>OX419627.1:12885620-13485620 GCA_948473465.1 Lithophane ornitopus | reverse complement strand
GACGACGTACTTCAGTATATACCGCCGTCTCCGAATTGCGAGCACCGCTTTTTCCATTTCTGAAGATATAAAATTGGCTGATAAATCCCATTTCAGATTACTCAGTACAGACCTACCTGTATTTACACCAACAAAAATAAACTAAAATTGATACTATACCAAAGCACTATGATAATAAGTGTATGATAAATCTACTGGAAAAAAAATGATAAGACATTTAAGAAGCTGAAATAAAACAATGAAGTTTTACTGCATTCGAGATAAGTAGAAAGACTATCAAATTATAGATAATACTAGCTGCACCCCGCGGTTTCACCCGCGTAAGTCTCGATTCCGTGGGAATATCGGGATAAAAAGTATCTTATGTGTTAATCCAGGTTATAAACTATCTGTTTGCCAAATTTCATCCAAATCCATTCAGCCGTTTTTGCGTGATTGAGTAACAAACATCCAAACACACAAACACACATACCCACGAACACACAAACTTTCACATTTATAATATTAGTAGGATTTATTTTTATTTTTATCATCTTATGATTATGACTCAATAGGTACTTATAACAAGGGAGTATTATTACGTACTAGAACGATCATAAATTTAATACAATAAGTTATCATCACAATGGCATCATATTCAGCATTTTATCAAAATTTCAATTTATTTACTTCAGGAGCTGGCTAGATAAGACAGTTTGACTTGAAAAAGGCGGTGGTGGGAGACTGAAAGAAGAAGGCAGAAAAGTGGGTGTATTGAGGCGAAAAAAAAAATAAACTGTCGGGCTCCTACCGACTAAAAACCAACTATTCCTACTACTACCATTAGTCGGGGAGATACTTGTACATTCGCCGCACCCCCGACTCACCAAGTGCGGCCGATGCCACGGCCGCACGTCCTCATAAAAACGAGCACATAGAACACTGCGTGTCACCTCTTTGGAAACTTAGTCCATACCTGGCAAAACACTAGAAACTCAAAAACAGTGGTCATCTATCAAACAAGAGTTTAAATAACTAGGTAGTTCCAAATGTTTTCATACAAACTGCACTTGAGGTGGGCTACTAACGAGAAATGAATAATTAATAAACCTGTTAGACCCTACTAACCGAGTTTAATGAGCACAAACTGGGAGTTCACCACAATATAGTCCCATTTTCAATTTTAACTAATTTTAGTTGTTTGGTGTTAAGATGGGCCACTAACTCCCTTCCCGAGTGTGTCGTCAAAACATGTCCTGTTGTTTTGACGGGTGAAAAACTTTTTGGCATTATAATATATCGCACCCTTAGAATTATAGAGACTCAACAAGGAAACGCAAATTTTTGGTAAGCGTGGCATAAAGATTCACAAGTCTATCAATCTTGTAGAAAACAAAAGATATTCGACTGAATGTTTGTCCTTTTCTACTCATAAATCGGTCACTGTTTTAATTAAAGTCGATGCAGATGACCATTTTAGGTCGTTCTGTGGCGGAAAGTCTAATAATCAAAATTTCGTATTGAGTCTGTATAATTCTAAAGGTGCGATATATATTTTTGTAATTAAGCCCTTTAATTTGATACCCAACACGACATCATTTTTTTGTTGACTTTTTGTCCTCTGGATGGCACACTATTCAATTTAATGTGAGGTCAATTATTATAATATTTCATAGCCTGCGACGATCAAGACGCTTCCAACGATACCTCATTTGTCAAATTATGATGAGCAGTTTAGAAGTTATGAGCGAACACATGAACATACAAACATACATACCGGTCAAAATCAACCCTTTTTTGGGAAATCATCAAATGACTTCTCCCGCTCTGGGCGGAGCGGAAGGGCGTGTCAGACTTTTATTGACTAAAACCCACCCGTGTTCCTTCAGTTGCCTGTTGCCAGGGTCCCGGTACCACGTATTGTAACCACTTTTTTGCTTTTAATGCCTTATTCCTACGGTATAGAAGTCAAAATCGGTTTAACGGACTGTAAGAGAGGTTTGGAAAAATTTCTAATCTTATTTCAAATGGAATATAGTCGTATCGTTGTCACAGTTTTTGTCGACATTCTTGTGATCGACTGCCTCGTTAGTCCTGTGGTCGCAAGCGCTACTGCTGAGCAAGAGGTCCTGTCGCCAGGTCATAAAGAATCTCTCAGTAGCAGCCCGGAGTCTGGAATTGTGCCTGTTAATGGCAATAGGCTCGGCCCCTATTACATGGGACTTAAAACATAACTGGCGATATATGGGCGTACGTACTATGGGTACCCCTGACTACCCTTCGGGGATTACAGGCGTGATGTTATGTTTTATGTAATACTGGAAGTTGAAAAAAAAATCCTTTCAATGAACTGTAATCGTTCAGTATTTAGAAGCTTCTGATAAAAAATCGATAAAAACCGAATCGATTTATTAGAATGTGTTTTTATTTATGTGGACGTTCATACTGTGTTAGTTCATTGTTGAATCTTCGAATTTGATGCGCTGGGTTCTGCCTATTCTCTTGGGATAACAATTTGGTTCTACGACCATGTATGTATGTACATAATGTATCTATTTGGTCAAAGACAACCAAGTATGCGTATGTACACAGGCAATACCGGGCAAATCCTACATATTAGGCAAATCGGTTAGCCAAGCGAAGTACTATTGACATTATCAGTTGTATTAGTAGATTAGGCGATATGCTACTATGGTAATCTGTCACTATATTCATGTCACTCACTAAGTAAAGTCATACATAAACAAAAATGGATGTTGATATCTGAATTTCAGTTGCGATTGGAAGTTCTTTTAAATGCCTCTATACTTACCTACGTAGATCAAAATTTCCACGATATTCGATAGGTATTTCGCTTTATTTTTTGTTTATTTCGTTTATTTTTGCATGTCAAAACATCGAGATTTCTGTGTTACAACTATACCTACTCCATTTGAAATAAGATTAGACGTATAGATAAGCCTTTTTTACATTCCGTTCAACCGATTTTGAATTCTATTGCGTTGGTGGCATGACAAATGGCAGCCGCAGTAGATAGTTGGTATTGTGTAACTTTTTTTGCTTTTAATGCTATCCTTATGCCTACGGTATAGATGTCAAAATCGGTTGAACGGACTGTAAAAGGGTTTGTTTTAATGTCTAATCTTATTTCAAATGGGGTATAAGTTAAAATATTAATGTAATAGACCCATAAAACCTGTCGGAATAAATTCTCTAAATGATGGTGAAAACCACATCAAAGTCGATTGTGTAGTTTAGTAGAACTAGGCGGTCAAAGAGACAGAACCCTAAAGTGACTTTTTTATTCTATGTGTAGATTATCAGAATCTATCAAAGTAGTTATTAATATTACACTGGTGTCGATTCTCTTGTCACAAAATTCTCTAAACTAAACTAAAAATCACTAAAATTTAGTTTAGTCCTGTCAAACGACCATACTCATTCTGAAATAGACTTTATATGACACAACTTAACTATAATTTAGTTTGACAGCACTAAGATGGCACTGAGATTAGTTTAGTGAAAATGCTATTCTGAATTTGACGATTTAACCTAAATTTTGTCCTATATCTAAAATCCTCTAACTAAATCTGACTATATTTAATCGCGATTAAAAATATGTGGAATAAAATTAGATGTCATGAACTAAAATTCAAACCAACACCTCGACTTCAGTTACAAAAAACAGTACTGTATTTTTATATTTTCTTTTGCTTATATCTCGAAAACGGTGTGTCCTATCGCAAAAATAATGAAAATTTCGATCCCCTTAAGGACACCTTTAAACCCCTAATTCTCAACATGTTGGTAAATATTTTTAATTTTTTTTCGTTATTTTCTATACAAAAACTGAAAAATTCCATTAAAACGCGCGCCTCTGGCTCTAAAAAAAAAACACGGGGTAGGGAAAACAAGTACCAAATGGAGGCGCGCGGTTGTCAAATTCGATTTTAGCTGTGTCAAAATTTTTTTTTTTTTTTTTTAAAGCGTTGCCCCACCCTTCTAATTTCTTCCTGTATCGTGGGTGCATTTACAAACATAGAAACTCACATACACTAACACCCAGACCCGGAACAACTACTTGCAGATCATACAAATATTTGTTCCGTGCGGGAATCGAACCCACAACACGTTGCGCAGCAGTCCATCGCTCAGCCACTGCGCCAACCGTGTCGTCCATTTTAAATTTAGAGAATTTATTTGGCAGAATAGCTCCAAGATTCCCATATTCAAAAGTAAGGAATTTTAGTGATAGTTTAGTTAGTTTAGTTCGGTGTACAAGAGAATCGGCACCACTGACCACATTGGCTACTCATCTTTAGCGAGATTTTTTCCACGAGTGAATTTCTCAGCATTATATTCGTTGAGCAATGAAAGAATATCAACCCGTCATGCTTATAAAAGGCAGATCCTTTTCAAAGAACCCTCGTGAGTAGACGTGGCCCTAATTCCGTGTAGGACGATAATAGATTCATATTTTGATGGCGGAAATATCTATTGATACCTCTGTCACCATATAAATACGTACAGAAGGCCAGCTATATACAGCGTGCGTAAACATGCACGCACACATCAACACGTAAATAGTACGGAGATTTCAAGCTGTATTCCGCGCGCGATTGCTAGTCACCACCTGTGTATGTGAGCGGTGAGACGGGGGAGGTAGACTAAGCCCAAGCTAACTCAATCAATCAATCTACCTAGCCTGTTCCCAACTATGTTGGGGTCGGCTTCCAGTCTAACCGGATGCAGCTGAATACCAGTATTTTACATGGAGCGACTGCCTATCTGACCTCCACAACCCAGTAACTGGGTAATACGATACCCCTTGGTTAGACTGGTTGTCAGACTTTCGGGCTTCTGAAGTTCTGACGACTCGTAACGACTGTCAAAGATCTACAAATGACAGCCGGGACCTACGGCTTAACGTGCTTTCCGAGGCACGGAGGAGTCTCGATATGTGAAAATGGTCACCCATCCACGGAAGAACCCCGGCAAGCGTAGCTTAACCTGATGGATCGACCCGAGTGGCTGTTATTACTTAGCCACGAGCTCCTCCAAGCTAATTCAGTCTGCCAATTTTGTCAATGACGCCCTCCCCCGTCTCACCGCTCACATACCTGAGGTAGTAACTAGCAATCGCGCGGTCTATAACTCAAAGGCCCCTCGCGAGTGTGTTTGCACTCACTGTACAGTCACGGACTTTAATTGATGAGCCACTTGGCACTGTTCGCATTTTATTCGTGTAATGCAAATCGGGCAAAGAAGAAAATAATTATATTTTAATATCTTTCCCGGTTGGCTAACCTGAGAGCCAGAACTACAAACTTGACAGCAGAGTGACTACCCAAAGTCAACCAATTGCAGGTCTAGCAACCGTAACCTAGCGACGATTGTTTTAGCGTAGCCATAGCAACGTTAGCGTACGGAGAAATTCTAATTAGTCATTTCAACAAATTCGAAAATAACGTCTCTGACATCGTCATTTCAACTGTCACTGTCTTCGGATAGGTTTTCAGTATTATCGAGTTAATGAGCTCTGATTCAAAGGAGGTCAGTATCAAATAGATTCGATAAACATTGTATTTATTATGTATTGAGAACTTATTAGTCAACCTCTATGAATAAGACAATTTCCGATTGCTAGTAATTTGTCATCTTGTTTACGACCATGCGATTTGAGTTCGTATTTAATCGTGTAGTCTCGTGAATGTATGAAAATGCAAATTTGAAAAGTTTGAAAGTGGCTCATCAATTAAAGTCCGTGACTGTACGTGAATCGTGTCTATCAGTACGTGCATATACGCTCGTTGTACGGAGCTGACTTTCTGTAACTTTTCACGGGCATAAATACGTTACAGTTACGCGACATTCAGTTGCGAAGTGTAAGGTACCTATTTATACTCATGACAGGACCTATCTATTTCCTGCCTCTGTTACGGACACGCTAATCTTCGCATGTAACTTTTTTATACAATATATTACGTACAATTCATATGTGGCTATTGTCGGTATTTGATTTGCTGCCTACTATTCATACAACGATGACCTTTTGAATTGAAAATGGAGCATCAAACAATTTCCGGAAATGCGTATAAAAAAACTCATAGCGCCACTCACCATTTACAATCAAACTACACCATTTGAAATAAGATTACAATAAATAAGCCCTTTTTACAGTCCGTTCAACCGATTTTGACTTCTATTGCGTTGGTGGCATGACAAATGGCAGCTCAGTAGACAGTTGGTATTGTGTAACTTTTTTTGCTTTTAATGCCATCCTTATTCAATTCAATTCAAATAATTTATTTCAGACATGCGTCCATAGTGTTAGTATACAAGATAACTTAAAGACTATTGTTAGTAAACCTGAAAATGAATTAAGTTAGTATACAAAATAACTTAAAGACTAAGTGTTAGTAATAATAAAAATTAATTAAAAACGCTATTTGGTGTGGATTCTCACCCAGTGGCGCAGCAGAGGGGAGTCCCACCGATCTGAAAACACGCTCAGGAGACTGTTGGTGGCGGTGCGCAGCCGGCCATTCATGGAGGCGGTCCTCTTGCGTATTATGGCGTAAAAGTCATCAGTATGCGCCTCCGCAAACATACCGGACGCACTACATCGCCACGCCCGCCCCAACAGTATCCTGAACGGATTATTATATTGGACACGCAGATCACTGTATGTCCTCTGCGTAAAACTGGTCCAAAGACTGCACGTGTAAAAAGACTGTCAAAAGGCTTTAAAAAGAGTTATTTTTACTTCGTCAGTACAACGTGCAAATCTTCGAACCAGCATATTACATCGAACAGCCAGCGACCTGCGTTCCCTCTCTATATCAGTATTATCCTTGAGATCATCAGTGACCCAATGACCCAACTACTTGAATTTCTTTACCCAAGCTAAAGGAGTACCACAAAGCGAGACACCGGGGACATCAGAATAATTTATGGCACTCGCTTTCTCGCTTATGCCTACGCGCTACGGTATGGAAATCAAAATCGGTTGAACGGACTGTAAAAAGGTTTATATAGATTTCTAATCTTATTTCAAATGGAGTTTATGTGCACACATGTTTACGAAACCGGCCTCACGTCGCTGTTACCAGCGCTCTGTCTTGGTTTTTATTTGTTTTCCGATCCGGGAACACTCCGTGCTCACGTAAGGAAAAAGCAAGTTAGTAAGAAAACTGAGAAGCCACTTGTAATCAAAAGGAATCATATGGTTCTCTGGGGATAACCGAAAATCTGGAACCTTTGTAAAGAAAAAAAGGATTGGATCTAAGATTGTGTAATCATGCTAAGATTGCAAACGTCCTCGAGTCAATTTAGATCTTGTTATAGTCTGTGTTAGGTTATTACTTATACAGGGTGTAAGGGGGAACACCGTTGTCACTCAAACCATGGGTAGTTGACTTAAATATAAAAATAAATGACCGAGTAATAACAAAAAAAAACGTTATTTTCATATATATTTTTTTAAGTTTCTATCCGACACCGTGCTCGCAAGTGAAACAGCTGACTGACTGAGAGAGGGGTCGCGCTCGCGGCCGGTCAGTTCACGGCCGTAGACCCACCCGTGTTGAGACGCAAGTTCGTTGTCTTAGCGCATAGGTTAAAGGGTATATATGAGGGGTAAAGTGTAATTAAAAAAAAATAAAAATAAAATGTCGTCAGTTTCCATTGATTTTACGTTCTATAAATGACACCAAACCACTGGTTTAAAGGATAACGGTGTTTACCCTAACACCCTGTATTTGTGATATTCCTCTTATTTTTAATGAAGGCATTGTAAAATCTGCTTTTATGTAAACGGCGAGTAGAAATATCTAGTTTCTATTAATAATCGAAAAATTAGAACCAGTTTGATTTATTACTAGCTGGTTCTAGGAAGCGTCGCTTGGGTGAATATCCGACTATTCCGGACATTAAAAAAAAAGAATCCGTCATACAAACCTTGTCCTGACAATTAGAATCAAGACAAAAAAATCTGCCAAATTGGTCGAGCCGTTCCCAGGTAATGTTACTTTCATACATGCGTCAATTGATTTTTATTTATATAAATAGATGTAGAAAATAAAAGAGTTAGGATCTAACTACAAAAACTTAGACACTTGTCTTGTTCAACGCGTGTCTAATGTCAGTTTTACGTCAAACTCCTTAGAGAAATGTCGTGTTTAAAAGGTGTTTAGGCTAAACAACTGATAAACACGGTCTTGTGGTAGGTAAGAGTTTAAATAATATAAATAACAATCCTGGGTTAGCAGTTTTTCAATAAAAATAGTTATAGTATTCTGTACTTATGACTTATTCAACGAAAATAACAACTCTAGAATTTATTACTAACTGGATTTCATACAAAACAACTATTTCCTCGGACAGACAAAAGCACAAAAGGTTACCAGACACGAGTTTAATCTAGACTCCCACATGATCACTATCGTTTGATTGGTTGTTAGCGTGAACACAAGATTGTTTTCCAATTCTGTTCCATATTCGAATTTTGATTGAAGTTCGAAATAAAAATGGCGCATCGCCATTTTGATATTTGTTTTGTAGAATGTTGCCGTTCGAATTTTAATGTAACTTTTTAACCGACTTCTTCAAAAAGGAGGAGGTTCTCAATTCATCTGTATGTTTTTTTTTATTTTTTTTGTAGTTTTGTTACGCGATTACTCCGTTAAAATACTAGTTCCGTTCCGATCACAATAGGTACTATTTTATTTGATAGGTGACCGCTGCATCTGCGCTCGTCTCCACAATGGGTATCTTGTTAATATTTCGTTTTGTTAAGTTCGTTAGTTTTTAAAGAGGGGTTTCTTTATTTTGTTGCTAATACAACGAGGATTAATTATTTCAACAAGCTGTATAATTAACGAGTCTAGTATGATGTATGTTTTCCTTTATCCGAGAGATACAGTAGAAAGCTAATTAGTTTTACACGAAGCGACTGCATCTGCCTGCAATGGAAACACGATTTTGCACTATTTATACTAGCGTAGTGCAGCGCGGTGAAACTCGTTTACTCATTTTAATAATTAAGTTATTATGAGGTAAAGTTATTAGCAGCATTTACTTACTTGGAAAGAAAGCTGACGCCTCATTAAAAATACCGGAGTGTTGATGCAAGTTTTATTTTTAATGAAAGCAGATTTTTTCATGTGAGACGAGGGCGAACAAAATCTTACACTACTACTTATTATCAAGGTTTTATAACATATTTTTACCGTTTGGGAATCGAAACAAGATGCTTACAAAAAAAATATTTTTTCGTAAGCATCCAATCATATCGACAAATATATATTGTATCCAAAAGATAAATGATCAATAATATTTCAAATCATTTACTAGAGGTGATTGAAAATATTCTTGATCCTAAAAATATCTGACCTGACTTAAAAGTTTAGTTTTATCTGTATTAATGTTTACAGGGTTCAAGGTATCAGTCTACCTTCGATCAAAATAATTCAACAAGGAAACTCACATTTATAATAGTTATTTATGCAACTGTTATATAATAAGGGGTATTAAAACACGTTAATAACGTTTAATAGATGCTTTTTTGTTTTAAATTACGGTGCTTTGTTAATGAAACGCGCCTGCATGACAATATTCTTTTTTTTAAATGAGTTGCATTATGAAATTTAGTACAACATAATAACACCCGTTTGGATGATATTATGGTTAATATGACAACATTAAAATAACCAGTGTTTTAATGTTGGCAATAAGCTAATTGTTTCAGAAACTTTTATAGAGGATTTATAGCATGGGTGTAGATAAAATAACAAAAGATATCCCTAAAAAACGAAAACTTCATTATTCCACGCCAAAAGCCACATTCCCATTCAAACATCACAATAGAAAAAAAAACGTGCTGCCAGTTGCCATGCTGTTCTGAATTCAAAATCTAAACAATTCGGTATGTAGGTCGCATAGTGCTGGGATTACCATAATCTTGACATCAACTGCCGCTCGGCTGGCACCGAAAGAGATTAAGTACCTAAAATGTTGACTAAGGACTAAAATTACAATCTGTATGAGTAATTATACTTCAAGAAGTAGTGGAGCGGATATTCTTGTCGCCATTCGAATTTATTTGTTGATGTTTTGACGTTGTTGTTGTCCACATTTACACCCCTAAAAAAGTTGTTATACTTGTTTTAAATCTTGTCAAAAACATGTCGTGTAAATAGTATTGTCATTTTTTTCGGACATGTCTTGTTAACTTTTTGTTCACCATTTTGATATTTTTGCCAAGTTTTCTACAAGTTTTGTTTCCAACTATTATTTACTATTTGTTTAAGCTGTAAACGTTATAAGAAAACAGTAGACACATTGAGTAAAATGTATGTTTTATACCTGGGTGTTAACGCGGTGTTCAATTTTGGCTGAAAATCCAGCATGGATACTTAAAGTACATGTATTAAATCATCCATTGCTAATCTGCACGAATACCTATTTCAATACTGTTACACACACGAATGACTCTCTATAAAATCTATAAAATAAATAAAAGAATGTTCAGAAGTTTTTGGCTCGAATTTCATTACAAAACCAGCCATATTTTCATTTGTTATCTACTCTCGCATGATGGTAAAGTTAGTATCGTGCCAGTATTCAAACTAGTGTGCTAAAATTGCCGAAAATTAATCTCTTCTATAAAATCGATGAAAATTTTCAGTTGAATAAGTTTCAAACTAGAAAGTATGGTTGAGAGAATATTCCAGGCTAATGCGTCGACTCCACGTAATGGCTACGATTACGTAAAATTTTCAACCCTACCCGTTTAATTACAGTACCTTATTTTGAATAACATCCCAATATTTCAGGAGACCTTTATTTTTTTTGGATTGCTAGGCCAAAAAGAAAAATTAATGGGGGTTAAGTGGCAAACGTCGTGAGGCTTATGGCTCGCACGGGTCGATCGATCAGGTTAAGCTACGCTTGCCGTGGTTGTTCCGTGGATGGGTGACCCCTTGGAAAGCACGTTAAGCTGCTGGTATCAGCTGACATTCGTGGATCTTTGACAGTCGTTAGGGGTCGTCAGAAGCCCGAACGTCTGACAACCAGTCATACAAAGGGGTATCGTGTTACCTAGTAACTGGGTTGTGGAGGTCAGATAGGCAGTCGCTCCATGTAAAATACTGGTATTCAGCTGCATCCGGTTAGACTGGCAGCTGACTCCAACTGGGAAAAGTCTAGGCAGATGTGAAGTGGCAAATGTCACTAAAACAGTTAAATGACGAGTACAATGTCAATAGGTACCAAAGCATTTTTTTTATGAAACATAACTTTAAAATTCTTAGTATTGTAGGTAAAACATTCATAATATTGGCTAGTATGCCATTAATACTGCTACGTGTGACAATAATATTTATGAATTGGGAGTCGTATTTCAGTGACCAGAAAGGACGACTGTGTGACATCTATTATACGTACATTGTAACAGCGAATCAATTTTCACGCCCTGAAGACCTAAGCCAAATATTTTTTGATATTCGTATAGCCCATGACCTAAAGAGGTGCGAAGTGAGGTATAAAGAAATTAAAAAAAGAGTTATTTCGCAGGTATTGCAGGCTGGTATCACCAGAAGGTGATATACCTATTTTAAGGTCGTCGGTCCATCTAGCAGGGGGGGCGTCTCCCTGCCAGGGTTGCGGAATAGTCCGAAAGGGATACCGGGACCCTGGCAACAGGCAACCGAAGGAACACGGGTGGGTTTTAGTCAGTAAGAGTCTGACACGCCCTTCCGCTCCGCCCAGAGCGGGAGAAGTCATATGATGATTTCCCACCAAAAAAAAAAAAAAAAATACAAAAAAAAAAAATAGGGCGGGCGTCTTACGTTACGCTTGCCGATAAGCGGTGTCCACTCTTGGACTCGTCTGCTCCACCGGCCATCGCTCCTTCGACAAACATGGACAGCCAGCCCACTGCCACTACAATTTGCTTACTCTGCAAGCTATGTCGGTAACTCCGCTTCTTTTCCGGACTGCGATAGGCCCAGTTTGATTGATTGAACAACTATTAATTTGTAACTGAGAATGAATTGTTCACCTGACTCGTTTATATTAATACTGGCGCGACTTTTAACAAAAGAATTTCTGAGAAAACTTCACGGTGAACAATGCAGGGGCGTCGCGTCGCGCGACAAGTCGCGCCTGTTTGTAGGAGCTTTTATAGAAAACAAATTGTTTTCTTTTAAAATATTCATACAAATGCTCGTGTTATGAACAAACACGTACTATTCTTTATTTAACCCGTGTTACAGCGTAACACAACTGAATAAATTATTTAAAACTAAGTGGTTGACCAGATTTGAGCCACGTTCAAAATAATTCATATGCATTTCATGAAATATTTATAATGTAAGTTGATCAGAAAGTGCTGTTAAATTATTAATCGTTTGTTTTATTAATGCTTTATTTACTAGCTTCTGGCCACGGTTTCTGCTACGTGGAGGTTATCCCACAGGAGCGTACTATTGAGATAAAAAGTATCCTTAGTCCTGACCCAGGTCATTTTTAGGGTTCCGTACCCAAAGGGTATTACTAAGACTCCGCTGTCTGTCTGTCCGTCTATCACCAGGCTGTATCTCATGAACCGTGATAGCTAGACAGTTGAAATTTTCACAGATGTTGTATTTCTGTTGCCGCTATAACAACAAATACTAAAATACAGAATAAAATAAATATTTAAGGGGGCTCCCATACAACAAACGTGATTTTTTTGCCGTTTTTATAGATAATGGTACGGAACCCTTCGTGCACGAGTCCGACTCGCAATTGGCCGGTTTTTTTACCTGTGTGTCACGCCGTTCAGCCGTTTTGACGTGAAATGGTAACAGACAGACAGACAGACAAAGTTACTTACGCAGCTTTATAATATTATTAGTATGGATTTCATGTATGCTATATGAATAAAACCTATTTCTATGTTTTAAGTATCTTCAATGCACTAAAGTTTTTTCACTGACATTAATGTCAGTGAAAAAACTTTAATCACAAAGTTACTACCTACATAGTGGTATAAGTCAATAATACTTTACTCCCATGTAACTAAGTGCCAGGTTAAAGTACATTAATGTCGGTAAACATTTTCCTTAATCCTACTTCCTACTAATATTATAAATGTGAAAGTTTGTGGGTTTGTGTGTTTGGATGTTTGTTACTCAATCACGCAAAAACGGCTGAATAGATTTGGATGAAATTTGGCAAAGAGATAGTTTATAACCTGGAATAACACATAGGATACTTTTTATCCCGATATTCACACGGGATCGAGACTTACGCGGGTGAAACCGCGGGGCGCAGCTAGTAATTAAATAAGGGCAGGAACACATCACGGTAATGGGTGGCGGCGGACACGATCCCGTAATCAAAATGTTTGGCTTAACACAATACAAAAATAATACACATTTATTGTATATATTGTAATAAACGTTTTTTAAAACTGGATGAGGTCGGCGTTTCCTATTTGACTAATCTGAGAAGAAATGCCGAAACAAACTCAGAAGTCACAGTCTCTTTTAAAGTCCAGACATAATCTTGATCAGGCCAATTATGGGGACCATGTAGTGTCTGAAATGGTAACGACTGTCAAAAATCCACGAATGACAGCGGGGACCAACAGCTTAGCATGCTTTCCGAGCCACTGAGGAGTCTTGGTATGTAACGATGGTCACCCATCGACGGACCAACCCCGGCAAGCGTAGCTTAACCTGATGGATGGACCCGTGCGGCTGTTATTACTTAGCCACGAGCTCCTCGACTTTATTCATGAGGGCGTTATTAATCGACGGCGCTGCGCTCCTGTGACCTTTACATTTTAATGGCGTCGATAAAATTAGGGAAATTGCGTTTGCCTCGTTTCGCTTATATTATTGCTAACTTAATAACAAAATTTGCGAGCTTACTTATGTGATATGTAAATACTTTTAGTGTTATTTGCTTTTCTATGCAAATTTGGAATTGAATTTGGAAATTATTTTTGTTGGTATTTTATTTTTCACTGTTTTCTATTCGTTAGGTAAGTTATTTTTTATTAGTAACCTAATTTTGATAACGTGAAAGAAATGCCGTATTAAGACAACTAAACTATGGTACTATCACAGGTTTCCCCCTCATCATCTGCATCATCACCAGCCTAGCCTTTTCCCAACTACGTTGGGGTCGCCTTCCAATCTAACCGGATGCTTCTGAATACCAGTATTATACATGGAGCGTCTACCTATCTGACCTCCTCAACTCAGTTGCTAGGTAACCCCTTGGTAAGACTGGTTGTCAGATTTTCAGACCCGTAACAACTGACAAAGATCTACAAATGCGCTGGCTTTACGTGCTTTTCCGAGACACGGATGGGTATATGTATATAAAAATGGTCACCCATCCATGGATCTACCCCGGCAAGCGAAGCTTAACCTTATCAGTCGACCCGTGCGACTGTTATTACTTAGCCACAAGGCAGGAGTCAGGATAATTCAATAGTCGGAGGCCCAATAGTCGTCTAAATTGCTTGGTTAAAATAAAACATAAAATACTTATATACAATCAGCGTCTTAGGTACTTTATAAACTTAGACACTTGTTCAACGTGTCAAAGTCAATCTTACGTCAAACTCCATACATTAATTCCGTGTCTAAACAAATGAGAAACACGGTTTTGTGGTAAAAAGGTTAGGGCCTTACCACAAAAAACTAAAACCCAACTACGACTAAAAAGGTATAAACAAGACACCTCAGACAGACAAATTAAAAATCCGGAGTCACATGTAATCTGTTCGATTTATGCCCTAACACGTGTGACTCCGGATTTTTAATTTGTCTGTCTACTACTTTTGTCTGTCTACCTTTTTAGTCGTAGTTGGGTTTTAGTTTTTATTACTTTTTTTTTTTAAATTATTTTGGGGTTATAATATATATAGGTATTTTTGAAATATGCTCACTAAGCCCGTTCATTTGATACCCACCATGGTACGATTAAACAATTTTTTTCATTCAATGTGACTTCACATAGTCTATAACCAGCGGACGATCAAGACGCTTCCAACGATACCTCATTTGTCGAACTGTGATGAGTGGTTTAGAAGATAGGAGGGAACAGATGAACATACATACATACATACATACATACATACCGGTCAAAATAACCCTCCTTTTTTCTTCGCCGTAGTCGGGTAAAAACGAAGACACTTGTCAAACGCGTGTCTAATGTCAGTTTTATCTCAAACTCTATACAGAAATGTCATGTTTAAGAGGTGTTTAAGATAACAACTGATAAACACGATTTTGTGGTAATAAGGTTAAAATATCCGCCTGTTTGTACGAGCCTTTACACGACACGCGCTTTCACTCGTGATCGGAGTGTGCACGATTGAACGCGGGAAAGCTTGCACGCGCAATCGTGTGTGATTGTTTTTATCCATTTTTACTAGCTGTGCCCCGCGGTTTCACCCGCGTAGATGTCGATCCCGTGGGAATATAGGGATAAAACGTATCCTATGTCCTATTCCAGGTCATGTCTACCCGTGTGCTCATCCTCTCCTCTCTAAAGTCGTCGTCACGTCGCGGAGGCGCGGCTCTGGCGTCGAACGGTTCGCGTATTGCATTTTTATATCGTGATATCTTCTAAATTGAATGTCCGATTCGAATGAATTAAAAAGTATTTTACTGCTACATAAATACCCTTCATGTTAAGACTATTTATTTGAATAAGAATTAATATTATGTCGATAAAACTCCTTCGCAAATAATGCATTAACTTCGAAAAAATTTGATTACCATAAAAAAGGCTATAGTGAGTCAATCTTAAAAGATAGATATATGCTGCCGCTGACTTTTTTTTAGAAATTTTAAAGAGGAACAATTTCATTATACATTATATTTGCGTAACTTAAACCGTTTACGCAGCGCACGCAACGGAAGCTCTCAAACAGGAATATTTTTTCCCGTTATTGCAATATTTTTCATTTAAGCTCCACTCCTATTGGTTGTAGCGTGATGTTATATAGCCTATAGCCTTTATCGATAAATGGACTATCCAACTCAAAAAGAATTTTTCAATTCCAACCAGTAGTTCCTGAGATTAGCGCGTTCAAACTCTTCAGCTTTATAATATTAGTATAGATGTACCTTGAATTATGTTCGAAGCGCACAGACTTGAACGCATGAAAGCGCGAGCGGGCGGCGCGCGCGTGCTTTCTCGTTCTCGTTTTCTATCTTTACACGCGCGTTCTTTCCTGCGTGAAAGGCCTTTTACGCGTGAAAGCCCGTGTCGTTTAAAGGCGGCTATTGTTTAGTATGTAATTATTTTAAGCGCCGTGAAGCACGATGCAGCTCAAAGTTATCCCAACAGTACGTAATATTGTTTGGAACTTTTAGTCAAGTAGTTACGGTTATAGAAGCTACATTAATAATCGAATTATCATTTCCGTACTTCATCTTTATCCTGGTTTTAAAGACTTGTTAATATAGTAGCTTGAAGTTAAAAGTTCCTTTACCAACCTCGCGTCTTTGGCGAAGTAGTTACTTATAATCATATTATTTTATAGATCACAAATGTCTAGAAAGTTTATTAGTGTGTAGTGCAGTATTTCCCTGCATAAAATCTTCGAGCTTGGATCTTTTTATTAATTTTCTGGCCATCGATGTTGTCGTCTTAAATCTTCCGATAATTTCAAATTTTTGAATTTGAATCTGACAATAAAAAAAGATGAGCAATTTTTTTAGGCGGACGTCAGTGGCGGTTCCATTTCTTGGTGATAAACATCTCTGTATTTTAAAATAATTTCTTGGTAAACTATGTGGTGGAAATAATAGTAAATTATCAGCAGTGCAGTTTCGTGAATATTTTCTGAGTTTTATGGTACGTATCGAATTCTATCTGTGCTACCTTACTCGCTCTTTCACCAAGGTATGTCTTTAGTCTTTTCGCTGGTCTAAAACCATCTTATTTGTCATAGGTTTGTTAAGAACCAGAGAAAAGGCCTATTTTGGCCTTTACCGGCAGGGCATTGGGAGCCCGCCTGATCCAGTGTTTCGTTCGCGGTCGTGGACCAGGCACTCCGGCAGTTCAGTCCGCAGAACGTCGTGCCACGCACCGTCCCCGCCTGCCCACGTACCTGGCGGCCCAGCGTTTGACCAATTTTTCCTCAATTTATAACTTAACTTTAATTTCTTCATTGCGAAGCGTCGTGCCTCCGGAATTTTTCCTATTGAAGATCATAAGAATTCGGCTAATCGATTTAGGTTTTTTTTACACGCAAATGATCTTGTAAATAAAAATAAATTACGTCGGTGTCAGGCTAACATTCGGTTGCGGTCCTTATTCGGCGCGTTGCGTTTACGCGAATAGGGTACGGATTATAAGCGTTTGCAATTGCTAATACACACCGAACTCAGACGCGTTACTAAATTCACCTGAGATTACTCCGAAAGTTTTCCTATACTAATCCGGCCGTAAATTTGACCTAAATATAAATAATAGTAATAACATAAAAGTTTCTTTAGCCGCGACTTGATTTGTAATACTTTGTATTTTTAACCTCCCGTTTTTATATTTTCGGCAGTGTTTTTATATTCTTTTGTATAAGTGAAATTATACGTATATAACGAAGCAACATGTTTTATTTCGTTACAGTAGGCCATAATAGAATGAAAATGTTATTATTATTTTTACTTTTTTTAATTTTTCAACTTTTTAATTTAATTTGTCTATGATTGTTTATCTTTTTTATATTTTACATGTTTTAGTAACCTTGTTAGCTTAGTTGTATTTAATTCTTTGCATGCTGTGGTCTCCTGTAAGTGAGGGAGTACACTTACGTAATACCTATGGTATATAATTTTTTGTCATGTTCTGTGTACATCTTTTGTTGGAGATCCTAATAAATAAATAAATAAATCATAAAAAGGATGAATGCACGTAAACGAAAAAAGATGTAAGGATCGGTCGGAAGGTCGTAGCAGTTAGCATTCTGTAGTTACTGCCTACTCTCATGGGAAGAAGGCGTGAATTTAATAAACCTTGAAAGTAAAATCACGATGAGTATTAAATATTTGCTGAACAGATACACTATATACTTAGTTTTACTGCTGAAGAATAACAGGTTTCTTACAGTAATCCACTAGAGTACGTAACCTAAGAAACCTTCGGGAATTAAACTCCATTTGAAATAAGATTAGACATTCAAACAAACCTTTATACAGTCCGTTCAACCGATTTTGACTTCTGTACCGTAGGCATAAGGATGCCATTAAAAGCAAAAAAGGTTACACAATACCAACTGTGTACTGCAGCTGTCATTTGTCATGCCATCAACTTGACTTTTTTTTCTTTAGTGGGCGCCTTATTAAATTTAATGTGAGGTCACATAGCCTAGACGCTTCCAACAATACCTCATTTGTTAAATTATGACGAGTAGTTTAGAAGTTATGAGGGAATACATGAACATACGTACATACATACCGGTTAAAATCATAATCCTCCTTTTTGTTTCGATGTAGTCGGGTAAATAGTTACTAAACTACAAACGTATCACAGACATACAGTAACGCATGAGTAATTTTCTAACTAAAGAATAACAAAAAATGTTATTGCTGATTGTTATTGTTTGTCTAACAATCCGACTGACAAGCTCTATTCTTGTTAAAGATTTGTGTGTAACTGGCTGTAAATCTAACTCTGACAGACATATAGAGTTAATCTATGGAAATCTATCAGACATTATTTTTCAATTTTATTGTTAACCTTATTTTGGTAAGTTGCCAGGGTTGCCCAAAATCCCTCCATCTTTTTTTACCAGACGGATGAATCCTTTGGCCCAAGCCTGAGGCCTATTATTACTTAACCTTTAGAAATTCATTATATTCAAATTACTTCAACAAAATTCGAACGTAGGTCTAGGAAAAAAGCGATTCGATTAGGCATTAGTAATTAAATACATTATTTTACAAATTACATCAATTTTACGAATGATCGCCGCCATTTTCACGAGGGAATTTCGGAAATAGACAAATTGGTTCATCAAAAACATGAGCATGTGAGCTTTTGATCTGGAAAAAGGACTTATAGAAGCTGATTCAATCCCAAATTCAATTGGGTTACAGCACCTGACAACGCTCTCTGTGAACAATTGCTCGGTTCGTTTTAGAATAGAATAGAATATTTATTTGCGTAAAACATGGTATACAAGGGTGTTAAATATAAATTCAGGCACAAGCTTGTTTAGCTAGGATAAAACATAGCATGCAAAATTTTTAAAGACAAGTTAAGCAACAAAAATCGTTCAACATTTTTTTATCTATAAATTCTTTTAAACTATAAAAACTACACTCGAGTAACCACTTATGAAATTTAATTTTAAATAATTTTGTATTTAAAGCTTTGAAATGCCTTGGTATTTTATTATAAATGCACACACACATTGCCAAGCAGTTACTATTATATTTAGACAGTCTAGGCAAATCATTTAACACTAATTTGTACGGATCTCGTCGGTTCCGAGGATTGACATCATTTACAGTCTTAAATAGTTGCTTATTTTTCATTACAAACACAGATATTTCGTAAATGTAAAGCGACGGTAACGGTAACAAACCAAGTTTTTTAAATATTGGTCGACATGAGTCGTCGTTTACTACGAAAACGAGTCGTTTTACTTACCACTGGTAGCATTTTTTATTGCCAAACTGGGCATAATAAATAGATTCTTAAGCTTATTTTACCTGGGATAGCGACATCCATATGGGAGGGTCTACTATGCAAAGCTATAAGGTCTTTGCTTCATTAATGGTAAAGATAGAAGACTCTAAAGTTCAACCAATTTCGGTCTGTAAACTATAGGAATCGGCCATTAGGGCCGATTGTTTCAAACGGTTGGTTAACGTAACATACGTACGTCAAATATTAACGATTACGTGAGATGGTTAACGTTCGTTAAATACAAAGCGTTGTTTCATTGCGTAAAAAACCGATTGTCAAAGTTATTCGGGTTGCCAGTAAAGCAATACTTTTTCCCAATAAAAATGGATGGGAGATTTTTATATTATGGCAACATTTCACCATTCACGTCAAATTCAAAAAAATAAGTCAAGTCAAGGTCTCCTAATGAGATTAAATACAAAGATATAGGTACTTAATTATTATTCTCTAAAAAAACGGACAATTATTATTGAGAAAAATAAAACTTGGTCTGCATTCATACGTATTTCAATGCCGGTGGAGTCGATTCATCAGGTTAAGCTACGCTTGCCGGGGGTCCGTGGATGAGTGACCATCTTTACAAAGCGAGACTCCTCCGTGCCTCGGAGAGCACGTTAAACCGTTGGTCCCGGCTGTCATTTGATCTTTGACAGTCGTTACGGGTCGTCAGAAGCCCGAAACTCTGACAACCAGTCTTACCAAGAGGTATCATAATTATTACCCCGTTACTTGGCTGTGGAGGTCAGATAGGCAGTCACTCCATGTAAAATACTGGTATTCAGCTGCATCCGGTTAGACTGGAAGCCGACCACAATAAATAAATCAAACGATAATTATTTAAATGACAAATGTAACAAATTTTTCTTATTCTTTGTTTTGTGTGGCTAAGTAAGTAGAATTATGTAAGTAATTAATACATTTAATAAATAATTTAATATTAATATTCTTTAAATTAACGAATAATGCTCTAAATAATTATAAAAGATATTAGCACACCTGTGTAGGTAGGATATGGGTAAAGAACTTTGTTGTATGTATCACCTCATGTACCCATATTCAAGCAAATAAAATGATTTGATTTGATTTTGATTTTGACCCCAACATAGTTGGGAAAAGGCTAGGCAGATTGTTGTTTTATAAAAAAAACTATTTCTGCTTATAAAGAGTAATTTGCTATGCATAGGAGCAAGTATAGGTTAGTAACACGATTTTCGTATAAGCACTAAATTATCTTGAAGTGTACGCACCATTCACATTACATGATTTTTGTCAAGTGCCGGAGTTTCCCTACGATAACAGCCATATGTTACATTCTGTAACATTCCCAGTGACCTGTAAATACGTTACATAAGTTTACATAGGTACGTTGATAATGACGTCATAATGTATGACGTCACTGTAACCACACTCGTTAAAGTATGGCCGGGCAATGTTTACCGTGGTTTAAGTACCTACAAAGTTATATTTAAATCCTTGGTGCAATATTGAAGGGAATTTTGTAGAATGTTTTATGATCGGGACAGTTTATGGCAGACTTTTATTTCGTTATGCAAGTTTCAGACTTATCAGGAGTGTTTCCTGATAATGTGTGGAAAGGTATCGTTTTACTCGGCTTACGTCGTACAAAACCTTGTTAGTGTTTCTGAAATAAGCTGATACCTTGGGTGCCATCAATAGGGACTGGTCCTCTCTTTGTTTGCACGGCTTATTTTAATTTTTGAATTGTTTTGTTTCTTTTTAACCGACTTCTTAAAAAGGAGGAGGTTCTCAATTCGTCTGTATGTTTTTTTTTTTTTTTTTGTGTGTATGTTACTCGATTACTCCGCCAATTATGAATCGATTTTGATGATTCTTTTTTTGTTTGGTAGGTCATGCTTCAGAGGTGGTCCCATATAAATTTTATTAACTTTGCTTGCGTAGTTTTTGAGTTAGCTTCAATAATTACGTATTTTTTTCACTTAGTGTATGTAGACGATATATTGTTTGACTCCGTCACTGTTATTTACATAGCAGGTAGTGATATTCGAATTTGTGTGGGGTAGGTACCACAACTAAAAAGTGAAAAATAAAAACTTTTTACAAAAAAAAAACAACCGACTTCCAAAAAAACACTAAAAACGTGAAAAATAACTTTAATTTCGGAAGTCGGTGGCAAAAAACGAAAATTGAAAAGCAAAGACACCGACTTCCGAAATTAAAGTTATTTTTCACGTTTTTAGTGTTTTTTTGGAAGTCGGTTGTTTTTTTTTTTGTAAAAAGTTTTTATTTATCGTTTAATTACGGACGCTTTTAACGTGCACGTTTCTCTACATTGTACTCACATGTATAATTTCAACATAAATGATGTAACTAATAATTGTAACAATATTCTGATTTAAAAGAGTGTCCGTGGGTGGAGTCTTCTCCATAGGAAGCTACTACGCTTTGGAATGGGCAACTAGCTTCATCTTTCTGACTGACCGACCCCATGATGATTCAAAAGTGCCTGTAATTGGTTTAATTGAAATAAATGCTTTGAGTTTGAGTTTGATTATGGAACATGGTCCTACTCAAACTCAAAGCATTTATTTCAATTATACAGAATTTTTCAATCTTTAAAAAACGTTCACATTCAAGTCGCAATCTGTCAAACTTGTCAAAAATGTTGGTAAATTGATTGTCTTTTTGACAGATTGCGAATGAGATTAGAATGCCAACGTTCTCATTACGGGAATTCTCCCTCTGATATCACGCGCTTCACTTTTTGTCAATTTTTTCCTTTCATTCGGCATCTTTAACTCGAAGTGATACATTATCATCTGCCTAGCCTTTTCCCAACAATTTTGGGGTCAGCTTCCAGTCTAACCGGATGCAGCTGAATACCAGTATTTTACATGGAGCGACTGCCTATCTGACCTCCACAACCCAGTAACTGGGTAATACGATACTCCTTGGTAAGACTGGTTGTCAGACTTTCGGGCTTCTGACGACCCGTAACAACTGTCAAAGATCTACAAATGACAGCCGGGACCAACGGGTTAACGTGCTTTCCGAGGCACGGAGGAGTCTCGGTATGTTAAAATGGTCACCCATCCACGGACCAACCCCGGCAAGCGTAGCTTAACCTGATGGATCGACCCGCGCGGCTGTTATCACTTAGCCACGAGCTCCGTGGATTTACATAATTATAAACATTAGAATCAGCAATACAAATCTCTAACTTCATGTAAGTGTATTGAATGAAAATTTCATGAAATCGTCAGTCAATACACTTACATGAACTTAGAGAGTTGTATTGCTGATTCTAATGTTTATAATTCTGTAAATCCATATTTGTTATGGCCGCTAATAATATTTAGATCAACATACAACCTGATACTGACCTGAAAATTGCAAAAAACGTAAGAAAATTTGAATTTTGCGGGTCACCCTGGCGCATCAACCTTAAACAAAAACTCTATAATGACGTATTTAAACTGTCACCTTTAACCACAGTTAACCTTGTAGAAACATTACAATATGCGTAGAGTAAGGTCGCCGGTACATAAGAACTAACAATCGTCGCGACTTCTTATCGCAGGTACCAGACATAGGTACTTTGTTACAACGGTCTCGTTGCCAACTGAGAATATTTTTCTTTGAAAACCTTGGATTTTTTTAGAATTTCTTTGTGTATTTTTTTAGGAAGATAACACTACTGTACCAAATGTTACAGTAGGTAATGTTATGCATTTATTCTGAAAGGATTTCTATTGGTGTTCGAGAATTTTTTCAAAGGAATGACACACTGCAGTATTTCGCTTGTGAAAGTCAAGAATTGTTAATATTATGTACCTACTTTTTGGGTTCCTCTTAATGGCAAGGAACTTACTACGCTTTGGAATGGGCAACTAGCTTCATCTTTCTGACTAACCGACTCCTTGACAATTCAAAAGTGCCTGTAATTGGTTTATGGGATAAACCAGGAGTTTTGGCAGTGCTGACCATCTTTCTCGAACCTCCTCCTAACCATAGCAGTATGACAGAGCAGTTATTACAAGACAATAATAACGTTTTAGGGTTCCGTATCCAAAGGGTAAAACGGAACCCTAAAACTCAGCTGTGCGTCCGTCTGTCTGTCTGTCCGTCTGTCACCAGGCACTATCTCATGAACCGTGATAGTTAGCCAAGTTAAATTATTCACAGATTATGTATTTCTGTGGCCGCTATAACAACAAATACTAATAAACAGAATAAAATAAATATAAGGGGGCTCCCATACAACAAACGTGATTTTTTTTGCCGTTTTTATAGATAATGGTACGGAAACCTTCGTGCGCGAGTCCGACTCGCACTTGGCCGTTTCTTTTTTCTTATCATGCTACCAAGAACTTATTTTGCGTCACCATATAAAAAATACCACCATACAATGATATCGCACGCTGAGAACGAAAGTGACTCAAGTCAGAATTAACGATTTTTAGAAATTTAATAAAATGTATTCGAATGATTGAACATTTTCTATTCTTTCTAGAATAACTTTTTAATATGAAAACGAAAGTTAAGAATTTCTTTTGTATAATATTATTTGGCTTTATCACTTTAAATATACGTGTATAAAAATAAAAAATATTATTTTTTCTGTATAAAATAACTTTTGGAAAAAATAGGTCACTTTATTATTCAAAATGAGTTCATGAGTTTAACTCATGCCTTAATAAATAAGTGACCGAATTTGATTTATGTCATCTAGGTTGTTAATATTAGAAATAAGAAAGTGACCTATACCATAAATTGGACACTTCATGATTATAAATTGTAGCAAAACTTACGCCAACAAATCGGCACTAAACTGACGAAAAGTGTAATCGGTCGCTATGGTACTAAATATGACACGTTCAGCTACATTCACTCGCGGTGCAGTACTGATTGCGTTCCTTTCACTCTGGTGCGGGGAGTGTGAAGCGCTCAAAAACAAAGAGACCGAAAAGCCCTCTATCCCTCTCTGACCATTAATGGGCTGTTTTTTAATATAAGTGTGATAATGTGTACTTTTTTGAGTCATTTTGTATATTTAACTTATTTTACCAAAATGTTGAGATAGGTCACTTTCGTTCTCAGCGTGCGATATTATGATGATTGTCAGAATGCCAAAACACTTTTTTTCGGTTACCATGTTTTCGTCGTGATTATAAATATTTACATTTAGGTACCTTAAATTACACCTTTATGAGCTCGATGCTTAGTAATAACAGCCGCACGGGGCGATCCATCAGGTTAAGTTGCGCTTGCCGGGGTTGATCCTTGGATGGGTGACCATGACCTTACTTACTTACCGAGACTTCTTCGTGTCTCGGAAAGCACGTAGGCCGTTGGTCTCGGCTGTCATTCGTGAATCATTGACAGTCGTTACGGGTCGTCCGAAACCCGAAAGTATGACAACCAGTCTTTCCAAGGGGTATCGTATTACCCAGTTACTGGGTTTTTGGAGGTCAGATAGGCAGTCGCTCCATGTAAAATACTGGTATTCAGCTGCATCCGGTTAGACTGGAAGCCAACCCCAACATAGTTCAGAAAAGACTAGGCAGATTGACTTGAAATTACATCTTAGGTGTTGCCAATTAATCTTCAATCTGATAGTTATAGCAAATTACAGGTAGGTAACCTGTAATTTGCTATAACTCTCAAAATGTAATTAAGTATTATATTACGAAGGCCATGTCAATAACCTAAGCCATAAACAACACAATCATGACAATAAGTGCTCTCGGTCGATGGTGATGTGGAACAAATTACTGATCGCGCCAAATTGTCGCCTTGTAAGGAAGTGGCCATAGTGACGCGCGCACGCGTTTCTCGACATAATGGGTTGGCCAAAAAAGTTGCTAATTATTGAAAAAAATAAAGAAAGAAAAAAATTAAGTAATAAAAACTAAAACCCAACTACGACTAAAAAGGTATAAACAAGACACCACAGACAGACAAATTAAAAATCCGGAGTCACACGTCACGGGCATAAATCGAACAAATTACGTGTGACTCCGGATTTTTTATTTGTCTGTCTGTGGGGTCTTGTTTATACCTTTTTAGTCGTAGTTGGGTTTTAGTTTTTATTACTTTTTTTTTAAATTCTTTTGGGGTTATAATATATATATTTTTGAAATGTGCTCATTAAGCCACCCAACATGGTATTTGATACCCAAAATGGTACGATTAAACAATTTTTTTTTTAGTTCCTTACTTTATGTCCTCTAGAGGTCACCATTTTTATTTGTGACGCCACATAGCTTATAACCAGCGAACCATCAAGGCGCTTCCAACGATACATCATTTGTCAAATTGTGATGAGTGCTTTAGAAGATAGGAGGGAACAGATGAACATACATACATACATACATACCGGTCAAAATCATAACCTTCCTTTTTTCTTCGCCGTAGTCGGGTAAAAATAGGTTTATTTGTCACAGAAACATGTGGTTATTGGTGTTTCGAACTGATATACAGAGTAGGTAATTCGTCTAAATACACTAGACATTGAGGCTTTTGCGAATTTCTTGAATAATCTGTGTTTTTTAAAAGTAAGTAATTCATCAGAAAGATTTTCCGAGGACTCGTTATAATAAATGTAAGCACAAAATTCTACCCCTATTATTATCAAAATAATACCCCAATTAGCTTTAAATGTCGGCATAATAGGTTACATAAGAAGTTTGGCAACTTCTCGGTATCGTAAACCCTCTAAAATTATTTGGAAATTAATTGATTGTTACCGGGTTATTGTATAGCAATTTCCGGTAAATAACAATACAGTATCATTCCAATTTTTGACATTTATCCAAATAAACAGGAACAAATTGCTTATTATCCTTTCATCTATACTAATAATAAAGCTAAAGATTTTGTTTTTTTTTGTTTGTTTGTACTCGCTGATCTCGGGAACCATGGGTCGGATTTAAAAAAATACTTTTGCGTTTGGTAGCCTCGCTTCTGAGAAAAGTTATAGGTTATTTAACATCACGCTACGACCCTTAGGAGCCGAGCAAAAAGAAAAATAATCAGACCGAACGCTAAGCGAAAATAATAGCGCAGGCGGGCGATGCGATGCGACGCGGACGGGGACGGGGTAACAAGAAATTTCACGCAGACAAAGCCGTGGGTAGAAACTAATCTATGTAATAAAAATGAAATGCTGTTCGATGGTAAGCGCATTACTTGAGAACGGCTGAACCGATTTAGATATTTTTTGTTTTAAAATGTTCGTAATAGTCGAATCAGGGTCTTACGGAAAGAAAAAAAATAAAAAGTTGTCGGGAAAATTGGTGCATTTCTTAGGGGAAATTTGTATGAATTATTAAAATTTGGACATGACAACGCCTGTCGGATCAGCTAAGTAATAAATAAATAAAAATTCCGTAGATAAACTTTAGACAGTTACGTTGCTATGCACACGTTTAGAAGCACAATTGGGTCAATGAAAGCGCTCGATTGACAATATACGATGCACAACTAGGTATGTATAATTACTGTAACAAATTGCTGTCGCCTTGTGTTACTAATTTACAGCTTCAGCCGCAGTTTAAACTTTAGAGTTACAAACTAAATCACTTTCAAACTGTTCAGGTATAAGTTTTTGTAACAATTTCATGCGTCAGCCGGGGTGAATGGTGGGGTACTGCGCAGCTAGTAGCTAACTTCCAAGCTGAGTTTGAATCGAACTGTACATAGGCAAGCTTTTATCCCGTTAGTATGTTTCCGTGGGATAATTTCCAACCCATACGCGGATGAAGCCGGGGGCCAAAAGCTAGTGTTAATTAAATTCGACTTCTCAAACAAAACATTCAGCAGTAAAGCTATTTTCATGAACTAAGTAGGTACTCTATATTTTAACAATGTTCGTGTAAATAAGTACACTGGATTTACAAATGTCGCCTGAAAAGTTTTCAGATTGCTCGTTAAAATTTTGTACTTTCATTAAAAAGTTTGGAACATAATTTCAAACTGGTGTTTAGTATTATTTAGCAGTTCTGTTATCTAGTGGTGTTTAAGCCACCAAGTACCTGTGAAGAGTTGAATTTTGATTCTGTGTTTGGTTTGGTTTTATAAAATAACAATGGCTAAAAAAGATAAAAAAAGATGAATAGATTTTGTGGAAGATATATATTAAATACTGAGATTAAGGCTGCTAAATGACATCTATATTTTCTATATAATTAAGAAAGTTGAAGAGTTTGTTTGTTTGTTTGACCTCTGGAAATCAGTCGGATTTCAAAAATTCTTTTTGCATTTAATAGCCGATTTCTCGAGGAAGGTTAGTCTATAATGACCCTTAGGAACCGAGCAAAAAGGAATAAACTCAGAAATAAGGTTAAGCGAAAACGAAGTAATAGCGCGGGTGGGCGATGCGATGCGATGCGGTGGGTCGAATAAAGGTGCACCGACTGTAAAAAAATTGGGATAAGGCCAGAAGCATAAGAATAAGCATAATCCGCCTATAACGTTCCCACTGCTGGGACACAGGCCTCCTCTCGTTGAGAGGGAGTGGGCCTTAATCCACCATGCGGGCCCAGTGCGGGTTGGTACATGTCACATATCTTCGAGTTTTTGGTTCTAGGACATGCCGGTTTTCCCTCACGATGTTTTCTTTCACCGTTTTGAGAGCAGTCGTGATGAAATAATTTACACAAAGTAAAGCGCCTGTCTGGGTTCGAACCTACGATCTACAACTCGTATGTCGCGGTCGCTAACACTGGGCCACCACTGCGCTCCCGCCAGAAGGTTGATGCAAAATTCCTAATGACATAGAAAGGAGACCAATTGCCCAAAAACTACGACTTGCACTTGGTAAGTTTTTTTTAATGTGTAAATTGTAATAATCTCAGTAAATTATAGCAATTTTCGTAACAGAATCTGGGTTGAAACAGTTTCGTTTGTTTATGATTGATGTCTGTTCTTTGAAGCGTCATCGTGAAGTTAAATTGGCTGTGAACTCATGTATGAAGGCCGGCGGAAAAAAAATGCGTTTTATGATTATTAAATGCGCACATTGCGCACTGTCATGAAATTATTACAGGGTATTTTTCCACATGCTAATAGATATTCTGGTACAAATACCTCTAATAATAAATTCTACTTAATAATGAACGTCATAGAAAGTACTGAAAATGTTGAAAAATTGCAAAAATAAATCGATCCTACTACACTATAGCACAGATTAGTACAGTGGTTCACTCCGCAAAATAATTTAAATAAAAAGCGACTCTTGCTATGACAAAATAAAGTATAATTTAGGTCGTACAGTTAATTATCTGCAATTATTCACCTAGAAGTAGCTTCTCTTTCTATCGCATAAATAATCTTTTGACCTACGTTACGCCAATTGAATTAGCCCGACAAGACGAGCTCGCTGAGTACTTGTACATAGCTGAATACCTAAAATGCGGAGTGTGCCTTCTGTGCTAATTTGTGGCTTTCTCATAAATTAATATATTTTTTTACTATCCACCTATGTCTACGAAGCATTAATGCTCGCAAAGGAGGAGGCGGAACGCGTGAGGGAGAGGCAAGGTTTGCACCCTCACGCTCCTAACCGCCGCCGCAGGAGACGCCCTGGGCGTCGGGAATCCCAGACGGCCAGCAATGGGTAGCTCGCCGTCCGATAAGGACCAGGCCCGGGTCGACGGCGCGTCGTGTTCAACGCGCGCCTCAAAGAGATGTCAGCACAATTGGCGGGGTCCGCCAGGACCGATGCCTGCCAGGGCTGCGGGAAAGTCCGAAAGAGATACCGGGGCCCTTGGCAACATGCAACTGAAGGAACACGGGTGGGTTTTAGTCAGTAAAAGTCTGACACGCCCTCCCGCTCCGCCCAAAGCGGGAGAAGCGATTCGATGATTTCCCAACCTCAAAAAGCCTGCTCTTATCAGTTGACTGAAATCCTTACTCTCTCATAGTGACTTTAGTATGTGTAGTACGTATCACGTAAGGGCCATCTCATTAGGATGCCATGGCAGCGATGCCGACGCCAAGTAACGCTGCCAACTTTAATGTATAGAGCTATAAAGTGGGTATCTCACGTGGCGTCCCCTTCAGCCAACCACACATTTTGTTGGCGGTGCTGCTGGCGTCACTGCCATGGCATCCTAATGAGATAATTATGTCCCTTAGAAAAAACACTCCTTCTAATAAATTAGGAAAGATAATAAATCCTTAGAACGACCGTTCCTTAGGTATCCCCTTTAAAACCCTAACAGAAAATATCGCGTTTTAGGGTTTTACCACAAAAACTTAGACACTTGTTCAACGCGTGCCTAATGTCAGTTTTATGTCAAACAGAAACGTCATGCTTAAAAGGTGTTTAGGCTAAAAAACTGATAAACTCGGGTTTTTGGTAGCAATGTTTATGTTTAAAGTTTCAACTGAAGATGTTTTATGATAATTACTATAGAATTAGATGCTGCTTAGGTTAGTTGTAATTCGCTTAGTACTTAAGAACCCATGGTTTGATAGCTTATGCACAATTACTTAAAACTATACGTAAAAATAACATTCAAAATAATAAGTTACACGGAAGCTTGCTGTTACTTATTGTTACTGCTGCCCCATTTAGTTATCATAACGAGCTTGAGCATTAACATTTCTGTTTTCAAGTATTCATTATCAAACAAGTGTTCTTTGTTATTATGAAAATGTAAAACACTGTTCCTCGATACGGAATAACCCGGAGCTTGTCAAAAACTACGTGCAATATGTCAATTTGTCAATATGTTTTTGATGAGGTTTTTGTTTTTAGCAGTGAAGTAAACCTTTTTATTTTTTTCCTATCTTTCTGGAGCTATCGTGTGTGTTTTGAAAGTTATTGTTTCGTATTGTAATATAATTATGTGAAAAGCGTATGAGAAAAACTTGATCCGATCTAAGCTTCCTATATCAGAATTGTCATAATGTTTAAGTAAAACTTGAGTATATTCATTGTCCGCTCTCGCGCCCGCTACCGCCTTCACCATATTACAGCCACGCCGCGGGTACAATCGGTAATGGCTCCACAAATAATGTGTTCGAACATGTCAATAACGCCATCACGTGATTTGCTGTGATACAAAACACACAATATTAATGTGTTTATTTGTTAGAAATTGATGTCAATTATAGATCCATTACGGTTAAGTTAATAAAAGCCTTTTTTAGGAAATAACGAGGCCCTGTTGACCTTGCAAATAGATTGCGAAGACATGAAAACAAAATAGGAACAATGGCTGACCACACACTCACTAAAGTCTATTTTCTAATCTCGTAGACTAATTTGACAGATGCAAATGTCAAACTACAAATTGAAAAAACAAAGAACAATCACTTGAAATGTTAAATTATTCTATGAGATTTAAAAAAAGAAGCATTCGTTATACTCGAATAAACCTCTGAGAAGGTCTCACATCAGTGCCAGTATGGAGTCCGTTTTCAGGATATACTTCACCTCCTTTCCTGCACTTATTCAATGCACAACCACATGTCACAATAACCTTATAGGATTTAAAGGAAGCCAATGATCGACATCCCACGTGGCTATATTCTGGTTGGACAACATTTGAGTCGAATTGACACGTAAAAATGAAGAAGAGGGTCTGATTCCTAGCATTGGGAATATTAGGTATAGGCTGATTAGTAGCAAACCGGTAAAAATGGCTAGTGGTTCTACCACACTACTATTGGAATTCGTTAGGTTTTATATGACATAAATTATTTTATATAGGTAAAGATATTTGTTCTTACGTCATTATTATTGTTATTTGCTTTATAAGTGCAATAAGGCCAATAAGTAAAGATCAAGTGTCCGCACTAATAATCTTACCAATTTTGTTATATGTATTGTTAGTTCTGTTCCCACAGACAAACCGTGAAAACGGTTTTGCGGGGCATAGTTTTTAAGTAAAGATTTTTTTTTGTAAACATTGTTTATGATATATAAATAATAAATAATAAATAATAAATAATAAATAATAAATAATAAATAATAAATAATAAATAATAAATAATAAATAATAAATAATAAATAATAAATAATAAATAATAAATAATAAATAATAAATAATAAATAATAAATAATAAATAATAAATAATAAATAATAAATAATAAATAATAAATAATAAATAATAAATAATAAATAATAAATAATAAATAATAAATAATAAATAATAAATAATAAATAATAAATAATAAATAATAAATAATAAATAATAAATAATAAATAATAAATAATAAATAATAAATAATAAATAATAAATAATAAATAATACAGAGGTGTCTGACTATCGAATGACAACATGAAATGAATGACAAGTTTGAACCTCAGTCGTTGCACTATAGACATGGACTAATTCTTGGCACAAGCTTGGCTTGGTTGGAGGAATTGTTTGTAATGTCAACTCAGAAAAACTATTTTGCCTACAAACTATTCTAACGACTAACAAATCTGTTCAGTTTTTGAATAGTTTCCAATAAAAGCTTCGTGGCCATAACCGTTTTATGACATTGCAAACCAATGGCATTCTGTAGTCAAAAAGCACAAAGATACATTTTGAATTCTGTGCAGTTCAAACTGTAGGTATTCTAGGGGTCAGTAGGTATGTTACCCGTCAAGTAAAACTCATATTTTTTATAGTTTAACAAGCCATTTTCTCTATGAAATTTCCCATCGGATGCTCACGTTCATTATACAAGGTTCTCTTGTGCAAAATTTCGTGCTTCTAGATTCAGCGGTTTAGGATGCACGAAGTCTGTCAGTGAATGAATGAATTTAAGATTTTTATTAAGGCTATAGAAGTATAGTATAGGAGCTCGTAGCTAAGTAATAACAGCCGCAAGGGGCGATCCATCAGGTTAAGCACGCTGAAAGGTTTACACCTAGTAAACTTTTGTCACCATCCTACCACTACTTACTTAGTGTTATCGACGCGTTTTAATTAATTTGAAAAGGCTTCATGTCACGTCCGCCACCTGACAGTGGGCCGCCACTGAAGTCTGCGTGTCGCAGAAGTATTCAGAAGTATTTACTGTCTTAACAAAAGAATAAACGTGTGCATTGACAAATTTGTAATTCCTAAATTAATTTCAATGTGAAAATTATTAAATGTACTGAATATGATTGGAAATATGATTCTTTATTCATTTATTTAACAATAGCTTGCTGCACTTACAGTAAATACCAAAGCGAGCGTTTATGTATTGTGATAATCTGTCATGTGCGTAAATTAAATGAATATTATACTAATCTGTGATAATTCTCACAAGTACTACCAGATTATAATCATGAGCTAGGTTTGACACTACAAGGTTATTGGTAATTATGTCGGCAATCCAATAAGGGGATGTAGGAGATTTTATATTTTAAAACATGACTAGCGCATATCATAACCAGCCTATAATGTCCCCACTGCTGGGACATGATCCACTACGCGGGCCCAGAGAGGGTTGGTGGATGTCACACGTCTTAGAATTTTTAATTCTAGGACATGTCGGTTTACTCAAGATGTTTTCCTTCACCGTTTTGAGAGCAGTGTGGTGATGAAATTAATACACAGAGTAAAGTGCCGAAGTATCACCAGATGGCGCCACTTACGCAATCATGACTACAGCCGAGGTTCATCGTTGCGTCTCGTCTCAGTTTATTTGCGTTTTCTTTTAATAATAATAATGTCCTCCTGACCGCATTTTCGGCCACGGCGGCCAATCTCAACAGAGACTAGCCTTCGGCGCGGGAGATATTATAGTGCACAAGTGTGTGCGCAGACACAGGTGCACTCTCTCTTCCCTCACTCTCATAGTCCGATGGGACGGTAATCCGACACGACCGGAGAGAGATCAGGCGCAGGACCAACGGCTTAACGTGCTTTCCGAGGCACGGGGGTATCACACCGCCAACTTCCAAACTCCGGGCTGTTACTACGAATTTCCAAATTGAAAAACCCAATAACACTTTGCCCGACCCGGGAATCGAACCCAGGACCCCACACTCAGCAGTCGAGCTTGCGACCACGAGACCAACGGGGCAGTTCTTTTAATACTGTGTATTTAAAGCGAAGTTGAGAGAATAAACATACGTGACAGCACTGATTGTAGTCCGCTGCAATCACAGACTCGGAGTTCTAATTAGCTGTCGCAAAAGCACATAGATAAACATACCTACTGAAGCGCTTTTAAAATCCTAATTCTATTTTTTTTTTATGTTATTTCTGCGAAAGTGAGTTTTTTTTGTATTTTACGCTTTCACGCTAAAACGGCTCAACGGATTTGGATGAAATTTGGCACATGATTATACCATGACCTGGAAAAGGACATAGGATACCTTATATCCAGATATTCCCACGGGATCGAGATTTATACGGGTGAAACGGTGGGGCGCAGCTAATAAAAGTTAATTGAATTAACATATGCGAAAAATGTGGGTACCTATAGTAAATATTACGGAGTAACCTAAATATAGTTTATAATGAAAGTAGGATCGTCAGAATCTGGCGAGAAGGTCGACAGCTTTTCTGAAACAAATCCTCCAATGCTTTTGGGTGATTTACTGATGCGTTTGCAACCTTATAAGAAAAAGGCGTCGGTACTTTTAATTTAACCCGTACCTATACTATAGACAGATCAGCGGCGAGGAGTCAATTTTTATGAGGGGGAAGCCGAAGCGGTGCTGGTCTTAACTTACTTACTTATGATTAAAGTAAATATTAATTATTATTAATTAATTATAATTACCGGAATCGTGTTCTATGGTCCTTTCGCCACTGATACAGATACAGGTAAATATTTATCTCAACAAGCATTATCTAATGCTAACAGTAGCAGTAGGTAATGTTTGGTGGCATAAATAATTAATTTCTAATGGTGGTTTGTACCACCTAACCCTCAAGATTTTTTGGTAGTCAAAAATAAACCAAGCATTGTTATGGATACGTTTCAATTTTAATCAAAAGGATTCGATAACCAGTCGAGCTACTGAAGCTTTTACCAAAGATGGGAAGAGGAAAAATGTGGGTTCCTTTGAACCTCGAAGGATATGGTGTGCGCTTAGTAATGGCATTTTAAATGAATCTACTGCTGAATAAATAATTGCAATCCCATTTATAGTAATCGTGGCAAGGTTACGTAATCTGGAAAAACATAATGTTGCTTCGAACTAAAGTGGTGAGAATTTGAATTAAATACTCCTCTTTCTTTAAGACGTGTCTATGAAATACTTATGTCCGATAAGTATGATCTATGTATGCTGGATTTTTAATGTGGGCCTCAGAAAACTGTAAGTTATACCGCTTCTGTAAATTTTTGGTTAGATAGATAAAAATTTAAGAAAAAAAAAGAATATATACATAAAATTTTCTATCTTTTATTGCTTGAATACGAGGCTTTTGGTTTGTATGTGTGCGTTTTGTTTGTGCAGAATAAGCATTTGTTCGTTCTTTCAAGACTTAAAAATACAATGACAATATCCCTAGGGTGTACATAATAAAGAGTATTCTATTCCTAAATATAGGGTCACTTTTTTGAGGAAGCAGTACCTCTTGTAAAACCTGCAAAGCTTGGTTAAATGTGAGCACAATTTTAAATCAATGTTTTTATAGTAATCAGTAAGTAATTGGTAGGTAACAAATTTAGCATACACAGGTCTACAAGAATCAGTCCTATACACGGATATCTATGGTCCTATATGTAGGTAAGTATTGGCAAAAATTCCGGTACGAAAATCTTGGCAAAATAACTGCCAACATTATCGTTTGCAGGGCACACTCGTAATTACCCTGACCCTTATTGGTTTATGGTTACCAGCGAAAAAATGCTGAACGATATTTTTTTTCTCATTCTGAAATTCTAATTTGATTCCTAGCTCGATTTAATGAAAAGTGGTATGAGGGTTAGATATTAAAGTTATTAAAAAGAGAGACTATACTTCGTTGGTATAGTGTTGGCAAGTGTGTATTTCTGAGAGAGATTATAGAGTTTTTTCGGGAAATTCTCTGCAGCTGTGGAAGAATGAATTTGTGCTGATTGTGTTATTGGCGTTACACTGACCCCTTCAGGTTACATTAGTTGGTACATAACTGGACAATGTGCTACAAATAATTATAAAGTTTATCTTTTCATTCAAGAAATCTCTTAAGGGGTACTCATCATTATGAATAACTTTCACTATGGGAACAACCCACCCCAGACCAACCTGGCTTTTTTTGCGATTTCAGCTTTCATGTACGAAAAAATACACCTTATTGTATATAACTCTGTCTACCTTTTCGGAAAACAAACGTGATTATATTTTATTTTCCTAAAAAGGGAAAGAATGGTGAACTTGATATTTCGTTGTGCGGTCTTCATAAGTCAAATATAATAAAAATAGAAATCGTTCAAAGGTCACTTAGGGTAAGGGCAAGCGTTTAAACTCAAATTAGGGAAGTTACCTACACAGTTTTGGGAGGTCAAACAAAGCGATGACTGGTGTAAAATGTCAAAGGCCAGCTTAATTTTAATGAAGCAGACTGTAAATGTTCATACGAGATTATTAAAGATTATGATAATATATGATAATTTATGATTATTAAAGATTATGACTCTTTCGTCCCAATTAAAGGGAAGTAAGCGCTGGATTTACTACGTCAAGCGAATGAAAAAATCTGAATAAAATAAAAATGTTTCCACACAGAAAAGAAAAAGTTCATGTTGGCGATATTTGGCCTTTCATTGTACTAGTGCTATGCTCGTGAGCGAATTAATTCATGATTTAAGTTTCGTAAATATAGGTTTTTTTTTTGGTAAGTATATCATCTTGGCATCCATGCCGAAAATAAAATAATACTCTTTTCTTCTGTAAGCCCAGGGACGCACGGGCGATGTTTTTTTTTCCATGCGCTGGATTTTCAACTCTGCGGTATTAAGAATCCAACAGAGCGCATCCCAGCGCGTCATGAAAACACACTGTTGGATTTTCAACTCCCGGCTCTAAGCAGAGCGTTGGAAACCGAGTGCGCGAAAAAAAACCGCTGTGTAAAAATACGTCTGTGTGAACCTGGGCTTAATCGCTGACAAAGTTCAATATGTTTACTATAAAAAGAGGTGTACAAACACTTAATTTTTTTACGACAAACTTTAATGGTGGCTGTAAATCTTATTAGTTTACATAACACATAAATCTCTCGTTAATGCATTTAAGTACTTGTTGAATGATTGTGTAGGTACTTATACTTTTTTTTGGGTAAGTGACGCAAGTGATTGATATGATCCACCTGGTGTTTACGTCATTACATTGCGTCAGGGGTAGAGTTTAGTAAACTATACCGGTTAACTTTTCTTCCAGAGTCACAAAAAACCCCTGTAAGAAATCGACACGTGTTTCGCCTCTCAACGAGGCATCCTCAAGATGACGATTGACCAGTCGCAAACCAGAACACGACGTGTTGCCACACCGAGCGCTGGACGCAGAGACGCACATAATATTATATAACGTAAAGAAGGACGCCCCCAGGCTATGTGGAGCGACGATCTTGGCAGGATGGCTGGTAGCAGATGGGTGCGAGTGGCCATTTAAGAGACCTTTGTACGATAGGCTGCATGTTAGTGATAACAAATCCAATATAAGCTGGCCTCTGGCTCTTGAAACTGCGTACCTACTACGTTAGAACAGCTGAAGGTCAAAGTATTGTTTCTGGCGGCCTTACCTACTACCTATGTATATTTTCGCCAGTATGAAATGAAATGAAATTGTTTATTCTGTAAATAGGATATTGGAATCACTTTTACACGTCATATTAAAAAATATTAAAAATAAGCTAGATGAGGTCGGCGTCTCCTATATGACTACTCTGAGAAGAAAGGCCGAAACAAACTCATAGGTCACAGTCCCTTTTAAAGTCCAGACATAATCTTGGTCAGGCCATATGAGGACCACACAGATTTGAGTGGACCTGTCCAGTCAGTGCAAGCATTTGTCAGTAATAGTGGAGCTCATCTCAGAACTTAAGGAGCTCAACGACTCGACGAACAATACCAAAGAAAGGACATTGGAGGGACTAAAATTGCCAGACCATCGATAAAACTAACTGTGAACGAAAAAATATAAAAATAAAAACAAAATAAAAAATCCACATAGTCCTCACATTCACAATAATACAATACTTACTAAGGAATACCCCGAAGGAGTAGGCAGAGGTAGCCTTTTTAACCGACTTCAAAAAGGAGAATGTTCTTAATTTGCCTGTTTTTTTTGTGTTTGTTTCGTGATTACTCCGCCAATTTTGAATTGATTTTGATGATTTTGTTTTGGTTTGGGTAGTTTTTGAGTTAGCTTCAATATTACCTACGTATTTTTCCCACTTAGTATATCTGGACGATGTTTTAAATTACTCCGTCACTGTTATTTACATAGCACGTAGAGGTATTCGAATTTGTGTGGGGTAGGTCCCACAATTAAAAAATTAAAAAATTAAAACTTTTTACAAAAAAAAAACAACCGACTTCCAACAAAAACACTAAAAAGGGAAAAATAACTTTAATTTCGGAGGTTGGTGCCTTTGGTTTTCAATTTTCGTTTTTTGCCACCGACTTGTGTCGTATATTCTTATAAACATTAAAGTTTCACAAAACAGCGACTAACGAGCGAAAATCTAATAAAACAAAAGTTCTGTAATTCCAAACTTTTCATAACATAAGGTACTTATGTACCGAGTTATTGTTATACCAATTTATTGAAGTAAGGTTAAAGATTAGTTTTCATAATGGACCCTACATAATTAAATGTTCAGGAAAGTTGTTTAGGACGTTATTAGGGATACTTTGAAACTCTTCAATAAATTAATATTGAATTCATAAATATATTCCTTAATAGGTATTTTCTAGTGAAAGAAAAGACAAATGAATAAATGGCAAAGGAGAATGCCACAGTATCGTACCAACTTGGGAGCTAGTCTGTCACAACCAAATGTAGCTCATAAAAATACTCCTATTTTTTAAATCCGATTTACGTTTTTGTTATGAAAACGATTCCCGGCTTTCGGACACGCAAAATAAAAGTATTTTTTTTCTTGTATACGTACGTATTTTCCGCATATGTGATGTCACTGTCATTGCACTATTTTTTTTAAATAATATTTTATTCGTGACCCTATGGTCAAATCCAAGAAGTCTTTCAGTCGTAGACATAAATGTCATTTCTGAATGTTGCTACTACTTAAAAAAATTTAGGTACCTGCCAACGAACATTAAATAAAGAAGATAATTATGTCGGTTCTGATTTCCTATTTAATAATTTAATATTAGGGTATAATATATTGTTAGTGTGTCAAACAAATCTTTAGGTCACGCGTCGCGTCGTAATAATTTAAATTGTTATTTTGGAATACACTTGCATTTAAAGAAAAGAGGACCGATTCAAAAAATAAAATGCTATTTTTACTGTGACGTATTGCATTAATTATTGTTCTGTGGCGCCGTCACGGATTGTCACGGGTGACGTTACTTTTAATATTGGTTTCATCTGAACTATTTGATTTTAGTTATAATACATAAATATATTAGCAAAAACGGGGGTTCAGGTGCTTTTTCATAACGTAGTCTTTGTGTGATAATCGTCAGCGATGCCACCATCTTGAGTAAGATATCGGCGAGCAAGTCAGCGTCGCCGATATATAAACTGTTCGCTTGTATTGTAAGAACAATTTAGAATAAATTACAAATTAGAAAATAATATCCGCGGCTATGATCGTGTTTTAACATCATAGATTGCACCGGTAAGCCGGCCTGTAAGTATTACCTCACCTAGTAGAAGCATTTATATTATAGTTAGCTTCTAATGTACCTACCCGGGACTATTCGTTCAATTTAAGAATTAAATACCAGTTTTTATGCTTTCAGATCAATCCTGGTACCTAGTACCTATTCATAATGTTACGAATGCTTCACATTGATACAAGAAAAACTCCGTTTGATTCCGAACTGATACCTGAACCAACATTCGGTCACAATGTGCAGTGATATGTGCTTTGGATGTGGACAGTCCATGCTACATGTTGCAAGGTGTTTCCAAGTGCCACCCAAATGTCGTACCTATTGTTTTATTTGTACATTTCTTTTCTCTAGTAGTCGAGGTCTTATACATTATGGAAAAATGAATATTATATAATTTATTAATTAATGTAGGAATGGAATGTTATGACAGGATAGTGAAACGGGACGTGAAGATGGATGACAGATGTGACCCATGAACGAGTGACAGAGACGAATGTAAGAATTAGTCAAAGAGCGAAAGAGATAGTGAATGAATGTTTAAACATAGAATAAGTTGAGAAAAAAAGAAGATTGCAGATGACGTAAGGAAGACGATAAAGACGTAGGGAGTAAAGACGAAAATTAATTAAATGGAATAAGAAGAAATCTGCTGTTTGATTCTCGACATATAGTTCAAATCCCACAACTTTTTGGGGGCTCGTCCGGGATAGAGCAATATTTCAAGTTTCGGACCCCAACAGAAAATTCAAAAAACAAAATTTCCGAACCAAAGACGCCATAACAAAAAAAAGACGAGCAGATTGCTAAAAGACGGTAAGACGGTAATAATATTTACAGAAGACGAAGACGAGGAAAACAAGTAGCATGGGAGGGAATTCGCCGAAACATGGGAAAACTCGCCGCCAAGCCAACTACGACGAAGACGAACATGACGCATCGACATCGGCTGGGCAAGGTTTTAACCGTGATCAGGCTATTTTCCATGAGAGCCTTGTCCCAAATTTCAGTGGGCAAGACAAAACGTTTTCAGTAGCCAAGTGGGCGCAGGACGTTGATGATAATGCCGAGATTTTTCAGTGGTCGCCCCTACAAACTCTGATCGTAGCCAGAAGGGCTTTAATCGGAACTGCTGCGCTGTGGCTCAGATCTGAAAAACCTTATAAAAGCTGGGAGGATTTAAAGGCTGGATTACTGAAGGAGTTTCCAGATTTGGTGGATAGCAAAACCATTCACGAGATGATGGCCGCCAGAAAGAAAAAGAAGGACGAAAGTTGTTTAGACTACGTGCTAGTCATGAAGGAAATGGGAAAACGCGGCAAGATTCCCGATTATGTAGCCATAAAATACATTATCGACGGTATAATTGACTCAGAAGTTAACAAAATGTTGTTGTACGGAGTTACGACTTATTCTGATCTGAAAGAGAAAATAAAAATATATGAGATGATCAAAGAGAAGATGAGGACGGATAACAGTGGTCACAGTCGATACAAGAAGCCTGAAATTCATGAAAATGGCACGGCGATCAAGAGGTGTTACAGCTGTGGTGAAAGAGATCATCAGTCGTCCAGGTGTCCAAATAAAGAAAAAGGTCTTAAATGTTTTAAGTGTAACGAATTTGGACATATTTCTACGCAATGCATTCGGTCTACGAATGAAAAGACCCAAAACCGAGAACAAGAACGACGGGGCGGAAAACCGAATTTTCACGAAGAAAAGCGAACGATGTGTGTGACCGACTTCACTCCGAACATTCGCGAGGCTGCGGTTGGCAAAACTGACGACATTGTCACTATTGACAGGAGTACCAACTTCAGTGACAGCGACAAGATGGCGATGCCAGTGGGAACTGACGCCAACTTCACTGATGTTTACGTCGAAGAGAAAACGCCGGCACAGATTAGATTTGAAAATGCCTGCAAAACGATTTTTGTGAATAAGTGCGAAGTAAATGCGTTAATTGACTCTGGTAGCGAGATAAATTTGGTGTGTACCGAATTTTATGTTCATCTTGGAGCTCCCGAGTCTGTAAATACTGTCACGAATCTGGTGGGATTAGGCGGCAGTATTGTGTCTACGAAAAAGTTTACCGCTTGCGTACTGTTAGACGGACACGAATATAACGATATTGCGTTTCATGTTGTTCCTAGGCATGCTTTGCCGTGTAGTGTTATATTGGGTCAAGAATTCCTCAATGATGTTTTCACAATTATGTCGAAGGGGTCAATACTGATTGCTCCAAACGTAAACAGTTGGTTATCAAGGCTTGTGTGTGTAGTAAGTCAGGATGAGTTTGTTTTAGGTAGAATTGAAGATAAGCAGGTGAAACAAGAGGTTATTGAATGCGTGAAGAAGTATAAACCTGTACAGACAAAGGAGGCGCCGATAGAATTGAGGATAGTGCTGAAGGATGACGTACCGGTGGCTCAGCGACCAAGACGTATTTCTTTAGCTGAACAACATATTGTTGAAAAACAAGTATCAGAGTGGCTCAAGGATGGAATCATTCGTGTAAGTTTTTCAGAATATTCCTCACCCCTGGTGTTAGTAAAGAAGAAAGATGGCAGTACTAGAGTATGTGTAGACTATAGACCTATAAACAAAAAGATGATTAAAGATGAATTTCCTCTGCCTATTATTGACGATTTGATTGATAAACTTAAAGGTGCTCGAGTTTTTAGTGTGCTAGATTTAAAAAATGGATTCTTTCATTTGAGAGTCAATAAAGAAAGCATAAAGTACACTGCCTTTGTTACACACAATGGACAATATGAATTTTTGAGGGCGCCGTTCGGTTTGTCGGTTTGCCCAAAGTATTTTATGAGATTTGTGACTATGGTGTTTCAGGAACTTATAGCAAAAGGAATATTGGTAATATTCATCGATGACTTATTAATACCCGCTATTGATGAATGTCAAGCATTGCAGCGGTTAAAAGAAGTATTAGCTGTTGCATCACAGTACGGCTTACAGATTAATTGGAAAAAGGCGCAATTACTATGTCGAAGAATAGAGTACTTAGGACACATTATAGAAGATGGAAAAGTTCAACCGTCTCAGGACAAAACAGATGCTGTAACCAGGTACCCTGAACCCAAGACTTTAAAGCAACTTCATAGTTTTGTTGGATTAACCTCATATTTTAGAAAGTATATTAAAGATTTTGCATTGATAGCTAAGCCGTTAACTGATTTGTTGAAGAAGGGTGTTGATTTTGTGTTTGAGGATGTTCAGAAAAGTGCGTTTAAAGTGCTGAAGAATGCTTTGGCTAGTAGCCCAGTGTTAAGGATTTATGATCCTCAGTTATTAACTGAATTGCATACCGATGCCTCTGCAATAGCATACAGTGCTATCTTATTACAGAGAGACCATTTAGGTGAGTTACATCCTGTATATTACTACAGTAGGAAGACCAGTGATGCTGAGAAGAAGTATAGTAGCTATGAGCTGGAAGCTTTGGCTATTGTTGAAGGAGTCAAGAAGTTTAGGCATTACTTGTACGGTAAACACTTTAAAATTATTACAGATTGTCAAGCCTTTCAGAAGACATTGAATAAGAAGGACCTAGCAACTAGAGTAGCCAGATGGGTATTATTGCTTGAAGAGTATGATTATGTGATTGAACATCGACCAGGAGGAAAAATGCAGCATGCAGACGCTTTGAGCAGAAATCCATTTGTGGGAGCTGTTGAGTTAAGCCTGCATGATCAAGTCAAGCAAGCACAGATGTTGGATGAAGGTATAAAAGCGATTATAGAGATTGCAAAACTTCAGCCATATGAAGACTATATTTATAGCGATGGTTTACTTTACAAAGGACTAGAAAGAAAGTTGGTAATACCAAGAAGTTTAGAATTTGAGATTCTAAGAAGAATACACCAGAAGGGTCATTTTGGAAAAAGAAAAATGATAGAACTGTTAGAACAAGAATATTACATCAAAAATATTAACAAGAAGATTGAAGAGTTTTTACTGACGTGCATACCATGTCTGCTAGCGACAAAAAAAGAAGGTAAACAGGAGGGATTCTTAAGTTGTATTCACAAAGAAGGTATTCCTTTACATACTATTCACTGTGATCATATTGGACCACTTTCAGAGACGAGAAAGATGTATAATTATATTTTGACGGTTGTAGACGGATTCACAAAGTTTGTGTGGTTGTTTCCAGTGAAGGGAACTACAAGTAAGGAGACCATAGACAAGTTAAAGATTCATCAGCAAACGTTTGGAAACCCTATACGTTTGATTTCAGATCGTGGTAGTGCTTTTACCAGCAATGACTTTAAGGAGTTTTGTGAAAAGGAGAATATTCAACATGTAACCATAACAACAGGTGTACCCAGAGGGAACGGTCAAGTGGAGCGCATTCACAGAATAATAATAGCAGTGCTAACAAAGCTGTGTATTGAAGAACCATCTCAATGGTACAAGCATGTCAGCCGGGTGCAAAGAACACTGAATAGCACATACCAAAGAAGCATTGACACCACTCCCTTTGAACTCATGTTGGGTACAAAGATGAAAACCAAAGAAGATATTGAGATTTATGATTTGCTTCAGCAAGAGCATAGAAGTAATTTCGTGCAGAATAGAGAAGACTTGAAGATGAAGGCGAAAGAACAAATAAGAAAAGTTCAAGATGAAAATTGTAAGACGTTTAATAGAAGAAGAAAGGAAAGTCGGAAATATACAGTAGGAGATGTTGTAGCCATCAAACGTACACAGTTCGGTGTTGGATTGAAGCTAAAGCCGAAGTATCTAGGGCCATACAGAGTCACTAAAGTTAAGAGAAATGATCGATATGATGTTGAAAAGATGGATCATATGGCAGAAGGTTCTCGAGTGACTTCTTCCTCGGCAGATAATATGAAGCCATGGCCAGTGTCTGGAAATAATGTTGAGTTAGGTGAGTAGGTTTTGTTGGTCAGTTAGGTTAGGGTACACCTTTGGGGTTTATTCTTGACCTAATGTTTCACTATGATGGTATATTTTAGGTCGTGTTATGTTGTTATCTTTAAGTTACTAGTACGGATACTTTTAAGTTTTGTAATAGTTTTTTTTTTGTAAGATCAAATAAGGATTGACTGGGGACAGTCATATAGCAGAATGGCCGAGCTGTAGGAATGGAATGTTATGACAGGATAGTGAAACGGGACGTGAAGATGGATGACAGATGTGACCCATGAACGAGTGACAGAGACGAATGTAAGAATTAGTCAAAGAGCGAAAGAGATAGTGAATGAATGTTTAAACATAGAATAAGTTGAGAAAAAAAGAAGATTGCAGATGACGTAAGGAAGACGATAAAGACGTAGGGAGTAAAGACGAAAATTAATTAAATGGAATAAGAAGAAATCTGCTGTTTGATTCTCGACATATAGTTCAAATCCCACATTAATCTTAACTACGTTTTTCATTTTTGATGTAAGTACCTTAGTATGTACTAACAACATTATTACCTTATTATTATTAACTAACATTTCAAGTTCGAGAAGTGGGTAGGTATCTAGTGGGTAAATACAACTCTGCCTAACTCTTCTGCGAAAACAGGCCTGATGTTATGATAGGATTTCAAGACATAAGGAATCAGTAAATACAGTACTAATTGATTACTTATTGAGACCACCAGCTGCACTTACTGCGAGTGAGTAGGTACCTACATGATTATTGATATTCATTATTCTTATATTTAAATAAACTGACAACAAGAATTATTATTTACTATGAGTTTTGTATTGTATAATCAATCATCCATCAGGAAACTAAGTTGTACCTTGAAAAAAGTCAGTGTCCGACCACTTTCTGAATAAATTGTCGAATTTTATAAAGGTTTTTATTACATACAATTTATTTTAACAATACAGTAACTTATAATCTCGCAAATCAAATAAAAATGAGGTCTGAATCTATTATAAATAAAAAATAGAGTCAAAATAAGTAAAATGAGGTCGATGTTTTTGGTATGTCCTACACCTACCGTGCCAAATTCAGAGTCACTTATTATGGTCGTGTTATATATACTATTACATAGTATTATACATACATTTTGCTCTTCGTAAGGTCAACGACGTCACTGTCACAATGTTATTACTTACTCACAGGTAACGTTCGAGATATAACCCCAAGGTTTCTTGTTGACCCTTGTCCCTATAAGTGACATTATATACCGTATATACTCCAGCATAAAACTCACTATATTAAATCTATTAGTTGGTTTTTCCTCTGGCATTGTCCACATGAATGAGTTATAAATAAAACGGGTCTTTCTTTGATATTTCCAAGAACTCTTTCATGATTTCCTTGGATCTTGGATCTGGGTAACGTAAAATATATGTCTATGTAAACTAATATGAAATGCAATGTAAATACATGCCATTTCATAATAGTTTATATAAATAAACCGAAATAATGAAATCTCTATTAATTACCATTTAGAAAATATGATTTAACATTACAGTAAAATGATTCCGTTTTTTTTAAACCTTAAATAATTTCTATTTTTGGGTTCTAAATAATATATATAAAACGTGTAACGTTAAATGCACAAAACCTGAAAATAGTTTGGATCAGAATAATGAGCAGAATCAGTTGAACCACTTTTTAATATAGGTCATATTTTTCAAAAAATATTCATTAAAAACGTTGCCGTGTCTATTTATTAATAGGTCATCAAGCCATCACATGCGCAAACCCGCCAAAATAGGTAAATAAACACAAATAGTTTTTGACCAATTTAAATTTACTGGAGATTTCGGGATAATAGTAGCTTTTACTTCAATGCAAATACGAATCTTCCAAAACTAAAACAGCACATAAAACCTTTACAATTTTTAATGATATTTTTCTCTCTGAAATAGATCAATTGAATTAAAAATCAGTTGGGGTGTGTAAGGTTCTGCGCATTTAATGTTACACGTTGTATCTCATTGCGATAAAAAAAAAGTAGAGGAAACGTGATGGAAAAGATATTATATTACCTACCTATGAAAACAGAAAATCCAGTCATGCGTAGCGATAGAATTAAGTTTTGTACCTAAACAACAAAAAATTACGTTATTTGTAAACGTGAATCAAGTTCTTGATAACAAGAGTGCTGTTGATAAAGATGTATCAAGTATTGATCAAGATAATACCCCTTGATGTCACAAGAATGGAATGATAACGTTTGGTCAATCACTATCGCCAATCGGAAGCAAGGTATATGATGCGATACTGGGTATTGTCCAATGAAACATCTTTCTTAGGCACACCTCATAAATCAGTGTCTGTTGGAAAACTCACACCAAAGTCGTTATACCGGTAGGCTAAAGGTGGATGCAACTATTTCATGAAATCGTCATTCAATGCACTTACATGAACTTAGATAGTTGTATTGCTGATTCTAATGATTATAATTCTGTAAATCCATATTTGTTACGGTCGCAAATAATATTTAGATCACCATACAACCTGATACTGACCTGCAAATTGCTAAACACGTAAGAAAATTTGAATTAGGCGGGCCACCATACCGCATCCTTCTTAAAAAATAAATATTATAACTACACTTATCTTTCTGCCTATGTCCCTGCAGTGGGAACTTTGTAGGCTAATTATATATTAGGCTATGCAGTGCTACCACAGTTTTCAATTCTGAATAAGTACCTACGTGTAATAGGAATAGAATGTATGGACAAATTCTATTTTACATGCTCTTTCTGGAGTTTCTTTTTCCAAGAAACTCAATAACACTTTTGGAATTTCGAACTGAGGTTACCTCAACAGTCGTGCTTGCAGTTGCTTCGGTTAGAAAGTAGTCCAATTTATGTAGATATACAGCTTAAATTTTAGTCGTTTAAATCCTCTTAAGGTACTTGTACTCATCATTATGAACAACTTTCACAAAGGGACCAACACAGAAATCGCGAAAAAAAAATCAGCTGTTCCCTACATTTATGTTCGCATAGCTTTTCAAAATGTAAGGAACAGCTGATTTTTTTTTCGCGATTTCATTATTTTTGTTCATAATGATGAGTTAAATGGCACCTTAAGAAGATGTCAACGACTAGGATTTCACCCTGTAAACGAGTACTGTTACTATAAGTATTTACTTACTACACTCTGTGGCGATAACCGATTTATTCTATATAGGTTATCAATACATGGGTGCCAAGTAAACTATCGTAATGGATACTCGGATTACAAGAGAAACAATTCGTACAATTTTACGTAGTCAATGAAGCTACCATATATGAAGGGCGAGTGTGGGTAATGTGAAGCTAAGTGGGTCGAGTTTAATTTTAGCATTTTTAATGTCATTTTTGTCATAAGACGTGAAAATACCTCCCAAGATTCCTGAAACGTTTTTCATTTTGAAGAGTCGTTGTTTTTGCTTTTAAATCGTGACGTATGATGAGTACGTTTACTACCTTTTTTGAGATTTTAATGTGAAATTAAGAAAGGTCAAATCCTAAACCAAGCTGTGGTTTTAAGGGTTCCGTACGCAAAGGGTAAAACGGGACCCTATTATTAAGGCTCCGCTGTCCGTCCGTCCGTCCATCCGTCCATCCGTCTGTCACCAGGCTGTATCTCATGAACCGTGATAGTTAGACAGTTGAAATTTTCACAGATGATGTATTTCTATTGCCGCTATAACAACAAATACTAAAACACAGAATAAAATAAATATTTAAGGGGGCTCCTATACAAACGTGATTTTTTTGCCGTTTTTGTAGATAATGGTACGGAACCCTTCGTGCGCGAGTCTGACTCGCACTTGGCTGGTTTTTTTTGTTTTGTTTAATAGTATGTAGTCCTGTTCAAAGTATTTTACTATTCTCGGCTCAGTCATATCAAATTATAATCATAACTCACAAACGTCACACTATCTTCGAACTAAATCACCCATGAAATTGTCATATGAGTGCTAGTGCGATAACCCTTGAAGTACCTACGTGAACGTCTATCCATTAATATAGCGTGAGTGCAGAATACCTACGTGTATAAATGGATATATGCAGACGTTTAATGTTCTGAAGTGGTCTGTATCCAACATTCACAGGCACGTGTTCGATCTATTCATAGTTCAGAGTTCAGACTTTTTCCGTGCAGAAGTATTTTTAAGATCAGTTATTTCATGAGAAAAAGGAGAGAGCATTCCCAGTGGAAAACAGGCATTTTTTGTACCTACCCTTTGCGGGTATTGTTACAGACAAAGAGATTAAAATTCAAGGGGTTAAGCTGCAGAAATACTTTACTTACTTGTTAGTAACAAATTAAACCAGTATTCGTGGCGGTCTGGCTTGGTGATTCACCACCACAAGGAGTATTGATACAGTTATGTAAGTAAATAGTTTGACTGTTCGTAATATTATCTACAGGGTGTAAGGGACAGCCCTCCGTAAATTAACAGGGGGCATTCAGCTCCTTATTATGAATCATATTCCACGGGAAATTTTCTCAGGAAAGTTTTATTTTTTAATCATTTTTGCAGTTACTATTCAAACAAACAGCTAAAATAAAAAAAACAGCAATTGATGTTAAAATACTCGAGCGCGCCGCCCCCGACACGGGGAGTGCGGCTACGTGTGTTTTGCCACGGTAACGATACATTGCGCGTGAGGTAATAATACAAATCAGGTTTATTGGATTCCCATAATGTTCCTGACATAATATCATGTACCGGTCGTCTTAGTATGATATACTGAATTCTTCCATCAGTTCGCGGAGGACTGTCCCTTACACCCTGTATACAAGCAGTAAGTTGTTCATCTAAAAAAAAATCTCCAACTGGAAGACCTTTGATTCTCGATAACCTCACTCCAAGAACAAAATATAAGTACCTAATTAGTACCATTTCATTTCAAAAGCAATAACTTCTAAGTACAGATGCTTTTCATAGCTTTGTCGAGGGGAACTATGGAAGCCAATGCATTGTGTTCTAGCATTGTGAATAGTTCAAGGACGAGTTGAGAACGTTTGCACACATCTTTGTGGAGTACACTTGACATCTAGAGGACACTCGGAACTTGGAGCTACTTTGAAAAACAGAGATTTTAAAGAAGGTTGACATGTAAATAGAGGTTTTAGATATGAGATAAGAACTATTTAAAAGGATTAATATTATGACGGTACCTTGCCAATTCATTTATGAGAATATTATGTATGTTAGAAAAAATCTAAATCTTTTTAATAAAATAAGTGATAGACATAATTTTAATACTAGAAATAAAGACAAAATAGATCAACCATTTTTCAGATTAGCTAAAGTACAAACATCTTTTATGGGGTACTGCGTTAAATGCTATAACAAAATACCTTTTGATACCTATATTGCAATTAAATGAAAGAAAATTTAAAACCCATATTAAAAGTACACTTTGCAAACAAGCATATTACAAATTAGAGGATTATATCCAGGATAAGAATGCATGGATACATGCTGGTCTTGCTCCATAGGACAATATTCGAGTCTGGACAAAATCAAACTGGTTGCTAATCTAGTTGTATAATTTACTTTATTTGTATATCATAGATTTTTACACATTTTGTGATTACTTAACTCACACACTGTCTTATTAGTATTATTTGTAATGTAAAAATGTTAGGAATATTATGATATTGTATACTTTTACAATGTTTGTAAATATGTGAGCACCATGTATCAATCACATAATTTTATTAATCAATTTATTTGTCATTGCTCCATTTTTAATTCTTTTTACAAATTGTGGTACAGTAATCGTATTCTAGGTGCATCGTATTCACATGTAATTATAATTGATGTATACAAATTATTGTAAACCATTTTTTTTAAAGAGTAGGTAACAGTGGAGTTTCTTGCCCATTCTTCTCCATACGAAAACTACCTTTTAGAAGGGGCAACTAGAATCAGTTCTATTTCTTAGTTTTTTTGACGTTCAAAAGTGCCTTTAATGTGCCTATTTGAAATAAATGATTTGACTTTGACTTAGATAAAAAGGCTCTTATATACTGGCGCGACTTGTCACGCGACGCGACTCCGCCGCATTGTTCGCCGTGAAGTTTTCTCAGAAATTGTTTTGTTAAAGTCAAGTCGCGCCTGTTTGTGGGAGCCTAAATGTGTTTTTACTTAAGAAAAAGTAAGTTTTTAATAGTAACGAGGAAAGGTAGTAAAGGAATCAGTGGCAAAAAAATGGGGGACGCCTACGTCAAGGAGGCGAATAATGTTTAGAGGCGTGAGCCACAATAATAAAAATATCATAATTATGTAGGTATGAAAAAATTCTAATAGTAGTAGAATATAGGCTTATTTATATAATTTAATTAAGGTGATTAATAATGAAAATATAAAACACGAAAAGTAAGAAAGCTGGAGTGAGAGAGAGAGTTGGTTCAGAGTATTATAAAGTACTCTGTGGTTACGACAACCGGAGGAGAAGGCCTTTGGAGGAGGCGAATGTCCAGCCGTGGAGGACTTTTGGGTGAATTGGCGATGATAATCTTACCAAGGGGTATCGTGTTACCTAGTAACTGGGTTGTGGAGGTCAGATAGGCAGTCGCTCTATGTAAAATACTGGTATTCCGCTGCATCCGTTTAGACTGGAAGCCGACCCTAACATGGTTGGGAAAAGGCTAGGCAGATGAAGAATCTACCGAATGTAGTGTGTACTATGTGTATGGCCTTTTTTTAATCTCATAACATTTCACTGTTTTTAAAACAACTGTAAACCGCTTATCTAATCAGCATTAGAATGATACTTGATGTACAATGAGATAAAAATGTGTGATAAACTAGAACTAACTAACCTACACCATAAACAAAATGCTGTTAAAAAAGCGAATCGCCAAAAGTTAAGCGGTCGAGGAATCATGCGCAAAAGATAACTTTAAAAGAAAACTCAAGCATTGAGTTGGAGTTTTTATAGCTTTCACAATTTGTACAAAATATTAGAGTTTCGATGTTATTTCTACATAAAGTTCATATTTCCGTGGTACTTAAGAAAGAAAGGTATCTATGCTACCAGTATATTTGTAAAGGAGTGCATATTATATAGTAGGTACGTTAGAAGTGGAGATAGTAGTGTACGGAGGGCGGATTCTTGGAGTAAATGATACAACGAGTGCTGTTACAATACTGCCTTTAATATCATAGAACATTGGTTTATATAAATGTACTTACGGCTACTACCTCACAGTAGTCACGACCTTTCTTTGACAAAGATGCACCTTAAAAAAAATACAATAGACGTAGATATATGTCGTAACCTATTCCGCTTGACTATTCTTCAAGAGTCATAAGAAACCCTGTAAAAATAAATAAAAAATCGACACGTGTTTCGCCTCTCAACGAGGCATCCTCAGGATGACGATTGACCAATGGCAACCCAGAACGCGACGTGTTACCACACGACACACACACGACACGTGACGGGCGATTTGATTCACTTTGCGTCCAGTGCTCGGTGTGGTAACACGTCGCGTTCTGGTTTGCCATTGGTCAATCGTCATCCTTTTTTTTTGGTTGTGAAATCATCAAATGACTTCTCCCGCTCTGGGCAGAGCGGAAGGGCGTGTCAGACTCTTACTGACTAAAACCCACCCATATTCCTTCAGTTGCCTGTTGCCAGGGTCCCGGTATCCCTTTCGGACTATTCCGCAACCCTGGCAGGTCAATCGTCATCCTGAGGATGCCTCGTTGAGAGGTAAAACACGTGTGTTTTTTTACAGAGTTTTTTATGACTCTTGAAGAATAGTCAAGCGGAATAGGTTACTAAATATATCTACATCTATTGTATTTTATAATGGATTTCCGCAGATTCACGCCTGAATCAATTAACTATCTTAAGATTCACCTTAACCATCCCGACCGAGATATCTCGTTTGCACCAAACGAGATGTCTAGTAATGGACGTAATACATTGGTGCATCTTTGATTCCCTTAGCTTAGGTATGTGTGAGGATTGCACTTTGATTAATAGAAATATCTTGAATAGAAGAAACATGGGTGACCGTCGTGGTCCTGTAATCCAAGTTTCGCTCTATGTGCGCCTTTTGTGTTTCAAGACAGACGGAACGGTATTCATCCCGACAGTCAGTTCAGTTCTGTCAGTAGACAGTATTTGTACATACGAATATCGCCTAGGTTTATTCAACCAATCAATCTGCTTAGCCTTTTCCCAACTATGTATGTTGGGGTCGGCTTCCAGTCTAACCGGATGCAGCTGAATACCAGTATTTTACATGGAGCGCCTGCCTATCTGACCTCCACAACCCAATAACTGGGCAATACGATACCCCTTGGTAAGACTGGTTGTCAGACTTTCGGGCTTCTGACGACCTGTAACGACTGTCAAAGATCCACGAATGACAGCCGGGACTAACGGCTTAACGTGCTTTCCGAGGCACGGAGGAGTCTCGGTATGTAAAGATGGTCACCCATCCACGGACCAGCCCCGGCAAGCGTAGCTTAACCTGATGGATCGATCCGTGCGGGTGTTATTACTTAGCCACGAGCTCCTCCTCGAGCCTAGGTTTATTCAACCGCAGAGGAATTAATAGTAGCCAATGAATATGGATTCTCTTTTGTTATCATCCGTCATAACGTAAATATCCCAAGGGTGTCATTAGAACTCACTAGTTACTGCTGTAACTAACTCCGCAAATAAATAAGTTCTAATTCTAACCTTAAATGAAAATTAAACTATGTACATTTTGTGATGATTGATTTGACATGAACGAAGTAGGTTATTCGATAGTGGATTATTTTATTTAACTAACTAAAATAATACAAAAGTCCTTCAATGTAGCCCGGGAATTTCAAAATTAATTACGATATTAGCAAAAAAAAAAAAAATGCGGGTTTTCACCATACGTATACTATACCCCATTTGAAATAAGATTAGACATTAAAACAAACCCTTTTACAGTCCGTTCAACCGATTTTGACTTTTATACCATAGGCATAAGGATAGCATTACAAGCAAAAAAAGTTACACAATACCAACTATCTACTGCGGCTGCCATTCGTCATGCCACCAACGCAATATAATTCAAAATCGGTTGAATGGAATGTAAGAAAGGCTTATCTAAAGCTAAACGTCTAATCTTATTTCAAATGGAGTATAGAGTCTGACAAGTTCTCAACTTGAAATTCTTAATTCAGAAACGGGGTGTAAGTATAGTCTGTCAATCACGTTTTAACATTTTACCTACATCTTGTAAAACATTACTGAAGCCCAAAGTGACATTCTATCAACGTTAAAGATGATGGAAAAGGCAAAAATGTATAGGACTGACATAAGCTATCGACAAGCTTATGTCAATTCTGTTGAAAGTCGTTGTAGAAATACGAAACGCTTTCGAAGCGATTGTCACTTGCCTCGTTGCTTGGTCTGGTGGTCGCAAGTGCTACTACTGAGCATGAGGTTATGGGTTCGATTCCCATGTCGGGCAAAGTATTATTGAGTTTTTACATCTGGAATTCTTCAGTAGCAGCCCGGGGTCCTGATTTGGTCCCAGTTGATGGCAATAAGTTCGCCCCCTATCACATGGCATATAAACATGACTGGCGAAATGTGGGTGTATCCGACGAATACAGGCGCTATGTTATGTAAAAGATATAAAAAAATTGTTGCATCAAATATTTCACATCTACCTATCGTCATAAAATGAGCAGAGTATAATTAACACGAAATGAACATAAGTTTGGACCCGCTTTAATCCGTTTCCCGAAGTTACGACGTGTTAGTATTTGCTCAAATTAGATAGTTTGTAGATAGAGAGTTAGTATATTTTATGGTGTACACCGTTAAACATGATTAGCTAGTTGTGTTATTAGTTTAAAGTTTAACATTTTCTAAAATTAAGCTCGTATTTAGAAAATGTAGTTGATCGGAAAGTAGTTATGTAATTTAACAACAACAAGATAATTTTAAATTATGTTTTTACTATGGTGGCATCTCGATCGCCACATGTGAACTACGCATCACACTGACGTCACGCGAAATCCTGCATCGTGCAAGCAGAATTTACCGCGCGATCAGCTTATACATATATAACTTCCCGACATCAATCTTCGGGCAGTTGCCCACCAGATACAACACCCGTCTGGTCGGAGGATCCTCCCTTTCCTATATAAGATGTGTAAACTTTACAATCCTCATGCCTATAAAATACTAAAGAATTTATGTATTTTTGCTTAGAACCGATCAAAGAAAATACCATTTCTAATTACTATGTGTACTTACTTACCTATGTACCTACATTATAGAAAAAGAAAAAAAAACAATTTACAGACTTTCATGATTTATTCAGAGGGTCAATTTGGTTCGCGGTCAGAATTTAGAGCCTTCTTGAAAAACAAATTGAATTTCAAGCTCATCAACCATTTTCGTTAACCACCAAAACCCTTTTAAACTCATTTATAAAACCTATATTGACAGGAAAATGAGTAAACTAAGGCAATTGATGAAAGAGTTAGAGTATTGTTGAGCGAAAGCCCTTGAAATATCAAAATAGGGAACACATTGTATATTGCTACTGAAAAAAAAGAGGGTGAGTGCTTACAAGATGGAAGTGATTTACGACTGGAGCCGAGTATAGTACGATTCACCGTCACCGACCGACTGGAGCCAAGTATATCCGATTCGGCTTCACCGACCCGAGCGTGACGGTTCGGTCGCAAAGTAAAGAACTTAAGAATGCGGCGACCGATGAATTTTCCACACAAACGTAATACCTAAATCATTTGCAATTTGAGCATATTTCCACCATATTATGTTGATATTCGGATTAAGACAGTACCTATTTGTCTAGGTTCCTACATCTTTTTTTTCCCCAAAAAACTTACATAAAACTATGTTTATGCGAATTGAATCTCGCACATTTTTACAGCGTATATGACATGTTTTCATATTGTTTTTTCTGTATTATAAACAGCAATATTTGTTAAATTTTTTCAGCAGGAACATAGCTTATATTATCAAATTACACATTATTGAAAAAACCTTAAGTTTTCATTCATCATTTTAGGTATTACGGAACATATCCAAATTTATTACAAATGTTCAATAGCTATACCCCATTTGAAATAAGATTAGACATTAAAACAAACCCTTTTACAGTCCGTTCAACCCATTTTGAGTTCTATACCGTAGGCATAAGGATAGCATTAAAAGCAAAAAAAGTTTCACAATACCAACTATCTACTGCGGCTGCCATTTGTCATGCCACCAAAGCAATAGAATTCAAAATCGGTTGAACGGAATGTAAAAAAGGCTTATCTCTACGTCTAATCTTATTTCAAATGGAGTATAGTTGTAGTGCTATCGCGTCACGCAAATATCATGGCAATGCCAATGTGGTCATATAGTTCTCGGTAACTGTGTGTATCGCTCCGACAGGCACACTAGCGCAACATTAGTAGCACTCGATTTGTAGTTGCGACCGATGCTCCACCAGCCCCTTAAGAAGTTTACACTTCAAAAACACCAAAATCAATAACGCTGTTAGACCCAAATGTAGAATTCAGTCGCTCTTGGAATGACTGCTGAGTTCGGGTGCTGGTTTAGCAAAGATAACTGCAGAATCAGTTGCTTAAATACTGCACTGCGAAAATACGAAATGACTTTGCTTAAGATAGTCGCAATCCCTGATAAAAATGCTGAAGATAAAGTAGTAAATATTGCGTATTTGTCGAGAAATTCGGTAGTCTTTGTTTGATGTTTTCGTTCAGTGATAATGTGCATGTGATGACGTAAAGGTGTCATGTATTAAGTTAATTTAAAGCCAGTGATTTTATTTATTGTTGCCTTTATCTTAATGACAGAAAAATATTCCATTTATCGATAAAAGTCTTTAAGTAATTGGCGATAACAGACACAAATCTCTTATGCACAGCCAGTAGGCTTATTAATAATATGTAGTTCGTGCAGACCCTATCAACTATTGTTTATAAATCGCTCCAATCGCTCAGCTACTGCGCAAATAAACCCATCAAACATTCAACTCCAGATATTGCAGAAAATGTTATATGTGATCTAATTTATCATTCTGTTTTTCATTGATTCCATCGGCTAAGGTCGACAACAAAAAACATTTTACAAAAAAATCGGTTCGAACCGATTTCAATTTGTAGTGTTTTTTTTTGGAAGAGGATCGCTCTTTTTTTGTAATTTTTTTTTTTTTTGGAAGAGGATTGCTTTTTTTTTAAAGAAAATATTTTCGTTACTTTAGGACCAACTTTGAAAACGCGAAAATAAAAACAGCTGTTCCATACAGTTTAGATAAGAGGTATTAAACTTTAATATGGAACAGTTTGATTATTTTTTCGCGATTTAAATCGTCCCCTGACCCACCAGACATGTCCTATGTAAAGTTAATTTTTTAACATCCTTTGAGTACGGAACCCTAAAAAAATAAGTTTTAGGTTTCCGTACTCAAAGGGTAAAACGGGACTCTATTACTCCGCTGTCTGTCTCTCAGTCTGTCACCAGGCTGTATCTCATGAACCGTGATAGTTAACAGTTGAAATTTTCACAAATGATGATTCTGTTGCCGCTGTAACAACAAATACTAAAAAACAGAATAAAACAAATATTTAAGGGGGCTCCCATACAACAATCGTGTTTTTTTGCTCGTTTTTATAGATAATGTTACGGAACACTTCGTGCGCGAGTCCGACTCGCACTTGGCCGGTTTTTTAAATTATAATATGCATGTTATGTTCTGTGGTTTAGCCTTTTCCACGTTTTGGGTCCCATGTAATAGGACGAGCGCGAAGTTGGAGTGCTATTTCCGCTAGTAGAAGCACTCATAGCATAATAAAGCTGTGCTTGTCGCGGTCAGTACTTGGACAGCGGTAATTCACTTCGTGGCATTTCCGAGACTCGGAGAGAACGTGAACCCGTTGTTGCACGAATATCTATGATAGTCGTTTCAGGAAGTCACAAGGCCGGAAATCTAACAACTAGTCTGCAATGGCAAATTGGTATCAGTTCCCAGTACCTGATTGAGTTGTAGACGAACAATTGCAGTCGCTTTTAACAACTGGCCATCAGAGGGCCTAGATAGACAAGTGACAATTGGTTTCAAAGCATTTCGTGTTTCCACAACGGGTTTTAAAACGACAGCTTCGCCTCAGCTGTGGTCTAATGGTAAGACCTGTCTTAGGCCCAGATGTGACGGGTTCGATTCTCAGTGAGGGCAAATTGCTCTGCTCGCTTTGGTTGGTGGTAGGGCTTGTTCTAAGTCCGCTTGGCTAGGTACCACCATCTTATCTAAGTCTGTCATACTATGTGAACAGCATTGTTGTGTTTCGGTCGAGGTTACGATAGCCAGTTCCTTTGTGGTTGAAGATTCCGGGTGAATCTTGCTTCGACCTTCGGCCTGATCATCAGTTACCATCAGGTGAGATGCAGGCCAAGAGCTTCCTTATTATGGTAAAAAAAAAAAACTTTGTGACGACTGACAAAAATTCAAAAATGTATTTTTTTTTTTTACTTTTCCATCAACGTTATCACTGATACTGCAACATTATCTGGGCTTTCTGGTAATGTAATCTCAGTAATTCCCAGTAATTTCGTGGTAATAGTCTGATAACAGTCGTATTTAAAACAGAGATATTCGCTTAGACTGGAAGTCAACCCTAACCTATCCTATTAAATTAGCAATATAATATCTATATATAACAACTTCGATTTAACATTCATCCAATTTTTATATATAATATAATTCTTTTTTTTTTTTACATTTGTATATACTACTATTCTCAAAATACCGAGTTTCAATCGAATAACAAAACCTCCGACTTAATGGTAATTCGACATATCAAAAATACGAATTCCGATTATTAAAGTACCGATTAATTAAAATTCCGAATTAAAAATGCAGTGTATCGGTTGTCAACTATGACTGTTTTTATTTGATCTCGAAAACGGCTCAAACGATTTCGATGAAAGTTGCAAGGTTCACGGGGGCGAAAAATCGATCTAGATTCTCATATCTGGGAAAATTCTTTTTCTCTATTTTCACTGCCTCGGGGATGTGATACAATGTTGGTATACCTGGACGATATATTTATCTATTTTCACCCGACTAGAGCTCGGTCGACCAGGACCGGACCATAAAAACGCCTAAATAGATGATACTGCCCCTAACTGCCGCTGACCATAACAAAACAGTATTATGGTCAGTGGGGGTCGTCTTCAAGAATAAAGCCAAGTCAGTAAATATAACAGTCAAAGAATATTAACACGAGCAACACGCGTAGCATGACCATCGCTGGAAGTTAAAATGAGCCTTGTGTGAGACATCTTCAGTCCAACGGCGAAGTCATAAGTTAGTTGTTTCAAATGTTAGCAAAGTTATAATGTTGCACTGGACCAGAGTTAGATAATTGACTTAAAACCTAGAATTAATCCTGGAACTAGGACATAGACTTTTCATTGAGAAGATGTTTCATTTACAAAAATAATACGAGTACAATCTTTAAAAAAACTTGTTTGTTTTTGGACGAATGCTTCTTACTCTATTATTCCTATTCCCAGATCATAGCAGTTTTTTACTATAAAAAGCGTTACTAACAGTAGCCTGTATTTTTTTGTATTATACTGCTGAGCATGACGTCTCAGGTTCAATTCCCAGGTCGGGCAATGTTATTGGGTTTTCCTTCCGGAATTTCTAAGTAGCAGCCCGGAGTCTGGCTTTGTGCCCGGTTGATGGCAATAGGCTCGCCCCCTATTACATGGGACTTAAAAATATAACTGGCGAAATGTGGGTGTACTAAAGGTACACCTCTGCCTAACTCTTCGGAGAATTACAGGCGTGATGTTATGTTATGTGTAATTTTAAGGTAGCATCCCAGGCTAAAGACATATTCTCAAAAAGAGAAGAAATTATTTTACGAAGAAATAATTTTGAAAGTAAACTACTGTTTGGTAAAGAAATATCTACTAACATTAATATGTTAAGTCGGAGCTCGTGGCTAAGTAATAACAGCCGTACGAGTCGTTCTATCAGGTTAAGCTACGCTTGCCAGGGTTAGTCCGTGGATGGGTGACCATCTTTCCATACAAAGACTCCCCGTGCCTCGGAAAGCACGTTAAGCCGTTGGTCCCGGCTGTCATTCGTGGCATGTCATCTTTGACAGTCGTTACGGGTCGTCAGAAGCCCGAAAGTCTGACAACCAGTCTTACTAAGGGATATCGTATTACCCAGTTACTGGGTTGTGGAGCTCAGATAGGCAGTTGCTCCATGTAAAATGCTGGTATTCAGCTGCATCTGGTTAGACTGGAAACCGACCCCAACATAGTTGGGAAAAGGATAGGCAGATTGATTAATATGTTAAATCACTTGGACCTTATTACACATTTTCCATATATGCCACAGCCTTATTTGAGACGTATTTTGGTCAGCAAGTTAGCACAATTCCGGTTGGTTTCATTTGATGGCATTGGTACTTAGGAAATGGGACCTCGAGGTCCAAAGCTAATGTCCCGTGCAGGACAAACTGAATAGAACTGGATGATAAGAAATTTCCTTGGCTACGATGAGACCGTAAGGATGGTGAAAAATGTTAGTAAAAATGGGAATGTATATTTTTCTTCTATTTCTATTGAGACTGCTTATAAAAGTATAGTATATAAAATAGTATACAATAACGAACTAGTTATTTCTGTCTGTGATGTCTTGTTTACATTTTTAGTTGTCGTAGTGGGGTTTTAGTTTTATAACTTTAATTTTTACTTTATTTTTGTTTTAATCTGACCTCACATTAATTAAAATAAGAAGTTTTACTAAAATTAACGTTCATTTAAATTATTAAATAAGTCAAAATTATCTACAAAACGGCCAATTAACAATTTAAAAAAAACTTAGTCATTCCCTTAGATTTCAAGCTACGCCTATGAAATAATCAGTCGGCTGTTTTTTGAAATTCTTAGAAACTGTTTTTTAAGTACATATGATGAACTCCTTTTAGATAAGTCTCCCTATCTTTCTTATCTAGATTACAATGAGATTTTTGTCAGCTGATATACCATCACAATATTCTACACTTCTTTGAGGAGATTATAAAACCGGTAGTTACATCAACCACTCATTTTTTTTCGTTTTTTCCGGTACCTAGATTTTCCTGATATTTCCTTTCAGATATATATAATGTAGAAACCATTACTACTTATCTATACAATATTTGAGAGTTTCATTTCTTCAAAATATTCTTGGGATGTTAATTTATTAAAATGATTCTGATTTCTGTATATTATTTCGTGGAACTTTTCTGAAAAATATTCAAATTAAATATGATCGAGCTGAACGTTAAACTGTCAGTTGTTAGTATACCTACATTAAGATATTTTATTGCCCGTTCAAATATCAATGATCATTAGCTGAAGATAATTTATGACTCCTGGAAAACGGTGCAGGTATAAATAAACTTATGACGCCATCTTTCATAATTTTACGATTAAGTAATATTTTTTTAGTATTCGACGAAAAAAGTTGAGTCACGAAGAAGGCAAAAAAAATACCTGATAATTGGAACCGAAAATTTAGATGAAAATCCGACCTTAAAAATTTCTATTTAGTTTAAAATTATTTCAGTTATTATTCTTTTATAATTATATTTATAATTATGCAAATAAAAAATAAAACTTTCAAAACTTACCACTAAGTAGACCCGATGAAACAAAAACCAAATATTTATTCACGAAACTTTTTAAACAAAACAGAAAGTCGCACGTACTTAATTAAAAAGTTTTTCGAACCACAGACCAGAAAAGTTTTTAAAACAAAATACTCGATATTGTTTTGTAAATCCCTGTTATCACTAAGTTTTCGCGCGTACGTTCCCGCTAGACGAAACGTCAAGTCGTCTTCACGCACCAATGTTCAATGTGAGACTGGTGGTACTGTGGTTAGCAGTTGCCGTCCGCTGACACGATGATACGTCACGGCACTGGACTGAAAGCCCTATTTTTCCCTCTTCTTAACTAAAGTAATTAAAATTATAAGCTCCCTAAACAATAACAAAGCAAACTTTTTGTTAAAAAAATCATTAATTATTTATTTCTCGAGTGCGAGGAAATTACGCGCGGTATTTTTTTATTAATTTGAATTTGGAGTGTTTTGAATACATTCCATGGTTTGTTTTTTGAGAGATGTCTAAATAATAATAGCCGCACGGATAGATCGAAGGTTAAGCTATGCTTGTCGCGGTCGGTTCGTGGATGGGTGGTGTTTAGCTGCAGCCGGATAGACAGCAAGCCGACTAAAAAAAACAGGAAAGGGATCAGCAGATTTTTCAGAGTGTAAAAATAATAATAGTACCTTATTTCTTTAAACCAAAAAATATGGCATCTAAGAGCCAATGTCATAGAAGAATCTTATCAGTGACTTAAAAAGTATTACTCTTTAAGTAATTACACACGATACCAGTACATTGGATTAATACTGAGATATTGTGAGTAAATAAAGCAAGATATCAAGGCAAGTTGTATTTAATTAGAGATTTTTTGTACATACATTCTCTCTGCGTCAACTGTTGAAAGATATATTTATTGTGTGCATCTTTATCTAAGTTTTGTGTATTTAATTTCAATTTCGCGGGCCATCTTAGCGTTCCACCTTAAACTCACTAGGAATGTAGTACTTGCAGGCTACAAAGTTGACAGTACTGGCATCATTACTTTTATGTCTCCACAAGGAATAAAAAAAAAGTTTTCAATCTTTTACACACATGGAACAGCCACAAAAACATTACCAGCCAGTAACAGCTTTCAAAAGATTAAAAATCATTTTACTCCAAAGTCTTCGCTCCCGACTCGGATTAATTCTCAATTGACTTCGCTCAGCGGGATTATATCGAATCAACAGCATTATATCGAGATATTATGTTTGAATCGATTTTCTCCTTTTTGTCACGAAGTCAGCGGCATTGAGGATGAGATAGGCTTTGTTTTCGCTTGGTTAGGTTATGGTTGTTGTGGTTTTTGGTTGCACGTAACTTATGTAAAAACCATAACATTTCTGTTTCTGTTTCACTGTACTAGTATGTACTATGTAGTACGTACTAGTACAATGAAACCGAAACAGAAATGTTATTTTAATGATTAGGTATGGATGATTTATAACCGGCATCAAAAAAGGAGGTTATTCATTCAGCGGGTTTTTTTTACTATTAAGGGCGGATTCGACCAAACTTGGATAAGTCTTATCCTGGGAATAAAATCACTAATTACTCTAGAGTAAGACAACTTTTCGTTTAACCAAATCTTAATCTCGAATTAACTGTCTATCTGAGAGTAAATCGTTATACCGCCGAAATGCATCGAGTAAATAAGTTATCCGAGAATAATATAATGGCGGCCGCTTCATTACCAGCTGACAATCACGACAAGCAAACAATAAATTGTACATTGACATTGACAGCTACCTACTTTCCCAAGCTATAATACGGCAAATGAGAGTTGAGATGAGTTATGCTTCTGCACCGTCCCGTTTAGAGAACAACGTTTTTTTGCCGGAGTGAATGTGAACGAATGTAATACACATTCGTTCACATTCACTCCGTGCATAGCTAATCAAAGTATAGTTATACGTTAGATTTCATGGAAAAACGACTGTTGATTTTACTCGAAAATAAAATCGTGGAATAGATTATTCCCCGTATACTCCGTACTCGTGTATAAATTCGAGTTTGGTCGAATCCGCCCTACGTCGCTTTTTTTTTAAATTAGGTTGTTTTTTTGTCTTTGTAAATGAGACCACGTCGTACATTTTAGGTTGAATATGAAACAACATCATGCCTGTATTCCCCAAAAGGATTAGACATAGCTCTATTTCGCTTCTTCATGTCTCTGGTACGACTGTATTTCAGATCCTGGTGGCTCAAAACTTCGCCACATCCAGATCTCTATAGGATACTTACATTTCACCAATAATGTTTACATAAGTACAATATGTCGGGTGGTTATCGGCGCTGTAAAAGTATCGTTTCTGCCCTATAGAGGGTTATAAGACCATAGACTTTTATAAGTTTTTTTGTAATCTTTATGTAAAGAGGTTTATTCTGATTTTTGGTGCTCTGCAGTTTCGGAGTTAAAGGGGATGTCAATTTTCATTTTTTTTTTGAATAATTTTAAAATTATTTATTTTGAAATGATTAATAAATGATAAATGATTTATTTCTGTAAGTAGGTTTGTACAAACACTTTTACACGTCAAACATTTGAGTACAGTTAATATTTGAGTACAGACACGGTACAGTTTGCAACTTAATTTCAATCATCCCAGCGTTAATTCGCTGGATTCGCCTTTTCCTGTAGGTAGGTATCTGTCGTTATTTCTCCTGACTAACTTGATTTTGTTTATATGTATGTATCTATGTATTTATGACTTAGTCAATCTGCCCATCTGCCTAGCCTTTTCCCAACTATGTTGGGGTCGGCTTCCAGTCTAACCGGATGCAGCTGAATACCAGTATTTTACATGGAGCGACTGCCTATCTGACCTCCACAACCCAGCAACTGGGTAATACGATACCCCTTGGTTAGACTGGTTGTCAGACTCTCGGGCTTCTGACGACTCGTAACGACTGTCAAAGATCCACAAATGACAGCCGGGACCAACGGCTTAACGTGCTTTCCGAGGCACGGAGGAGTCTCGATATGTGAAAATGGTCACCCATCCCCGGACCAACCCGGCAGGCGTAGCTTAACCTGATGGATCGACCCGAGCGGCTGTTATTACTTAGCCACGAGCTCCTCTATATCGTATGTATGACTTAGTAATATTCATTATTTTTCGTGTTATATGTATTACCTTATGTTGCCATGTCTCTGCATCACTCTAAGGTTGACTGGTAGAAAATACCTCAGGTATTAAATCCGCCTTTGTACCGCAGTTTTTTTACTTGTGCATAAAGTTTTAATAAATAAATAAATAATATAACCCCCAAAAGTAACCCCCTTATCCAAAATTCATTTAGGTAATTACGTTACACATCCAAGTCACACGGGTAACCCTATAACATATAAGGGTTCCGTTTTTTCATTCAGGCGTAGGAAACCCTAAAAAAACCGCAAGAAAACACAACAGTACTTTTTGTTTCTTGTTTTTTTTTTGTTCTCGAATAACTCATTGTCTTGGAGATTATTACAACAGCTTTTCTGTTCAGTCAGTTCTGTCAGTGAAAGATGACCAGTTCCTTACTGAGCAGTTATTTTGACCTATTTTCCTTCATGACTTATAGTTTCAGCGGGAAAGGAAACAGTTGGTACTTACATTTTACGTTTTGTTTCAGTAAGTTCTAGAACATTGTTGAGCTGCAGTCAGGCGTAAATTGGCAGGATAAGGAACAATGGGTGTCCTGAAGTTTGAAGTTAAATCATCTGTCATAAATTTTGAAGGTGATTTTGAAGTTTTCATAAGGCAGATAACATATGCTTCACTTTTTGTTCATTACAGGGGGCTTAAAACAGCCACTTTGGCAGAATCATAATATAAAAATATTATGAATCATAGTAAAATGTCACGAACTGACAATTTTGCGTGCGATTCATATTACGAAATAATTCATTTGTTTGACAGTTTTTTTCTATGGAGATTCGTAAAATGGTCCACACATTATGCTTTTGTGTCAAATTAGAGAAATTGCTAATGAAAGCAGATGAAGATATACCACATTAAAAAAAAATGGTATATCTTCATCTGACTTCTCCGGCTCTGGGCGGAGCGGAAGGGTGTGTCAGACTTTTACTGACTAAAACCCACCCGTGTTCCTTCAGTTGCCTGTTGCCAAGGTCCCGGTATCCCTTTCGGACTTTCCCGCAGTTTTAGTCCTCCTGACTTTCATTCAGCATCTTCCACTCAGTGAAAAGTCTGAACACAAAACAAATGAAAAATGAACTCATTAGTGAACCGATCCAACGATGTTGGATTTCTGCACTATAGGCGTCTTTTATACTCGCCTACCGAATGATCGAAAAATGAAATGACATGAGCAGAATATGAACGTTCATTTCTATCGATGTAATCGGTGTCGCAATGAACGTGGAATTAAGAGCGTGCATTCTGAATTCAAGACAGAAAAATATTTGCAACGTTGCCCACGTTGCAAATATTTTTCTGTGTTGAATAATTTGGCAATATTACTGTATGGAAACATGAAATATCACTCTATAGTCAACTAAAATTTATATTTATTATGAAATGCAATTATTAGTATCGTAACACTGAATATTTTGTTTTAGATATAAAAGAGTATTCGAAAACTTTCTCAATGCCCTTTTTACTCCGAAAACGGTTAAAACATGAAATTCCGTGTTTTAATTGCAATTCATTATTAATATTTTAGTGCCATAGAACCGATGACCGTTGGGGTAGACCTTGAGTGGAGACCGCGAATCGGCAAACGTAAGGACGCCCTCTGGCTAGGTGGAGCGACGATCTTCGCAGGGTGGCTGGTAGCAACTGGATGAGAGCTGCCGAGAATCGAGCTGAATGGCGTGCAATTGGAGAGGCCATGTCCATCAGTGGACTGCTATAGGCTGATAATGATGATGATGATTTTAGTTCACTAGTTAGCGATATTTCATATTTCAATACAGTACTTCATTAAAAAAATATATAAAAATAGATAAATATTTGACAGCTATTTGCGACGTTGCCAACTTTTAGAAAACACGCTCTTTTAAACATTCACTCGAGCTTAGCAGATAAGCCGAAACGGCCCAACACGTAGAAATGTTTTGAACTAATGGAGGAATACTTATATTTATCTTTTGTTTAAAAAGCCATCGTAACATATTAATTACTTTATTATCACACTACTACTGACATGCATGACTAATATCCCAGATAACCCTCACAAGGCTAGCTCTTCTACGAAACGGGTTCACCAGATAAGTTCAACAGCCGGGTCTTCAACCCACGACCTATTACCAATCAACACCCGGACCGCTGAACTATTGTCTCTTATACACAGGCCGAGCCGTTGACATTTTTATATTGTTTTGCAACTTTTATTGTTTAGTTCTTATGAAAATATTTCTTTTGTCACTTTATTGGTTTCTTTTGTTGAAAGGACTTTGGACTTTGTGGTGGATGATTTTCTTTTAATAAAATAAAAAATACATTATTCGGTAGTATAATCTTGATATTACAATTCACATGCTTAGAATAGCTACAGCACATTGCATTACAACCGTAGAAACGGGTTGTCTACGGGTTTTGTCGACGGAAGAATAGACAAATGACAGATTGTGATTGTTTATCCGTCATTTTGTCTATTCTTCCGTCGTCAAAACCCGTTTCTATTGTGGTCATGCTAAGCGTGATTGTTATCTATACACGGATAAAAATAATTGTGTTGCTATTAGTGAATTAAAAAAACAAAAAATAATCTTAAAAATAATCTTAAAAATTATACAATATAAAATTACAAATGATGAAACTTTATTTTACTACTGTTCATTAAGTCAGATTTCTTCTTCTCGGACCCAAATCTTTATCGCAAAGAAATAATCAGCCATCCCATACGTTTGGGCGGAGTATGTATTGAAGTTTTGTATGGGACATCTGTACCAGCTCGTGGCTAAATAATAACAGCCGCTCGGGTAGATCCATCAGGTTAAGCTACGCTTGCCGGGGTTGGTCCGTGGACGGGTGACCATTTTCACATATCGAGACTCCTCCGTGCCTCGGAAAGCACGTTAAGCCGTTGGTCCCGGCTGTCATTCGTGGATCTTTGACAGTCGTTACGAGTCGTCAGAAGCCCGAAAGTCTGACAACCAGTCTTACCAAGTGGTATCGCATTACCCAGTTGCTGGGTTGTGGAGGTCAGATACGCAGTCGCTCCATGTAAAATACTGGTATTCAACTGCATCCGGTTAGGACTGGAAGCTGATCCCAATATAGTTGGGAAAAGGCTAGGCAGATTGGCTTGTACAGCCCTTATATGACCACAACTTTCCTATACATACTGTATATGTACATAATTATAATAATGAAAATAAATCATGTCATAGCTACGGTGCTAGCGCTGTATAACTTTAATTAAGTTTCGTCATTGATGGAGGCTATAAAACAGGGATATATTTATTATTTTATACCTTATTTGTTTATTTACCTTTATTAATAGGAATTATTTATACTTTGAATGAAATAAATTGTACATATAATAAATTATTTGAAAAAAAAAAAAATAGGTATTATATTTTTCTATAATTTTAAAAGCACCAAAACAAACTGAACTATGTCTACCTCATACATTCACTAAATCAGGTAATAAAAAGTACCTATATATTATTGTAAAGTTTTACAATTCAATTCCAAGTGTTTTGTTATGTTATGATCCCTTGTTGAAACGACTACCTTTGCTAATGAATTATTTTAATTAATTAAAATATTAAAACCATGGAGATTAGCGGCCCTCCATCACCGTGGGTCATTATTTTAATTGCCTTTCATAATCCTTAAAAAGACCGTAAATAAAATTCCACGGTTAAACGGCCCACCAGCACCCGAATTGCGTAACACACTTTCAATCATAATTCGAAGGATTTTGAAGGAAATTCGTAAAGCATTGCTTTTGAACCTTCGTATCGAACGTATACTCCATTTGAAATAAGATTAGACGTATAGATAAGCCTTTTTCACATTCCGTTCAACCGATTTTGAATTCTATTGCGTTGGTGGCATGACAAATGGCAGCCGCAGTAGATAGATGGTATTGTGTAACTTTTTTTGCTTTTAATACTATCCTTATTCCTACGGCATAGAAGTCAAAATCGGTTGAACGGACTGTAAAAGGGTTTGTTTTAATGTCTAATCTTATTTCAAATGGGGTATAGATCCACGTGAGACATAATGGATTTTTAATTGTGTCTGTAATTACAGCATACGACGAGTTAAATGGTTTATTTTGCTGCTTGTTAACGTAACTAATGCAATGAATATTGTTGCATTGTCAAAAATGAAATCAAAATTATAGGCATTGCCATTGTAAGTACCCCCCGTTGATTTTAGGGTTCCGTAGTCAACAATAAGGTACCCTTGTAGTTTCGCCATGTCGCATGTCGGCCTGTCCGAGACATAGCTCAGAGACTGTTAGTACTATACTCCATTTGAAATAAGATTAGACGTATAGATAAGCCTTTTTTTACATTCCGTTCAACCGATTTTGAATTCTATTGCGTTGGTGGCATGACAAATGGCAGCCGCAGTAGATAGTTGGTATTGTGTAACTTTTTTTGCTTTTAATGCTATCCTTATGCCTACGGTATAGAAGTCAAAATCGGTTGAACGGACTGTAAAAGGGTTTGTTTTAATGTCTAATCTTATTTCAAATGGGGTATAGATCCACGTGAGACATAATGGATTTTTTATTGTGTCTGTAATTACGGCATACGACGAGTTAAATGGTTTATTTTGCTGCTTGTTAACGTAACTAACGCAATGAATATTGTTGCATTGTCAAAAATGAAATCAAAATTATAGGCATTGCCATTGTAAGTACCCCCCGTTGATTTTAGGGTTCCGTAGTCAACAATAAGGTACCCTTGTAGTTTCGGCCTGTGTTTTTCATGTAGGCCTGTCCGAGACATAGCTCAGAGACTGTTAGTACTAGATATTAATCACGCCGACAAAGTGTTAAAATAAAATCATGATTTTTTTTTGTAAAGTAACCTCCCCTGCATCTAAATTAGCTTAGGGTTTTTTGATGAAATTAGTAAAATCATTCGCGTTAATGATCCATTATAATGTAATGGGGCATTAATGTTTGTCTTTGTACTACTGAATGATAGTTAAGAAACGATGACCATCATAGGAGGTGTGTCACAAACACCTCGGTCCACGGACAGTTTTATTTCTTTTTGACGTTCAAAAGTGCCTTTTATGTGCCTAATTGAAATAAATTATTTGACTTTGACAATCGGATTAGTGTTCACATTATCCTTTAACTTTCGTTGCTGCCAATTTTATTCGCTGCATTCACTGTCACTGGTGCCGATTCCCTTGTTCACAAACTAAACTAAATTTAAGTTCAGTGCATCTTTTTCTTTCTATTTCATTAAGAAAAGGACAGAAGATAAATTTTAGTCTAGTCCTGTCAAACTGTCACTACTCCACGAAACACTCCCCACTCAAGTTTAGACGCGATTAAAAACTTGCCTACTATAATTACGTCAATTTACGTCAGGCGCTGATTAATTTGGCAGGACTAAACTAAAATTTATCTTCTGTCCTTTTCATAATGAAATAGAAAATAAAATAATAATAAAATAGAAAGAAAAAGATGCACTGAACTTAAATTTAGTTTAGTTTGTGAACAAGGGAATCGGCACCATTGTCATTGTCTATAACAATAAGGGTAAATTTTGCAGATATTGTTTCTGACTGAAAGAGTCCTACCTACCTTGCTTAACAACAAGCTCTATATCATTCTAAAGTGGATTGAAACATTTTTCTTTTCCATAGATTTATAGGGTGTTTCATGAACACGGTATTAAAAATATTGTCTACAGGCACGCATAGTGTTAGCCCTATTGATTTTGTAGTACATAGGTACCTATTATATACCTAACTATCGACCCGCCCCTGCTTCGCACGGTTTTTAAGACTTGACAAAAATCGAGATTTCTTAGTTAAATGTAACTTTAACATATTATACACATAAACCTTCCGGAATAAATTCTCTAAACACGACTTTGACACGTCCAGCATACAGATTACCTTCAGTAAGAAAAACAATGTGAATAATTTTGAAACAGATGGCTAATCCATTGCGTCATAAGTTCGAAATAGTTATTTGTGCAACAAGAGAGCCAAGTTGTTTTTTGGTGCGAGTGTTGATTTTGAATCCCGAGTAAGCGAAGGATTCTATAATTGAATCACGAGCGTAGGGAGTGATTCTAGGTTAGAATCCTGAGCACAGCGAGGGACCTCATCTAGCTTATTTTATTTTTTTAAATGTGACGTGTAAAAGTGATTCTGATATCCTATTTAATATTGAATATTGAATAAACAATTTCATTTCATTTCGGAACATATTAGGGGTTTAAATATGAATTTGCCGTTTTGTACTGAAGAACGGAAACCATTTTTTTTCTGAGGTGAAATATATTTATTTAATCAAAGTATTTTCCCCATTGTCTACACATTTCTGCCATCTCCTGGGAAGGTCATTTATGCCTTTGCGGTATAACTCTAGGGACCTGGACTCAACAAACTGAGTGAAGGCATTTTGTATTGAAACCCCTTCATTTCTGTACAGGTTCAACAAGGTAGTTAAGGCAAGCTTCAAGACGCGGTTCTCTCTGCAGATTAGTCAAATCATGGGGCACCTATTTTGCAAGCTTTTTGTCTCACCGATTGATGCAAATTGGTCATTATTTTGGATATGCTTAAGCTAACATCAAACCGTGCCGCTAGTTCCTTGGTAGTTTGATATGGAGCGGCTTCTACCATCGCATTTAATTCATCGTTATTTACCTTAGAGGCTGGTCTTTTTTTCTCTCTCTTTATCTTTTCGGGGTTCATTCTTCAAATCGAAGTTTCCACTACGAAAGCGATTAAACCAAAAACGCACGGTGCGTTCATTAGCCGTATCTTCTCCAAACATAACATTGATATTGCGAGCTGTTTCCGCTGCGTTAGTCCCACGTTGGAACTCGTATTCATAAATAACTCTTATTTTAAATATAAGTACAGTACGACACAACTCACATGTAGCATCGGCAAAATTCGTAAGACCGATCACAATCCGACCTGAATGCGCCTTCAAAATCACAAATCTTTATTACTGCTTTAGGTGAAAATGATCTTTACGCAAACGCAATAACTTGTAAAGTTATATAACCAAATACATCCGTAAAATTGAAATGAGTGAATGCAAATTTTCACATTTATGCTACATCTAAGTTGTGTCGTACTGTAGTTATCTTTACTGTTAAAAGCTGAATGCAAAAACAAAAATCGAATCTTGTGAAAAAAGTTTCACTCTGGAATCTCACACCGTGATGCAAGTTTAATTTTAATTCAAAGGGGCCAGTACGTTTAAACGGCAATTTCATATTCAAACCCATATTATTGCCTAAAGGTAAAAAATACAGCATGGTAAACGTAAACCACATGGTAAACAAACCACATGTATATTTGTAAAACGAACATAATAAAAAAAATAAAGTAAAATTACTTATTACATTTAAAACTTGTATGTGTATCCGAACGTTTTATTGTTTGATTCTTTTTTGGGCCTAATAGATATCGAAATTAAAATCGAACTTCGAATCGACTTGTTTCTATCTCTCGCTTTTTTCGTATCGAAGTAAAAGTGACAGAACAATGACATGTTCTCGGAATTTAAAAAAAAAATAATTAAAAAGTTACTTTGCCTCACGCTCGCACCAAAATTGAATTTTGCACACTGTCTGTAGACAGCAAAACCTGCTTGTTTGAGGTGCTGAGGTGAAAAAAAATCTGCTCAACAACGTAAATAACGCAATGAATGTTGTTGAACTGTCAAATGAAACAGATTAGTCTTAATCATTTACCGAAAATGTGTTACGGAATAAGATTTTTGATTTGATTCAAAAATTAAAAATAAACTTCCTATGCTCGAACCAGCAAAGTTCTAGCTCATCACGATTATATCACTACATATTAATATAAAACAAAGTCCTCCGCGGCGTCTGTCTGTCTGTCTGTTCGCGATAAACTCAAAAACTACTACACCCATTTTCATGCTGTTTTCACCAATGGATTGAGTTGTTCTCGAGGAAAGTTTTAGTATATAATAACCGACATCTACGCGGGCGAAGACGCGGGCATCAGCTAGTAATCGATATAATCGTGATGAGCTGGAACTTTGCATCCTCCAACCAACGTTGTTTACGTTCCCATGTTAGGTATCGCTCGATGCCCACTAATGAAACAGCTCGTTAATTTACAAGCTCAAAACAAACCCCGGTATTTGGGGCGAGGATCCGATAGCTTTTGGATTAGTTGCATCTGAATAGTGAATACGTTTACATAGTTACTATTAGTTTATGTGGTGTACATATTAAGTACTGTTGAGGAGCTCGTGGCTAAGTAATAACAGCCGTACGGGTCGATCCATCAGGTTAAGCTACGGGTACGCTTGCCGCGGTTGGCCCGCGGATGGGTGACCATCTTTACATATCGAGACTCCTCCGTGCCTCGGAAAGCACGTTAAGCCGTTGTTCTTGGCTGTCATTCATGGATCTTTGACAGTCGTTACGGGTCGTCAGAAGCCCGAAAGTCTGACAACCAGTCTTACCAGGGTTATTGTATTACCCAGTTACTGGGTTGTGGAGGTCAGATAGGCAGTCGCTCCATGTAAAATACTGGTATTCAGCTGCATCCGGTTAGACTGGAAGCCGACCCCAACATAGTTGGGAAAAGGCTAGGCAGATTATGACATCTATACATATAATAAATCTGTAGACGAGGCGTTTCTGTACAATGAAAAAAAAAAAAAAAAACTTAGGTGGAGTGTCCAAGAATAACCAACAGATGCCATTTCTACCATTTTTGGAATTTTTGTCTGTTTGTCTGTTTGTCTGTTCGTTTGTTTGATTGTTCCAGTATCACGTAAAAAGTACGAAATCAATATGGTTAATTTATAAACTCAAATATTGTGTGTAACTCGATGTTTCTTTTGGTCTTTGTTTCATCGCAATCGCTTCAAAATATCCAAAGATATAAGAGTTTAAAGTATTCAAGAAGAAATTTTCATTAGGTACGTAATGTATATACACGTAACGACATCTATTGACGTAAAATGACACTAGCGTAAAATCAGGTAGGTTTGTGAGAACGTGTATAACACACGATCATAATCATCATATGTTCACATACTTCGCGCGGAAACATAACGCGATACATTGTGAATTTACCCAATCTAAAGTTTGGTTAATTAAAGTTTTCCAAATCTATTGTTTGGTAGTAGTGCCATAGGTGGCGCTATCTATCTTTTAAATCATGATACAAGTTAATCATGAAAAATGGTGATAAATTTTAATTTCTTAAAAATTTTAGATTGTTACATCGAGCAAAAAGTGAGTAATTAAGGCACGAATGCGCTTACTAAATTAACACGAGTGCATTAATTACTCACTTCAGCAAGGTACGTAATCTACTTTTCTTTCAACTACCAATGTACCTGCTGCGATAAAATATACCTGCTCAAGGTTAACTCAACTCAATTCAAATCAAGTTAGGTCAAGTCAGGTCAAGTCAGGTCAAGTCAGGTCAAGTCAAGTCAAGTCAGGTCAAGTCAGTCATGGAACCCTAAAAAAAGTCTTTTCTACATAGCTTACAGAGTGTTCGAACGTTTTCCCATATATTTTGACAGTATCACTTCGTGCTCGATAGATGGCGTTGTTCATTTAACGTCATTTTCTGAATCGCGGTGTTAAGAGTCTCCGTAGAAGAATGACTTTCGCCGAATTCATAATTAACGAGCATTTGGCTCATTTTAAATTGAACACATAATCCATACTAATCGATGCTTAAAAGTATAAATTCGATAGTAACTCTGTCTGTCTGTCCGTCAGTAATTCTGTATCGCCTGATCCACTGAACGGATCTCGATAAAATTTGGTAAAGAGATAGATGGCATCCCGGGGAAGAACATAGGCAATTATTTTCTCAAAAACAAATTTAAGGGGGGGGGGGGATATAGGGGATGAAAGTTTTTATGGGAAACCTATCATTTTTAGAGTTCCGTAGTCAACAAGGAAGCTTTATAGTTTCGCCATGTCCGTCTGTCTGTCTGTCTGTCCGCGACTTAGCTCAAAAACTTTTAATCGACCAACTTACATGTGCAGTTGCAAAAACCCAAACATTCTGTATGCGAGAACAAGTTTTTTAACTACAATGTTAACACTTTGAGGGACAGTAAACGTCCATAGACGTAATAACAATAAAACTTTGCGAAAGTTTGTTTGATAAATTAATTCTTCCCAACTACGGAACCCTTCATTGTGCATGGTTCGACACGCACTTGGCCGGTTTTTTTTTAACTTAGGGCTGTGAAAATTTATGCTTTTTGTAACTAACAAAGAGTTACGTTTTTCTAAAATCATCCCTCATGAGGGTAAAAATCCTTCTTTACCCGCTTGATTTTAAAATTCACTTAATATTGACCTTTTTGCGGGACTCTCTTCAAGAGCGTTAAGGGATTGAGAATATAGTCATAGTCCGTATCTTGAGAATCTGTCCACTCAATCAAAAGTTATTACTACTTGGCTCTTGGCTTGGAACGAAGAGTTTGAGTTTACCAGTGAGTACTTACTCGATAGATGGCGTTGGGGGATGCGCCGGTAGCCCGCGCAATTCAAATCTTAAGTTTTTTGTAATTTGCAAGTCAGTGTTAGGCAGGTTGTATGTTGAAATGAAATTAAATAAAATTCTTTATTCTGTAAAAAGGTTATTGGAATCACTTTTACACGTCTTAATAATATCAAAAAATTCTAAAATTAAGCTAGATGAGGTCGGCATTTCCTATCTGACTACTCTGAGAAGAAAGGCCGAAACAAACTCACAGTCTCTTTTAAAGTCCGGACATACCTAGGTCAGATATTGGCATATTGGTCAGGCCCTATGAGGACCATGTAGATTAGAGTCTGAAATGGTCTTTTGAGGAATGAACCACACAGATTTGAGTGAACCTGTCCTGTCACTGCAAGCATTTGTCAGTAATAGTGGAGCTCAGCTCAGAACTTAAGGAGCTCAATGACTCGACGAACAATACCAAAGAAAGGACATTTGTGTAGGCCGCATAAAGTTCTCAAATTGACAGACCATTTTTAAAACTAACTGAGAACGAAAAAATATAAGAATAAAAACAAAATAAACATCCACATAGTCCTCACATTCACAATAATACAATACTTTACAAAGTAATCATGTCATTTTTCAATATCATATATTATATAATATTCAATAATGTGAATTTGTATATAAAACTGGTAGGTATATTTTGATGATTTTCCATAGTACTTATTCAAAATGTCACAATGCCAAAATGACAAAATGTAAGCAGAGCGAGCAACTCAATCCCATGCTTTTTGTCTTCAAAATAATCTGAAATTGTATAGTACCCTTTTTTACAAAGTTTGGTTTTAATACAGCTTTTAAATCGTTTAATGGGTAAGTTTCGAATGTCAATATGATTAAAATATGATTCGCGATCGTAGCAAATAGTAGCTTTACAGAATAATAACCATTAGATACAGGAATACAACTCCTGCAATATTAGTTAGATTAGATAAATAAATATGTGATACAACTGCGACTCATTATTTAGATCAACATAAAACTTGATACTGACTTGTAAAAAGCAAAAAACATAAGAAAATTTGAATTTCGCAGGCTCCCCCAAAGCTTTCGCCTTAGTTTCCATCGTCCATACAATATGCCATAGTTTTTTCATTAATCTTTCCGACAGTTTCATACTGCTATCCATACTATCCACACTATCACCACAATATAGATATGGACTACCACTAATATATAAAGTTACTGGCTGTCTCATGTCTGTTACTTTTACGCCGTAACGCCTAGGTCGCCTAGACAGACCACGTATGGGTTATGGGACATAGGATACTTTTGTCCCGGTAGCACATTCCCGTGGGATAATTTCCGACATCCACGCGGGCGAAGCCGCGGGCAAAAGCTAGTATTAAGTAGTGTTGGTACACCTACACACTAATGGCCACTTGCGCGTTCATGGGTTAGCTAAATAACTCGAGTTAAGAGCTCACTCAGGGTTAATCCAAAAAGAATTAGGCCTACTTCGAAAAAAATTAGGCATACTAATAGCTGTGGTGTATCGAAGCTTGTATCATCCAAGTTTACAATGCCCGATAGAGCTTTTTCGATGCATAATCATAGCATAATCAGCCTATAATGTTCCCACTGCTGGGACACAGGCCTCCTCTATGTGAGAGGGAGTGGGCCGTAATCCACTACGCGGGCCCAGTGCGGGTTGGTAGATGTCACATGTCTTCGAATTTTTGGTTCTGAGCGATGAGATAATTTACACAAAGTAAAGCGCCTGTCAGGGTTCGAACCTACGACCTACAACTCGTAAGTCGTGGCCGTTACCACTGGGCCATCACTGCTCTCTTTTTCGATGTTTTTGTCGTAACCAATAGCTTGTCGTAATGCTTATTGATGTATAGATTTGTATCATCAATTAATCAATCAGTCTAGACAACCGTTGTTATATATAACTATGTATGAACATGGAAATTGACAGCAAAGCCTTTACGGTGTTATACCTATCTAATAATATTGCAATACGACCGCATATTGGAAGCCGCATCGTAGGTAGAACCCCACAAGATGGACTTAGGACCTGGGCCCTGTTTATTAAAAGTTACAAGTCTACACGTTCACAAGTTACCTAGAATGCTAATTTTCGTTAAATTCATAGCTCATCTTCATATTCATAATCAGCCTTAATGTTCCCACTGCTGGGACACGGGCATCAGGTCATCTTTCTCTTTTGACCAACTTTAAAAAAAGAAAATCGAATTTGAAAACATTTATTGCGGTACCAAGCACGACACTTGTAAACTTGTAAGACGGAATAGAGAGTCGCCGGACACTCTCAGGATTTGTTATGATTTTCTACAAGTTTGTAACTTACAAAGAATTTTTTGACAAACAAAATCACGAATAAAAGTGTAAAAATATATGTACTTGTGAACTAAATAATGACATTTGGTAATGAAATGACTTGTAAGTTTTGATAAACAGGGCACTGGTGAAGGCTACGGGAATCTGCTGGATGCGGGAAGCGCAGGTTCAGTCGTTGTGACGATGTTGGGAGAACGCCTATAGTCAGAAGTGGACGTATTTCAGCTGAATGATGATAATGTTCAGCTGAATGATGATAATGTTGAATTTAAGCTAGCAGGCAAACATACTTTAACTTACTAGCTGTTCCCATAACAAAGTGAATGATTCTACTAAATGAATAGACCAAAAACTCAGAGTCGATTAAAATAATTCATGCACGGTGAGGTGGGGCAAATAGAGTATTTCTCAAATAAGCTATTTGTTTTCGCTAAAACGATCCCCAAGATACAGAAGATCTCAGGGTTCTAGAATCACATTCACATCTATGTAACTATAACGGAATCTTTCAACGTGATTCATCAACTCATAATTGTCGTATCGAAATGAAACTTTGCATTTATTATGTCGTTTGGATAACAATACTATAATTTGGAATCTTGGAGCTGTGTGCTGTGATAGTGTTTCACTATCCACCTACTGGCTCCATCACCAGATGGGCTCCAAGATTCCATAATACAGTCTTGTTATCCAAACTACATATGAATGCAAAGTTTCATTTCGATATTACAATTAGAAGTTGATGAACTACGTTGAAAGATTCCGTTACATAAATGTGAAATTGTGATTCTAGAACCCCAACATCTTCTGACTCTTGGGGATCGTTTTAGTGAAAACAAAGAGCTTATTTGTGACATACTATGTTTGCCCTACCTCACCGTGCATGAATTATTTTAATCGACTCTGGCTATATTAATAGCATCCTCCTTTCACGTTTTCAATGACAAGTTAATTAACCTAGGTAATAACGCTAGGTAGAATTATATATAATTATAATTTCAGTCAAACGGTGAATTGGATGGTTAGACTGTCATCTGCCGGTCATTGTCGCCCTACCGTTCAATTGCGTAGCTCGTGGAAGTGAGGTCGAAAAGCATAGTCGATACGCTATTTTATTATTAGGACTTATTGAGATGAATAAGTATCAGTGGCTGGTGCAGCTAAGATCCAGGGATTGGCTCTTAAAAGAGCCGTTTGGGATGGATCTTGAGAAACATCGGTTCATGTCATCGTCGTGAAAGGATAAGTAACGTAGACTCAACGTTACCGAGTGCTAGGTATCGCGGGCTTGACGTTAAAGGCTCGTGCAGACTAGCGCGACGTTTTAGCGACACCGGTAATTTTTCTATCGTGAAGTTTTATCTGAAATTGTTTTGATAAAGTCGCGTCGCGCGAATGTGTACGAGCCTTAAGGCAGCAGGGGGTGGATCTGGAGCTGTGGCGCAAACGATTTACCACCTCTTATCCTGCTCGCTCTGCCCCAAAATAAGCAATCATAGAGACCTCTTCTTCTCCTTTTTGAGTGGTTAGGGACTAACCAGAGGCCCTAGACAAAGTGACATTCTATCAGCGATAACGATGATGGAAAAGGAAAAAAATGTATGAAACTTATATAAGCTATCGAAAAGCTTATGTCAATCCTGTTGAAAATCGTTGTAGAAATACGAAACGCTTTCGAATCGATTGGCATTGTTAGGCCCTCTGAGCTGCCACTGACGATGCTGTAGAAGTGGCGAAGATTTGGGCCAACAAAATTTATGCCATCAACACGTAAGTGAACATCGGATCCATTACTCATTACATCATACGAACACAGATGAAACAGTTCACTATAATGGCGCTAATGGAATTTGCGGTTCAGATCCGCATCGTGAATACAAACTAATTAGTAGCGAAAATTGTAGTGAACCAAATGCGTTGGAATTTCTGAGGATTGTGTTAATTCATTGTTTGGTATGAAGGCGGGAAGGGGCTTGTAACTAATAACAGCTGCACGGGTCGTTCGACCAGATAAAGCTACGCTTGCCGAGGTTGGTCCGTGAATGAGTGACCATCTTTACATACCAAGACTACCACTAGGCGAAATCTAAAAAAGCATTTTAAGGATTTTCAACTTTCGGCGCGTTGGAAATTCAACAGCGTTCTTTAATTAATGTATTCATTTAGGTAGCCCCTAGTGTTAATGAAAATGGGCATAAGAATTTCAATTAAAAATCGGGCTTCCGGCTCTGAGTTCCGACAACACAAATCACGAATTCTTCCGGTTTGGATGGTTAGACAGTCATCTGCCGGTCATTGTCGCCCTACCGTTCAATTGCGTAGCTCGTGGAAGTGAGGTCGAAAAGCATAGTCGATACGCTAATTTATTATTAGGACTTATTGAGATGAATAAGTATTAGTGGCTGGTGCAGCTAGGATCCAGGGATTGGCTCTTAAAAAGCTGTTTGGGATGGATCTTTAAACATTCACTTGTAGTTTCTACCTAAAAATGAATAATCTGCAGTTAAATAAATTAATAACAAATTGAGTTTGTTTGCTTGAAAGGCTGGAACATAGAAACAGATTAGGAGGGTACTTTTTATCCCGGTAGTGTATGGGAACGTCCCTTGGGATTTTCTCCAACCTCCACGCCGCAGGAAAAGCTAGTAAACATAACTTTCATGTTCTTTTTACCTACCCGCATTTTTCACAAGAATTTTCAACATTAAACATGTAAAGCTCTTACATAAATGCAATTTTCGACTATATCATTTCATTTTGTTCCGCTGCATGCTACGAAACTAGTGTTCAGTTTAATTAGATTTTTGCCCAAATAACGTTTTTACTCCAACGTTTTAACAATAGAACTAGAACTGGACTCGGTTACTACATAGGTTCACGATTTCATTTAGAATGAAGCAACTGTGTAGACAGCTAAATTCTCTTAATTTTCGAGCTTATGGCTTTATCTGGCAGAAACTTTATTACCGGGTAAATGCAAGGAAAAGAAATATATTATGTCAGGGTGTGTACCAAATTTTTCACAATGTAGGTATTATTAATTCAATTCGGTCAAACCATTATTAATTTTATTCGATCAAACCAAAACAATGTGATGTGCAAACTTAATGTTGTTATATAAGATCGATGTCTGTCATCACCTTTTTCTTTTTGCCAATAAAACTTTTTGTACTTTATTTTATAGGTACTAGCTTCCGCCCGCGGCTTCGCCCGCGTGGTATGTCGATAAAAAGTACCCTATGTCCCCAGGAAGCCATCTATCTCCTTGCCAAATTTTTTCGAAATCCGTTTAGTGGTTTAGGCGTGAAAAGGTAACATACAGACAAACAGACAGACAGAGTTACTTTCGATTTTATAATATTAGTATGGATTTGTAATTATTATTTATTTTTCGCCTATGTTGTCAGACTGCAAGGCCATTTCTCCTTTCCACTCCTCTGTGCCTTAATCTAGTGTGGCCTAATCTTGTGTGTAGGCCAATCACGTCTCATCATCTTCTCCATTAGGCACTATTACTGATATAAGTATGCATACAACTACTGATATATGTTCAAATTATAGGCGAGGACGCTGGCACCCTAAACACAAGTTAAATCAGAATGCCAGAGTTCATCGAAAACACTCTTTTCCCTAGTTGTAACGCTGCATAGTAATACCTGAAGTAATAACTGAAGGTAATAAAAAAACGTTTGTATTTTATTTGTTATTATATTTTCAAATTAGAATCTCTATTATAAAAGTTGTGCTTAGGTCTTGAAATTGGTCTCATAACTGTTGCCATACGATAATATAAAATAGACCTCACCCAGCTTTGGAAATTCAACAATGATTAACTAATTGATCCAATTGTAGTGTTGTTCATAAAGTATCTTTGAACTAATCGAAATAATATCTCAACACTTTTGCAGAAAAATACTTTTTTTGAATATGACTGTACAAATAAGACCGACGTTTATTTCCATAGAACACGTATTTTTACAAAATGGACCAGACTTAGGTTTTGGAAGTAAGGTGCGACATAAATCAGTGGTTTCAAAATAAAGTGGCTAGCCCCTTTGAGGTTGGTAAAAATGTGTGAAACGCTCAACCAGAGGGCTAAAGGCCCCCCCAACCTACCTATACTCTAGATAGTTGCCTTTGTCTCGTTTTAGTGTTTTCCTAGCAAGTACTTTTAGCAATCGATGGTGGATAAAAAGGTTTTTTGTACACTGGATTGGTAGAGACGCCAGACCAATTTGTAACTTTCTTTACAAATTAGAACTACCGTAAACTATACACACTTCCATACATTTTATTTCCCTGTGTTATCGTGATGTCGTAGACGTCCACGTTATTATCGTAACTTTTCTTAGATAATTGTTATTAGCCGTGATTTTGTTTAATATAGAATTTTAAATAAAATATATACAATCTAATTCTAATATTATGTACAAAGGATCAATAATATATAAAGGAAGGGCTCATAGGGCGTCAAAAAATTTTTCCGCATCTCTGTCAGTGGGAAAAGCGCCCAAAAGGCTGGCAGCATTGCCACGTTGGATGGCAATGTTGATTCTTTGACCCAGAAATTGGCCAACGCTCTGGTCACGTGAACAGTCGACCAACCGCTGGGCGATGTCCCAAAATACTCGATGAGCACTCGGACCACGGCCCTAGTGTTTCAACCCCAAACGGCTCAAAAATATAGCTACCAATAAGGTGTTATACTTGCGCCGTTATTAGTTAAAAAAACGTGAATTGTAATTATCATTCAATTTCAAATGATTTTAATTTTACATGGAAGTTTGCTTTCACTTCCAGAAATATAAATGACTTCATTACGAGAAGTAAATGTACTTATTCTCGTAGGAGTATTGTATGATTTATTACACAAGGCTAATTAATGAGTTCTCCTCTCATTACTACTCGACGCATGCGCTGCTATTTATCGTGATAAACTGTAACGGAAAAGTTCACTATTACATAAAGTTCCAATAAGGATAGGTTTAGTATATTGTGGTTTTCGTCCTTCCTATATACTAAAGAAAATAATGTACTAAAGGTGTTGCAAAAAAGAACTCCAAGGCATTTTGTCATTCCGCCAGGGTTGCGGGAAAGTCCGAAAGGGATACCGGGCCCTTGACAACAGGCAACTGACGGAACACGGGTGGGTTTTAGTCAGTAAAAGTCTGACACGCCCTTCCGCTCCTTCCAGAGCGGGAGAAGTCATTTGATGATTTCCCAACCTCAAAAAAAAAAGAAAAGGTTTATGCACACACGTTAGTCACGTTAAAGTCAAGTAGCCGATCAGTCAGGTCAATTTTTGATTCTAGGACATGCCGGTTTCCTCACGATGTTTTCCTTCACCATTTTGATGGTGATGTATAACGCCTGCCTGGGTTCGAACTTTTCGAACCCACAACTCGTAATTCGGGGTCATGACCATCACATTCTCCAACATAACTTCGCTAAACACAAGTGCTAAAACCCAGGCATATTTCTTGTCTTATCTAATAACTAGAGCAAAGTTCCTCACACTATGTTTACGAGTACTGATAGCCCAAAATTAGCTAATCGTGGCTAATATGGCTGTTAATCGTGGAAAACTGGGGGATTAGCATTATTTACGACGCTTGAAATGGCGTCTGGGTGAAAACCTGTGTGTAGGAAACACGTAACGTAAAGTTAGGGTCTTAGCGTCAACGAGAGCGGTAGCGGATTTGTGTTTTTTCCATATTATATCAGTCCCCGTTGGATGCGGGAAGTGCATATCCAGTCGTCATGGAGATACTTTGGGGAGGCTTTTGTGCAGACGGATAGATAAATCATTAATTTAGTGTACAAAAACACAGTTAAATGATAACTATAAGTAAATGAATATAAAGAACATACAAGGTACCAAAATACAAACAACAAAAAACACATTTGAAAGAAAGTGACGCCATAGCTACTCTTGCCCGTAAGCGAATTTGCCATTATAACAATTTGCCCATACGAGAATTTGCCATTTTGAGAATTTGCCCTTTAGCGAAAAAAGGGATAGCCCTTTTCTATGGTGGATGAGTGAACTTTACACCCTGTTCCTAATACCTCAAAAACTCATCATACGTTAAGGTAAATCTTCTCAAACCCGACTAGGTTTGGTCTAAGTTAATTTTGAGTGAGCGAAATGCTCCCGAATCCTTTCCACTCCCTCGACAGGTATTGGCCTGCCACCGAGTGTAAACAAGCCCTGTCCCTTTGTAATTTTTTTATACGATACATTTCACCATCTTATCTTCACCTGCTAGCACTAAAGCCCTATACTCACAGTCTGCTACGCTCCGAGGCTTAGCCCTCCTCATAAAACTCTCAACTCCCGCCTGCTATCTTTGTAGTGAGGCACAAAGAGGCACAATTCCCCTCAAAACAACCCCTTTTCCTCTCTTTCCTCTCAATTTTAGTCTGAATTGAGATAACTGAGAGGTTTCACGCAAGGTATTATATCGTTTTAGTAATTTGTCAGGCACGTTAATTAATTGCACAGAGTCCTATCTTTTCGGCTCAGTTTTGTTGCGAATTGTTTGTTAATGTTATTTATTTGTTAACAACATTTTGGGAAACGCCTTTGAACTGTGTGGTGATATTTCCAAAGTAATTTTAGTAAGCTTTGGCATCTTGTGTAAATAAATATGAGCGTAGCTAATGAGTACCTAGTTTTGAGGTGGAGGAGCTCTAAATAAACAACTATGCAGCTGTCTGTAGCAAACGATTTCGTCGACAAACTTGCGCACTCTATTTATTAGATGTCAATAAGCATGGCTGGACAAAGTGCTCTCCGAAATTCTACACAGATCTTCGGTCTCTTCAATCCATTTCGCCTTTATTGCCTTCTTTAGGTAGGAATTAGTGTTCAAAGCTAATTCAGTTGTCGGATACTATAGAACAAGGCTGCTCAACTCCGCGGGCCACGAACTGGCCCGCCAACGTATTAGAATTTGACCGCCAACAGCGGTCAGCTGGTCAGCGCTTGTGTCTTTAGAACAGATTTCAGGATTTCAAACCAGATCAAAAATATTTTGCCCTTTATGAACCCATGCTCAAATCAATATCTAGCTAAAAATAAAAGAAATCCAAAACCACACTTCTCTAAAACAGATTTTTACTGAAACAGTTTCTTCACAACTATAGCAGTCTTTAGAAATTTTCATAAAATTTTGGAAAATTGTACCAAGAAAAGCTTCTTGCTTTGCAGATTTTAAGAAGATTTGGTTCTACATTTTATTCTGTGAAAAATAGATTTCAAACATTCAGCGTTGTTAAAAAAATACCTAACGAACTTCAATATAAAACACATAAATTGATTTTACCATGTAGTCTTATTGAAGTTTTTTATTAGATTATTAATAAACTGAGTATCTAAAAGTTTTGTTTCATTTAATAGTTAGGTGTCTACCAATAGCCAAGTTTTATTTACAAAAGATGGCCCGCTGGATATCACGAAACCAAAATGTTGGCCCATCTTCAAAATTGGTTGAGCAGCCTTGGTTGTTGAAGTCTTAAATCTGCCGGCCGCACTGGCAGCTAAACACAAACAGAGATTAAAAATACTATCTTATCGAGCCCAAGGTTAAACTGAAACTTTCTTCTGCACATAAGTTCCAGTAATTTAAAAGTCCATAAAATGTACGAGAATATTTGACGGGCTGTAAACGATACGGTGTATGCTTTGCTTCTTGTAAACAAATATGGTGGACCACTTACTATTTGTTTGCAGTCTTTACATGTTGTGAACGAGTTTAGGGTCAGCGCTAGACAAAGCAGAAAAGTACTGGAGCAGTGTTTCATAGATTCATTGATAATGAACTTCTAAAATAAAGGGTGAGTGCGATTCAAGAAAACTTGTGTGTCTTTGGTTTTGATTTTTCGTTTATTTCCACCGACTTCCGGAAATAAAGTAATTTTTAATTTTTTTGTGTTTTTTTAGAAGTCGATTGTTCTCTGTTTAATTGTTCTCTGTTTAAATGAATTAGTAGATCAAGATGTTAACGTAGATATTCTTTGTTTCTCTGAGACGTTTGTAAGAGCAGGCGATGAATTAAATATTAACTTTAAAAACTTTTATCTTGCATGTTCGTTTTCAAGAAAATGAGAAAAGCGTGGTGGTGTTTGTATTCTAATAAATAAAATGTTTGACTCTAAGAACATAGAATTACCTAAGGATTTATGTACGGAAAAAATATTTGAATGTTGTGGGGTAGAGATACATTCTTTGAAACGTATTGTTATTTGTATTTATAGAATTCCAAATTCAACACATCTATTTTTTGAAAAATTAGACCTACTGTTGCACAATTTACTCAAACGAAAAAAACGCATTATTGTCACAGGAGACCTAAATATTGATACCTTAAAAGAAAACAACGATACAACTAAACTTAATGATCTCATATCTAACTATGGCTTAAGTTTACATATTAATAAACCAACACGTCAGCTTTCTTGCTTAGATCAGATTATAAGTAATATAGAAAATTCAACTGGAAACACTCACGAAGTTTTTCTATCAGATCACAACACTTGCCAAACATTAGCACTTCCAGTTGAAGAGAGGAAACCTGCCCTAGAATAGAATAGAATAGAATAGAAATCGTTTATTTGCCAATAATGTAGGTAAGTATTTAGATATGATGGTTATTTTGATGAGAGTCCCGATACATTTTGCCTTGCGGCATGCAAAATTATTTAATCTAATATGTTTAAAAGATTAAAAATTCAAATACAAAATAATGTCAACATATTAAATTTAAAATGACAATAAATTACAATTACAAATGTCAATAAATTCAATTACAAATGTCAGTAAATTAAATTACAAATGTCAAATAATTAAATTACAAATGTCAAATAATTCAATTACAAATGTCAAAAAATTCAATTACAAATGTCAAAAAATAAAAAAGATGGAAAAAAAAAAAACAAAACAAATAAATTATGAATTGCAATAAAGCTAAATATAGAAATGTCATAAAATCACAAACAAACAGCCTACACACCATTAACAGAGAGTTTTGTCATTAACAAAATCTTTAATTGCGTAGTAACATTTGTCCAGAAGCAGTTTAGTGAAGTTCTTTTTGAAAACTTTGATGGGTAATTCTTTTAAATGTATAGGCAATTTATTATATATAAGAGGACCCATGGTTAAAATATTTTTTTTTAAGTAAAGACGTTTGGTGACCACCTGTGTAAAGTAGATTTTTATATTGAGACCTTATTGGTCCAGAGCGTTGTCTTTTATCCACTACCGACGTAAACAGGTGCTTGTTCGTTCTAACGAATAGGGCAACTTCTAATATATACAACGATGGCAATGTAAATGCCTAAAATACTGGTATAACGTAAACAGGGATTACTCAAACGATAACATCAAAAAAATTGTGGACGCCATAGGGAAATTGTCATGGATTGATGTTCTCGAGAACACTGACGCAAACGATAGTTTTAATATATTTCATGAAAACTTCTTACTATTTTATAAATTATGTTTTCCCTTACGGAAGACTAAAATTTACGTTAATAATACTTCACCCAAATGGATTACCAAAGGTTTAAGGAAATCCAGCACTTATAAAAGACAACTTAAAAAAATGTGCCACATAAATAATAAAAATAATGATATAAGGTGTAGATATTTAAAATATAATAAAATATTAAAAACCTGCGTCCTCCGCTCAAAAAAATTTTCAAACCTAAACTACATATTAAAATCTAAAAATAAAAATAAAGCAACATGGGATATCATCAAAAATAGAACAGACACTCATAAAACATTTAATCCAATAGACCACGATGGCTGTATTTTAATCGATCCGAGTCAAATAGCTAACTCGTTTAACATTGTTTTTATTGATATTGCTAATATAAAATCCCAACCTCCAAAATACCAGCTGTTCATCTCAACCCTATGGGAACAGTTCCAGCATATTTTTGAACCCATATTCTGACTCCGAAGTGTTTCGTACAATAGTATCTCTAAATATTAATAAAAAATCGGTAGGGTATGATGAGATCTCTACGCACATACTGAAATTATGTGCAGAGATCATAACACTAATACTGTGCCATATAATCAAGTTATGTCTATTTGAGAGAATCTTCCCAGAAAAATAAAAAGTTTCTATAGATAAGCCACTCCATAAAAGCAAGAGTACACTAGATAAAACTAATTATAGACCTATCACTCTGGTTCCAATATTCTCAAAAATGTATGAAAAAATAATGCATAGTCGTTTAGTTCAATTTATAAACAAACATAAAATTATTAACGAAGAACAAAATGTGTTTCAAAAAGGTAAGTCAACCACTCTAGCAGCATTCTCTCTAGTCAGGTCCATAACAAATAATATTGATAAAAACGCTCTGTTTCAGTAATCTTCCTTGATATGAGCAAGGCTTTTGATCTCGTTAACCACAATAGACTTCTAGATAAATGTGAGCGCTACGGCATAAGAGGTCCAGCGTTAGAATGGCTGAAAAGTTATCTCAGCAATAGACAACAGTGTGTTGAAGTGTCCCGTATTAATGATAAACTATTTGTAAAGTTATACAAATCATGATTTAGACACAATGGGTCTGGAGTACCCCAAGGAAGCATCCTTGGGCCTCTTCTCTTCCTTCTATATATTAACGACTTACCAAATATAACAAAACATTAAGTACATCATCAAGAAGTAAATCAAACAATCAACAATATAATAAATTGGCTAAATGAAAACAACTTAAAAGTAAATTTATCTAAAACAAAATTCATTCAATTCGCAAACTATAAACAAAACCCCCCAAAAATTGATTTAAACCTTAACAGTGAAATAATTAACAGAGAAAATAGTATAACATTTTTAGGCCTTACTCCAGATGAAAACTTTAATTGGGGAATACACATTGAAAATGTATGTAAAAAATTAAACAGATTTATATACGCACTTAGGTCCGTATTACAGAAGGTAACTCAAGTATTGATCTCTGTTTAAACTAGTTTTAAGTCCGCTTTTAATTTTAGAACGTTGCTCAAGCATAGATTCTTTGATCTTAGTTCAACTGAGTTTGGCTTTATTTTAGATCGCTACTCAGTTACTCAATCGAACCCAAGCAGCGATCAAATCTGTAATCACCCAAGTGTGGTCAAGACCGCGCTTGAGCATAGATTGTCATCTCAAATTGTCAATATTTCTTCTGTTCAAATAGTTTGTTGTCGAGTTCTGTTGATATTTTTAAATATTAGGTACCTACTATCAAAATCATAATCAAAATGGATATATTTGAAGAGAAATTTCTATTAGTAGGTTTTTTTTCCAAAGTACCTACTAAAATTTTTCTTCCGTCCAGCCATTTTAAAAGTGTTAAGTAATATGAATAAAATCAGCTAAACAAATAATTAAAGTTGACAAACAACAAACTAATGTTTTTCACGCTGATGCTTGGACATACTGACATTTTAAATAGCTTACCTACTTATTTAATTAAGGCCACAAATACAAGTCTTTTAAGCTTGACAAATTTGCTTACAAAAATACTATACTTCACTTCAAAGAGCTTTACTTCAATAAATGGGGCATTTTACTATTCAGGAATGAAATAATAACGCTGATTTCCTAAATAACTGGGCTTCTATGGTGTATTTTAATATTTCTAATCCAGTGAAGATCGGATCAAAGTCGGTTATTATAATAAATCGTAAACGAAAACAGGCTGATGCATAGACAATACACATCTCTGCTTGAGGCTCGATTCAGCTGAGTATAGATTGATTACCGTTCTGGAATAAGACCGATGCTCAAGTACTGATTCTATACTCAAACAGTGATCAACTGATTGCAGATCAAACTGGACTTGAGGAACGTTCTGTAATACGGACCTTAGACAACTACGCAAAACAACGAACGAAGAAGCTGCACTCAACCACTATCACGGCTAGGTAGCGTCCGTATTGAGGTACGGCTTACTTCTATGGGGTAACTCGTCCCAAATAGAAAGAGCCTTCATAGCACAAAAAAAATGCTTCAGGGCAATAACTGGGGCGTCTCCATATGAGAGCTGTAGACCAATTTAACAAAAGTTAAAGGTTTTAACGTTAGCTTCTATTTATATTTTGGAAATAGCCATATTAGTTAGGAAAAATGCAAATTTTTTCTCCACAGTAACCGAAAACAATAGATTTACAAAAAGAGACCCCACCAAGTTTAAAAACCAATTTTGTAACAGTACTCTCCACTATAGAAATAGCTACCTTATGTCTATAAAAATTTATAACCACATTCCTAAAGTAATAAGAGAACTAACGTTTCATAATTACAAAAAAAATCTGAAAACATGGCTTCTCCAACATAATTTTTATACAATAAAAGATTTTTTTGATTTTAAGGATAAATAGGTAGTACATATTTAATTTGTTTAATTTATAATTCAAATACAGTATATTTATGTCTATACTGTGTTAATATAAATTAAGTTAGTATGTAACACAACTAATTATTTACATAAAACACTAAAACTTAAAGAACTAACTTGTCTATACTTAGCTTTTACTATTTATTAGAATATAAGTAATACCTATGTAATATTAAGTGAGATTACATACATATCTATATCTATTGTAAATATTCGTATGCCGCTTTTAGTGGCGGATGTGTTCGGACTATAATTTTATTATCCATCTTTGTACATACCATATCCTACGAATAAATGTCTTTGTCTTTTTGTAAAAAGTTTTTATTTGTCACTTTTTAGTTGTGGTACCTACCCTACACAAAATTCGAATACCACTACGTAAGTAACAGTGAGAAGAACTTATAACATCATCATATAGAGAAAAAAACGTATTTTTCAAAAACTACGTAAGCAATAAGTTAATACAATATAAATGGGACCACCTCTGAAGCAACCATCTACCAAACAAAAAAAATATCATCAAAATCAATTCATAAGTGGCGGAGCAATCGCGTAAAAACATACAGACGAATTGAGAACCTCCTCCTTTTTGAAGTCGGTTTTGAATGAAAAAATCCGTGATAACTTTTTCATCGTAATTAATGCGGATTTAGATTTAAGGGAAACCTACAGGTTTTAAATTACTGTTCTTAGAAAAATCTGCCTCAAAAACCTCTATGTCAATAATATGAATTTTCTCTTTCTTATTTGTGTGGTTTTTATGCCGCCCATGGGCCGCTGACTTGGCTTTACATGCCTTCGAGAAATAGCTCTCAAGCATGGCCAGTTAATAAGTAAAAAGTAATATATAAGTATTATAAATTAAAGTCACTTTTCATGTTTGTCTGTATATCCGCATTGGTCTTCTAAACCGCGCAACAGATTTTGATGAGGTATTCACCATCGTTTAGAGAATTTATTCTGGAAGGTTAATTTGTATTATACGTTACTATTAAGTTACATAAAACTAAGAAATCTCAATGTTTTGTCAAGTCGAAAAAACCGTGCGAAGCAGGAGCACGCTAGTTATTATTAAATGAAATGTTCAATTAAAATCTTTCCAAAAATATATTATATTAAGATAAGATGATAAGATACTGGTGCCGATTCTGTTGTTCACAAACTAAACAAAATTTAAGTTCAGTGCATCTTTTTCTTTCTATTTCACAGAAGTTAAATTTTAGTTTAGTCCTGTCAAATTAATCAGCGCCTGACGTAAATTGACGTAATTTTAGTAGGCAAGTTTTTAATCGCGTCTATTATAGCAGCAGGAGGTTGACAAACCTCCGATTTGCCGACGACATAGTCCTTTTTGCCAACACAGCTCTGGAACTACAGACTATGCTTCAAGACCTAAGCACGGCAAGCCTCAAGGTTGGACTCGCGATGAATCGGTCTAAAACCAAAGCCATGACCAACAGCACCAAGCGTAGGGTCGCGGTAGATGGGCAGGACATACATTATGTCGATGAGTACATCTACTTGGGCCAGTTAGTTTCTTTCGAGAACAGGCAAGAAAAGGAAATCGATCGCCGTATCGAAAATGCCTGGAAAAGCTACTGGTCCATGAAGACGCTAATGAAGGGCGATCTACCAATCTCCCTGAAGCGAAAACTCATCCATATGTGTATTCTGCCCATCCTAACCTACGGTGCCCAGACCTGGTCGCTCACCGAGTCGCAAAAGTTCCGCCTTGGGGACTACTCTGAGAAGAAAGGCCTAAACAAACTCAGAGGTCACAGTCTCTTTTAAAGTCCAGACATAATCTTGGTCAAGCCATATGAGGACCATGTAAATTCGAGTCTGAAATGGTCTTTTGAGGAAAGAACCACACAGATTTGAGTGGACCAGTCCAGTCCAACTTAATGAGCTCAACGACTCGACGAACAATACCAAAGAAAGGACATTTGGGTAGGCCGCATAAAATTCTCATATGCCAGACCATCGATAAAATTAACTGAGAACGAAAAAAAAAAAAAATTCACATAGTCCTCACATTCACAATAATAAAATACTTTACAAAGTAATCATGTCATTTTGTATAGAATATTCAATAATGTCAATTTGTAAATAAAACTGGTAGATATAATTTGATGATTTTCCATATTATTCAAAATGTTACAATGCTTAGCAGAGCGAGCAGCTCAATCCCATTGCTTTTTTGTCTTCTAGATAATCTGAAATTTTATAGTACCCTTTTCTACAAAGTTTGGTTTTAATACAGCTTTTAAATCGTTAATGGGTAAGTTTCGAATGTCAATGGGAAGTTTGTTATAAAAGCGTATACATTGACCCATGAACGAGTTGCCTACTCTGTGGAGACGAGTGCGATGTACAACAAGATTGTGTTTATTCCTGGTATTTAAACTATGAATATTGGACATTTTCTTAAAATTTGATATATTTTTGTGTACATACAATAGGTTTTCAAATATATATTGTGAGGCTATAGTCAGAATATCTATTTCTTTGAATTTTCCTCGAAGGGAATCTCTCGGACCTAGGTTGTAAATGGCTCGAATAGCCCTTTTCTGTAAAACAAAGATAGCATTAATGTCCGCACAGGCTCCCCAGAGAAGAATCCTATTCCATCCCAGACAGAAGATTATCAAAATAACTACTATAAACAATTCTGGCTCTATCTACGTCAGTTATCTGTCTAATTTTTTAACGGCGTAGGCGGCCGAACTAAACCTTCCTGACAAGTTTTCTATGTGTGGGCCCCATTGTAATTTACCGTCAATGGTTATTCCAAGAAAAACTGTCGACTCAACGGGGTCCAACTCTATTCCATTAACTTTAACATTGGTAGATAGCCGTCTGACATTTGGCGTTGAAAATTTAATGAGTTTAGTCTTTTTCTCATTCAGGAGAAAATTATTTACATTAAACCAATGCACCACTTTAGAGAATGCATCGTTAAGTTGTTCAAAGTTGACTAACTGACGTTTTATTTTAAAAATGAGGGAAGTATCATCTGCGAATAACACGATCTTGTGATTATCCCTTATGTGGTAAGGCAAGTCATTAATATAAATGAGAAATAAGAAAGGACCTAGAATAGAACCCTGCGGAACGCCCATGGTGACCGAAGATCCTGCAGATCTCTTGCCATTAACATCGACCCTCTGAATTCTGTTGTTCAGATAAGAAGTCAGAAGGTTGAGAGCCTTGTCCCTCATACCATAGTGGTACAGTTTCCTGATGAGAGTATCATGATGTACGCAATCGAAAGCCTTGGACAAGTCGCAGAAAATGCCAAGAGCATCCTGCGACTCCTCCCAGGCCTCGAATATGCTCTTCAGTAATTCCACGCCCGCGTCTGTAGTTGAACGACCCTTTGTAAAACCGAACTTTTTCAGATGAAGTAAATGATGTGTATTGAAATGACTTAACATCTGTTTTAAAATTAATTTTTCAAAGATTTTGCTCAACGTAGGTAATATCAAGATAGGCCGAAAAATCGTGGGATCAGTTGTGCTGCCAGACTTGATCAGTGGAATCACTTTGCTAAGTTTCATCAGATCAGGAAATACACCAGATGTAATACGAGAGTTAAAAACAATTGCCAAAAAGGGTGAAATAACATCAATTATTGAAGACATAGTATGTACTGATAATCCCCGAAGGTCAGCAGTTTTTTTCACATCGAGTTCTTTAAAAGATTCTATAATGTCTTTAGCAGTAGCAATTGTAAATTCAAAAAGTTTGTCACATTCTGGTACACATTCTTTTAGTATTGAATAAGCAAAAGTGGAGGACGACGATGACAGAGTTTTGGTTGTTAAAATTGGAATATTAGTGAAGAAATTTTCAAACTCAGTTGCCACCTCCCCGTCTGCCTTAATATCTACATCATTGATTTTTAGATGGAAGTCACGATTCCGTACTGTCGTTCTTCCCGATTCAGAATTAATAATATTCCAAGTTGTTTTAATTTTATTCCCAGAACATTTTATTTTATTTTTAATATGTATGGCTTTTGCTGAGGAACAGGCTCTTTTAAAAGTTTTAGAATATTTTTTAACAAATCCATGAAAAGTTTGATCTTGGTTATATGTTTTTTTATGATATAATTCAAATAACCTCTGCCTACTTTTGTAAATACCTGGTGTTGCCCAATCACTAAATAAAACACGGTCACAAACAGGCAATGTTTTTGAGGTGAAAACCTTCCTAAACTCACCATTGATGAGGTTAAATAGTAAAGTATAAGCTTGATCCGGGTCGTTGTGATAAGGCAAACCCGGTAGTTTTTCTATTAAATTATTTTTAAATTGATCTAAGCGACTTTTATTTACAGGAACAAAACTCACAAATTTTCTTTGAGCTCTGACTATTTTCTGAGGGAAAGTGACTAACTGGCCACAGTGATCAGAGTCCAACTCATTTATAATTAAATGGCTATGGTCTTAAGTTTGTAAAAATATTGTCTATACAGGTAGCACTAGTAGCAGTTATTCTAGTCGGCTCAAAGAATGTATTGTACAAGTTATATGACTTTAATAGAGTTATAAATTTATTTACTGTAGCAGATTTTTCTAGTATATTGATGTTGAAGTATCCACAGACAACAACTGTTTTATTACTGCTACAAGTCTTTAATAATACATCTTCCATAGATTTCTCAAAAATATCATATGAAGCACATGGGGGCCTGTACACGCTTAATACAATGAACTGCTCAAGCTCAATGCAAGCTATTTCAATAACTCGCTCAACAGAGAGGCTAACAATATCCTTACGTTCCTTAAATTTCAAGTTGTTACGAACAAGTATTAGAGAGCCACCACGTATCATATTAACTCTGCTGAATGAGCTGGCAACCTAGTGGTTGTTAAAGCTGAACATGAACTGGTGGACTTTTATCCAATGTTCAGTTACACATAAGATATCAATATAACTACAGTTCATGAACAGCTCCAATTCTAATTCCTTACACACCCTGTATATTTTGATGAACAATTTTTAGAGTATTATTATTATTATATTTATTTAGATTACTACAATTTGAAGGGTGAGATGAAACTAAACTACGCAAGCAAAGTTAATAGAATTTATATGGGACCACCTCGGAAGCATGACCTACCATACAAAAAAAGAATCATCAAAATCGATTCATAATTGGCGGAGTAATCGCGTAACAAACATACAAAAAAAATAAAAACACATACAGATGAATTGAGAACCTCCTCCTTTTTGAAGAAGTCGGTTCATAATAATATATCGCAGAAGTAAATTACTGCCTCGTTGACCTAGTGGTCGCAAGCGCTACTGCTGAGCATGAGGTCCTGGGATCGATTCCCGGTTCCGCAGTGTTATTGGGTTTACCGTCTGGAATTTCTTGGTAGCAATCCGGAGTCTGGATTTGTGCACAAAATGCTCGCCCCCTATTACAAGGGACTGAAACATAACTGGCGAATGTGGATGTATGACAGGTACATTTCTGCCGGACTCTTCGCGGATTACAGGTGTGATAATAAGGTAAAGTAAATTATTACATCAAACAGTTTTATAATCCGGTAAACAGGGAGATATACATATACCTACACTAAACAACCACATGAATGTAAAAAAATGCTAACAAATTGCATAAAACCCTTTACTTATACATATACTGAGGCGCTCTTGCAACACATAGTTTAACTAACCCTTTTCCCTCTACACACACACTTCACCTCCATACATACACGCACACCCACTCACCTACATACACACACGCACACCCACTCACCTGCATGAACACACAAACACCCCTACACACACACATACAAACATCCCTACATACATACTGTACACACAATCAAAATGATTTAAAAATGTAAGTATAATATAAATTAAAAGTAAATGGTGCCGATTCTGTTGTTCACAAACTAAACTAAATTTAAGTTCAGTGCATCTTTTTCTTTCTATTTCATTAAGAAAAGGACCTAAGATAAATTTTAGTTTAGTCCTGTCAAACTCCTACTACCACTCCAAACAAATTTAGACGCGATTAAAAACTTGTCTACTAAAATTACGTCAAGTTACGTCAGGCGCTGATTAATTTGACAGGACTAAACTAAAATTTATCTTCTGTCCTTTTCATAATGAAATAGAAAGAAAAAGATGCACTGAACTTAAATTTAGTTTAGTTTGTGAACAAGGGAATCGGCACCAATGTAATTTTTTTTAAACTAATACAATCTTGATATTGAAGAGCGGAGTCTCCTAATACGCATTTTTTACTTAAAAGGAGGCTCCAATCACCAACTTGCTGTATTTTTAGCTAACGAAAGAAACATTTTTTTTAATAAACAGTTTGTTTTTACAAGGGGTTGTTCAACTACTGATGGTGTTGAATATTGTTATTTATCGATAAGTCGAAAAATTTAAACTACTGCCTGTTAGTTTTCTCAACTGATCAAATAACAATGTTTGTACAGTTGTAATTTATTTCCCTTTTAATGTTACTTAGTAGCCCGGGTTTGTTCTAGTTTATCCAGTTTAAAAAATGGATCGCTCTTTGGATTAAGAAAAAGCGTGAAAGCGTAACAAACAAACAAACTCACTTTCACTAGCTGGGCCCCGCGTAAGTCTCGATCCCGTGGGAATATCGGGATAAAATGTATCCTATGTTGGTCTACCCATTATTGTGCCAAACATCTAAGTCCGTTGAGCTATTTTAGCGTTAAAGCGAAACAAACAGACTCACTTTAGCATATATAATATTAGTTAGGTTTACTTGCTGTGCCCCCCGGTTTCACCCGCGTAAGTCTCGATCCCGTGGGAATATCGGAATAAAAACTCCAGTATCCTACTCCAGGCCATGGTCTACCCATGTGCCAACTTTCATTCAAATCTGTTCAGCCGTTTTAGCGTGAAAACGTAACAAACAAACAAACTCATTTTCACATTTATAATATTGGTTAGGATAATAAGGTATGGTAGGTAGGTAATAAAGTATGCTAATTAAGCTTAGAAATAACAAATATGCGTAAAATCATCAAAATTCAAAACCATTTATTTGCAAATTTGGGTAAACAATGTGCAGATGTTTTACATTCATGTAATGATTGTTTATCACAGTCTTGGTATCACCAATATTCATATTTTACTTAGCAGTATAAATACGATCACCTATTAGACGTTAAGTCAGTTTGAAGACATTCAAGTAAGTACCAACCAGTTTCTTCTTATATATTTTATTTTTAATCTTACGCAATATGTGTTGAATATAATAAAAACCGGCCAAGTGCGTGTCAGACCACGCACAATGAAGGGTACGGAACGGAAGGTTGGGATGAATTTATCCCGAGAACAAACTTAACATTGTAGGTGAAAAACATGTTTTCCCATACTTTCCAACGGCTTATTCCCAGGAGGTCCAAATCTATTGTTCTCCCAACAATTTCTCTCCATACATTGATTCCCAAGAGCTCCATAATTTTATTACTTAAATAATAAAATTTAAAAACCCCCGACAAAAACAAATTATCTAAAAAGTAAAAAAATAATATGTATTGGTGGAGGTATCGTGTTTGGACTCATTGGAAAGGTCTCAAAAAATAGGTAACAAATAAATGGTGATCAGGGTCTGATGATGGAGTAGGAAATATAAAATATGGGACGAAATTAGTAACTAGCTTCACTGTGGCAAAAATACGTACAGCTACGCAGATTTCGGCGAGCCGCGTGTTGATCGTAGCGTTTCTACTAGTAATATAATATTAAATTTAAAAAGCTGGAAATAAAAGTTAAATTAAAAATTAAAAAAACCCCCGACAAAAACAAAGCATCTGAAAAGTAAAAAAAAATAATATATATTGGCCCTTTAAGTTTAATATAAAAATTTTAGGTAATATTTTGATCCAAGCAGGACACGACTACGCTTGGATCAAAATATTACCTAAAACTTTGGGGGAAGGCTAATGAAAACGCCAACATACACTAGGAATAATGAATGTATGCTATTGTAGAAAGGACTGCTGTTTATTTCCTATTTTCATTAGCCGTTCCCCGACGCGGCGACACTTGGATCAAAATTTTAGCTTTGATAATTCTAAATTTCCAATCGATTAGACCTGTGGAAGATGCTCATATCCATTCATCAACTAGAAAAGAGCTGCTAATCTTCGAACGGCTGAACCGATTTTCTTGAATCATCTAAGAAGCTAGAACACACTCGATTAAGTCACCTTTCAAACAAAACCAATGAAATCTAAATTGGTTCAGCCGTTTGGCAGCTACGATGGATGTGCGTGAACTTGGCAGATCATTTCCCAGCAGAGCATAAAAAAATGTGAGTTCTATTGGCATGCGGACGAGTTCTAGAGTTCCTTATACTTGAAAAGAATAGTTCTGGCTTTTTTGCCTCAGAAAACTCGAATGAAAATATGCTCTGCTAACTTCCGTCAGCAGATCAATTTTTCCAAAATTAAAATTTTAAAACTGATTTAGGTTAACAGTGGTGAGCTCTATAGTTCCTAATAGTTTTCCGAAAGAGTTCTGCCTTCCTAAATTTATAAAAAAATAAAACAACAATATTGACCAGTTACTAGAAAAAGGCAATCATTTTCATAAAACAGCCGTGAATGACGTAATTTGTGGATTTTCGTAGAATTTTTGGGCTATAATAAGTAACCAAGAACCCAGTAACAGAAAAAAAACTAAATGAATGCAGAAGTCTCACAAAAATATCAGCAGAGCCTTGTGAAAAAGATAGGTTAGAAGGAATCGAGATTTCATTCAGCGTTTAAGTTAGAAGGATCAAAAAAGAATTTGACTGGAACTGAGGAGCAGAAACTCCTAGTTTCCTAATGCATCTATAAAAGAGGTATCCGACAACATACAAAAATAACCCAGAACTCTGACTCAGGTGTCAGAAGAGCATGGTTGAAAAGTAAGATTAGTAGAAATCGAGATAAAAATCAGAGTTTAAGTAAGAATGATAAAAAAATTATTGAGTAGCTCTAAGGAACGAGAACTCCTCGCTTTCTGATACAACTATAATAGAGCTATCCGTAAATATGAAACAAAATCTCAGAACTCTCACTCAGATATCAGCAGAGCATGGGTGAAGGTTTGAGTTAGTAGAAATCGAGATTGAAAATAGTGTTTAATACGAAGGATCATAAAAAAAAATCAGAACATTGGATGTGCTGGAACTTCTCGATTCCTGATGAATCTTTAAAAGGGCTATCCAAAACCATGAAAAAAAAACTTAGAACTCTCACTCAGATATCAGCAGAGCATGGGTGAAGGTTTGGGTTAGAAGAAATAAAGATTGAAATTAGCGATCTAATACATAGTATCATTTAAAAAAAACAGAACGTTTGAAGAGCTGGAACTCCTCGATTCCTGAAGAACCTATAAAAGAGCTATCCAAAAACATGAAAAAGAAACTTAGAACTCTCACTCAGATATCAGCAGAGCATGGTTGAAAAGTTAGATTATTAGAAATCGATATAAAAATTAGTGTTTTAGTAAGAAGAATAAAAAAAACAATTGAGTAGCTCTAAGGAACTAGAACTCCTCGTTTTCTGATGCACCTGTAATAGAGCTATCCGAAAACATGAAACAGAAACTCAGAACTCTCACTCAGATATCAGCAGAGCATGGGTGAATGTTTGAGTTAATAGAAATCGAGATTGAAATTAGCGATCTAATACATAGTATCATTAAAAAAAAACAGAACGTCTGAAGAGCTGGAACTCCTAGATTCCTGAAGAAACTATAAAAGAGCTATACGAAAACATGATACAGAATCTCAGTACTCACACTCAGATATCAGCAGAGCATGGGTGAAAGTTTGACTTAGTAGAAGTAGAGATTGAAATTAACGATCTAATACATAGTATCATTAAAAAAAAAACAGAACGTCTGAAGAGCTGGAACTCCTCGATTCCTGAAGAACCCATAAAAGAGCTATCCAAAAAAATGAAAAAGAAACTTAGAACTCTCACTCAGATATCAGCAGAGCATGGTTGAAAACTTAGATTATTAGAAATCGAAATAAAAATTAAGGTTTCAGTAAGAAGTATAAAAAAAATAATTGAGTAGCTCTAAGGAACTAGAACTCCTCGTTTTCTGATGCACCTGTAATAGAGCTATCCAAAAACATGAAACAGAAACTCAGAACTCTCACTCAGATATCAGCAGAGCATGGTTGAAAAGTAAGATTATTAGAAATCGAAATAAAAATTAGGGTTTCAGTAAGAAGGATAAAAAAAAAATTTAGTATCTCTAAGGAACTAGAACTCCTCGTTTTCTGATGCAACTGTAATAGAGCTATCCGAAAACATGAAATAGAAACTCAGAACTCTCACTCAGATATCAGCAGAGCATGGGTGAAGGTTTGACTTAGTAGAAGTAGAGATTGAAATTAACGATCTAATACATAGTATCATTAAAAAAAAACAGAACGTCTGAAGAGCTGGAACTCCTCGATTCCTGAAGAAACTTTAAAAGAGCTATCCAAAAACATGGAAAAAAAACTTAGAACTCTCACTCAGATATCAGCAGAGCATGTTTGAAAAGTTAGATTATTAGAAATCGAATTAAAAATTAGGGTTTCAGTAAGAAGGATAAAAAAAAAAATTGAGTAGCTCTAAGGAACTAGAACTCCTCGTTTTCTGATGCACCTGTAATAGAGCTATCCGAAAACATGAAACAGAAACTCAGAACTCTCACTCAGATATCAGCAGAGCATGGGTAAAGGTTTGAGTTAGTAGAAATCGAGATTGAAAGTAGTGTTTAATACGAAAGATCATAAAAAAATCAGAACATTGGATGTGCTGGAACTTCTCGATTCCTGATGAATCTTTAAAAGGGCTATCCAAAACCATGAAAAAGAAACTTAGAACTCTCACTCAGATATCAGCAGAGCATGGTTGAAACGTTAGATTAGTAGAAATTGAGATTGAAATTAGCGATCTAATACGGTATCATTTTAAAAAAAACAGAACGTCTGAAGAGCTGGAACTCCTCGATTCCTGAAGAAACTATAAAAGAGCTATCCAAAAACATGAAAAAGAAACGTTTTTGGATAGCTCTTTTATGGATCCTTCAGGAATCGAGGAGTTCCAGCTCTTCAGACGTTCTGTTTTTTAAATGATACTATGTATTAGATCGCTAATTTCAATCTTGATATCTACTAACTCAAACATTGACCCATGCTCTGCTGATATCTGAGTGAGAGTTCTGAGTTTCTATTTCATATTTTCTTATAGCTTTATTACAGGTGCATCAGAAAACGAGAAGTTCTAGTTGCTTAGAACTACTCAATTTTATTTTTATCCTTCTTACTGACACACTGATTTTTATCTCGATTTCTATTAATCTAACTTTTCAACCATGCTCTGCTGATATCTGAGTGAGAGTTCTAAGTTTCTTTTTCATGTTTTTGGATAGCTCTTTTATGGATCCTTCAGGAATCGAGGAGTTCCAGCTCTTCAGACGTTCTGTTTTTTTTTAATGATACTATGTATTAGATCGTTAATTTCAATCTCTACTTCTACTAAGTCAAACCTTCACCCATGCTCTGCTGATATCTGAGTGAGAGTTCTGAGTTTCTGTTTCATGTTTTTGGATAGCTCTATTACAGATGCATCAGAAAACGAGGAGTTCTAGTTCCTTAGAGCTACTCAATTATTTTTTTTATACTTCTTACTGAAACCTTAATTTTTATTTCGATTTCTAATAATCTAAGTTTTCAACCATGCTCTGCTGATATCTGAGTGAGATTTCTAAGTTTCTTTTTCATGTTTTTGGATAGTTCTTTTATAGGTTCTTCAGGAATTGACGAGTTCCAGCTCTTCAGACGTTCTGTTTTTTTTTAATGATACTATGTATTAGATCGCTAATTTCAATCTCGATTTCTACTAATCTAACTTTTCAACCATGCTCTGCTGACATCTGAGTGAGAGTTCTGAGTTTCTGTTTCATGTTTTTGGATAGCTCTTTTATAGTTTCTTCAGGAATCGAGGAGTTCCAGCTCTTCAGACGTTCTGTTTTTTTTTAATGATACTATGTATTAGATCGCTAATTTCAATCTCAATTTCTACTAATCTAACGTTTCAACCATGCTCTGCTGATATCTGAGTGAGAGTTCTAAGTTTCTTTTTCATGGTTTTGGATAGCCCTTTTAAAGATTCATCAGGAATCGAGAAGTTCCAGCACATCCAATGTTCTGATTTTTTTATGATCTTTCGTATTAAACACTACTTTCAATCTCGATTTCTACTAACTCAAACCTTTACCCATGCTCTGCTGATATCTGAGTGAGAGTTCTGAGTTTCTGTTTCATGTTTTCGGATAGCTCTATTACAGGTGCATCAGAAAACGAGGAGTTCTAGTTCCTTAGAGCTACTCAATTTTTTTTTTTATCCTTCTTACTGAAACCCTAATTTTTAATTCGATTTCTAATAATCTAACTTTTCAAACATGCTCTGCTGATATCTGAGTGAGAGTTCTAAGTTTCGTTTTCATGTTTTTGGATAGCTCTTTTATAGGTTCTTCAGGAATCTAGGAGTTCCAGCTCTTCAGCCGTTCTGTTTTTTTTTAATGATACTATGTATTAGATCGTTAATTTCAATCTCTACTTCTACTAAGTCAAACTTTCACCCATGCTCTGCTGATATCTGAGTGTGAGTACTGAGATTCTGTATCATGTTTTCGTATAGCTCTTTTATAGTTTCTTCAGGAATCTAGGAGTTCCAGCTCTTCAGACATTCTGTTTTTTTTTATGATACTATGTATTAGATCGCTAATTTCAATCTCGATTTCTATTAACTCAAACATTCACCCATGCTCTGCTGATATCTGAGTGAGAGTTCTGAGTTTCTAATTCATGTTTTCGGATAGCTCTATTACAGGTGCATCAGAAAACGAGGAGTTCTAGTTCCTTAGAGCTACTCAATTGTTTTTTCATACTTCTTACTTAAACACTAATTTTTATCTCGATTTCTAATAATCTAAGTTTTCAACCATGCTCTGCTGATATCTGAGTGAGAGTTCTAAGTTTTTTTTCCCTGTTTTTGGATAGCTCTTTTAAAGTTTCTTCAGGAATCGAGGAGTTCCAGCTCTTCAGACGTTCTGTTTTTTTTTAATGATACTATGTATTAGATCGTTAATTCCAATCTCTACTTCTACTAAGTCAAACCTTCACCCATGCTCTGCTGATATCTGAGTGAGAGTTCTGAGTTTCTGTTTCATGTTTTCGTATAGCTCTTTTATAGGTGCATCAGAAAACGAGGAGTTCTAGTTGCTTAGAACTACTTAATTTTATTTTTATCCTTCTTACTGAAACACTAATTTTTATCTCGATTTCTAATAATCTAAGTTTTCACCCATGCTCTGCTGATATCTGAGTGAGAGTTCTGAGTTTCTATTTCATGTTTTCTTATAGCTTTATTACAGGTGCATCAGAAAACGAGGAGTTCTAGTTCCTTAGAGCTACTCAATTATTTTTTTTATACTTCTTACTGAAACCTTAATTTTTATTTCGATTTCTAATAATCTAAGTTTTCAACCATGCTCTGCTGATATCTGAGTGAGAGTTCTAAGTTTCTTTTTCATGTTTTTGGATAGCTCTTTTATGGGTCCTTCAGGAATCGAGGAGTTCCAACTCTTCAGACGTTCTGTTTTTTTTAAATGATACTATGTATTAGATCGTTAATTTCAATCTCTACTTCTACTAAGTCAAACCTTCACCCATGCTCTGCTGATATCTGAGTGAGAGTTCTGAGTTTCTGTTTCATGTTTTTGGATAGCTCTATTACAGGTGCATCAGAAAACGAGGAGTTCTAGTTCCTTAGAGCTACTCAATTATTTTTTTTATACTTCTTACTGAAACCTTAATTTTTATTTCGATTTCTAATAATCTAAGTTTTCAACCATGCTCTGCTGATATCTGAGTGAGAGTTCTAAGTTTCTTTTTCATGTTTTTGGATAGCTCTTTTATGGGTCCTTCAGGAATCGAGGAGTTCCAGCTCTTCAGACGTTCTGTTTTTTTTTAATGATACTATGTATTAGATCGTTAATTTCAATCTCTACTTCTACTAAGTCAAACCTTCACCCATGCTCTGCTGATATCTGAGTGAGAGTTCTGAGTTTCTGTTTCATGTTTTTGGATAGCTTTATTACAGGTGCATCAGAAAACGAGGAGTTCTAGTTCCTTAGAGCTACTCAATTATTTTTTTTATACTTCTTACTGAAACCTTAATTTTTATTTCGATTTCTAATAATCTAAGTTTTCAACCATGCTCTGCTGATATCTGAGTGAGAGTTCTAAGTTTCTTTTTCATGTTTTTGGATAGCTCTTTTATGGGTCCTTCAGGAATCGAGGAGTTCCAGCTCTTCAGACGTTCTGTTTTTTTTCAATGATACTATGTATTAGATCGTTAATTTCAATCTCTACTTCTACTAAGTCAAACCTTCACCCATGCTCTGCTGATATCTGAGTGAGAGTTCTGAGTTTCTATTTCATGTTTTCGGATAGCTCTATTACAGTTGCATCAGAAAACGAGGAGTTCTAGTTCCTTAGAGATACTAAATTTTTTTTTTATCCTTCTTACTGAAACCCTAATTTTTATTTCGATTTCTAATAATCTAACTTTTCAACCATGCTCTGCTGATATCTGAGTGAGAGTTCTGAGTTTCTGTTTCATGTTTTTGGATAGCTCTATTACAGGTGCATCAGAAAACGAGGAGTTCTAGTTCCTTAGAGCTACTCAATTATTTTTTTTATACTTCTTACTGAAACCTTAATTTTTATTTCGATTTCTAATAATCTAAGTTTTCAACCATGCTCTGCTGATATCTGAGTGAGAGTTCTAAGTTTCTTTTTCATGTTTTTGGATAGCTCTTTTATGGGTCCTTCAGGAATCGAGGAGTTCCAGCTCTTCAGACGTTCTGTTTTTTTTCAATGATACTATGTATTAGATCGTTAATTTCAATCTCTACTTCTACTAAGTCAAACCTTCACCCATGCTCTGCTGATATCTGAGTGAGAGTTCTGAGTTTCTATTTCATGTTTTCGGATAGCTCTATTACAGTTGCATCAGAAAACGAGGAGTTCTAGTTCCTTAGAGATACTAAATTTTTTTTTTATCCTTCTTACTGAAACCCTAATTTTTATTTCGATTTCTAATAATCTAACTTTTCAACCATGCTCTGCTGATATCTGAGTGAGAGTTCTGAGTTTCTGTTTCATGTTTTTGGATAGCTCTATTACAGGTGCATCAGAAAACGAGGAGTTCTAGTTCCTTAGAGCTACTCAATTATTTTTTTTATACTTCTTACTGAAACCTTAATTTTTATTTCGATTTCTAATAATCTAAGTTTTCAACCATGCTCTGCTGATATCTGAGTGAGAGTTCTAAGTTTCTTTTTCATTTTTTTGGATAGCTCTTTTATGGGTTCTTCAGGAATCGAGGAGTTCCAGCTCTTCAGACGTTCTGTTTTTTTTTAATGATACTATGTATTAGATCGTTAATTTCAATCTCTACTTCTACTAAGTCAAACTTTCACCCATGCTCTGCTGATATCTGAGTGTGAGTACTGAGATTCTGTATCATGTTTTCGTATAGCTCTTTTATAGTTTCTTCAGGAATCTAGGAGTTCCAGCTCTTCAGACGTTCTGTTTTTTTTTAATGATACTATGTATTAGATCGCTAATTTCAATCTCGATTTCTATTAACTCAAACATTCACCCATGCTCTGCTGATATCTGAGTGAGAGTTCTGAGTTTCTGTTTCATGTTTTCGGATAGCTCTATTACAGGTGCATCAGAAAACGAGGAGTTCTAGTTCCTTAGAGCTACTCAATTGTTTTTTTTATACTTCTTACTAAAACACTAATTTTTATATCGATTTCTAATAATCTAACTTTTCAACCATGCTCTGCTGATATCTGAGTGAGAGTTCTAAGTTTCGTTTTCATGTTTTTGGATAGCTCTTTTATAGTTTCTTCAGGAATCTAGGAGTTCCAGCTCTTTAGACGTTCTGTTTTTTTTTAATGATACTATGTATTAGATCGCTAATTTCAATCTCGATTTCTACTAACTCAAACCTTCACCCATGCTCTGCTGATATCTGAGTGAGAGTTCTGAGTTTCTGTTTCATGTTTTCGGATAGCTCTATTACAGGTGCATCAGAAAACGAGGAGTTCTAGTTCCTTAGAGCTACTCAATTGTTTTTTTTATACTTCTTACTAAAACACTAATTTTTATATCGATTTCTAATAATCTTACTTTTCAACCATGCTCTGCTGATATCTGAGTGAGAGTTCTAAGTTTCTTTTTCATGTTTTTGGATAGCTCTTGTATGAGTTCTTCAGGAATCGAGGAGTTCCAGCTCTTCAGACGTTCTGTTTTTTTTTAATGATACTATGTATTAGATCGTTAATTTCAATCTCTACTTCTACTAAGTCAAACCTTCACCCATGCTCTGCTGATATCTGAGTGAGAGTTCTGAGTTTCTGTTTCATGTTTTCGGATAGCTCTATTACAGGTGCATCAGAAAACGAGGAGTTCTAGTTCCTTAGAGCAACTCAATTTTTTTTTTATACTTCTTACTGAAACCTTAATTTTTATTTCGATTTCTAATAATCTAAGTTTTCAACCATGCTCTGCTGATATCTGAGTGAGAGTTCTAAGTTTCTTTTTCATGTTTTTGGATAGCTCTTTTATGAGTTCTTCAGGAATCTAGGAGTTCCAGCTCTTTTTTTTTTTTTTTTTTTTTTTTTTTTTTTTTTTTTTTTTTTTTTTTTTTTTTAAAAACGTTGCCCCACACTAGGAATTTCTTCCTGTATCGTGGGTGCGTTTACAAACATAGAAACTCACATACACTAACACCCAGACCCGGAACAACTACTTGCAGATCATACAAATATTTGTTCCGTGCGGGAATCGAACCCACGACACGTTGCGCAGCAGTCCATCGCTCAGCCACTGCGCCAGCCGTGTCTTTAGACGTTCTGTTTTTTTTTAATGATACTATGTATTAGATCGCTAATTTCAATCTCGATTTCTACTAACTCAAACCTTCACCCATGCTCTGCTGATATCTGAGTGAGAGTTCTGAGTTTCTGTTTCATGTTTTCGTATAGCTCTTTTATAGATGCATCAGAAAACGAGGAGTTCTAGTTGCTTAGAACTACTTAATTTTATTTTTAACCTTCTTACTGAAACACTAATTTTTATCTCGATTTCTAATAATCTAAGTTTTCACCCATGCTCTGCTGATATCTGAGTGAGAGTTCTGAGTTTCTATTTCATGTTTTCTTATAGCTTTATTACAGGTGCATCATAAAACGAGGAGTTCTAGTTCCTTAGAGCTACTCAATTATTTTTTTTATACTTCTTACTGAAACCTTAATTTTTATTTCGATTTCTAATAATCTAAGTTTTCAACCATGCTCTGCTGATATCTGAGTGAGAGTTCTAAGTTTCTTTTTCATGTTTTTGGATAGCTCTTTTATGGGTCCTTCAGGAATCGAGGAGTTCCAGCTCTTCAGACGTTCTGTTTTTTTTTAATGATACTATGTATTAGATCGTTAATTTCAATCTCTACTTCTACTAAGTCAAACCTTCACCCATGCTCTGCTGATATCTGAGTGAGAGTTCTGAGTTTCTGTTTCATGTTTTTGGATAGCTTTATTACAGGTGCATCAGAAAACGAGGAGTTCTAGTTCCTTAGAGCTACTCAATTATTTTTTTTATACTTCTTACTGAAACCTTAATTTTTATTTCGATTTCTAATAATCTAAGTTTTCAACCATGCTCTGCTGATATCTGAGTGAGAGTTCTAAGTTTCTTTTTCATGTTTTTGGATAGCTCTTTTATGGGTCCTTCAGGAATCGAGGAGTTCCAGCTCTTCAGACGTTCTGTTTTTTTTCAATGATACTATGTATTAGATCGTTAATTTCAATCTCTACTTCTACTAAGTCAAACCTTCACCCATGCTCTGCTGATATCTGAGTGAGAGTTCTGAGTTTCTGTTTCATGTTTTTGGATAGCTCTATTACAGGTGCATCAGAAAACGAGGAGTTCTAGTTCCTTAGAGCTACTCAATTATTTTTTTTATACTTCTTACTGAAACCTTAATTTTTATTTCGATTTCTAATAATCTAAGTTTTCAACCATGCTCTGCTGATATCTGAGTGAGAGTTCTAAGTTTCTTTTTCATTTTTTTGGATAGCTCTTTTATGGGTTCTTCAGGAATCGAGGAGTTCCAGCTCTTCAGACGTTCTGTTTTTTTTTTAATGATACTATGTATTAGATCGTTAATTTCAATCTCTACTTCTACTAAGTCAAACTTTCACCCATGCTCTGCTGATATCTGAGTGTGAGTACTGAGATTCTGTATCATGTTTTCGTATAGCTCTTTTATAGTTTCTTCAGGAATCTAGGAGTTCCAGCTCTTCAGACGTTCTGTTTTTTTTTAATGATACTATGTATTAGATCGCTAATTTCAATCTCGATTTCTATTAACTCAAACATTCACCCATGCTCTGCTGATATCTGAGTGAGAGTTCTGAGTTTCTGTTTCATGTTTTCGGATAGCTCTATTACAGGTGCATCAGAAAACGAGGAGTTCTAGTTCCTTAGAGCTACTCAATTGTTTTTTTTATTCTTCTTACTAAAACACTAATTTTTATATCGATTTCTAATAATCTAACTTTTCAACCATGCTCTGCTGATATCTGAGTGAGAGTTCTAAGTGTATTTTTCATGTTTTTGGATAGCTCTTTTATGGGTTCTTCAGGAATCGAGGAGTTCTAGTTCCTTAGAGCTACTCAATTGTTTTTTTATACTTCTTACTTAAACACTAATTTTTATCTCGATTTCTAATAATCTAAGTTTTCAACCATGCTCTGCTGATATCTGAGTGAGAGTTCTAAGTTTTTTTTCCCTGTTTTTGGATAGCTCTTTTAAAGTTTCTTCAGGAATCGAGGAGTTCCAGCTCTTCAGACGTTCTGTTTTTTTTTAATGATACTATGTATTAGATCGTTAATTCCAATCTCTACTTCTACTAAGTCAAACCTTCACCCATGCTCTGCTGATATCTGAGTGAGAGTTCTGAGTTTCTGTTTCATGTTTTCGTATAGCTCTTTTATAGGTGCATCAGAAAACGAGGAGTTCTAGTTGCTTAGAACTACTTAATTTTATTTTTATCCTTCTTACTGAAACACTAATTTTTATCTCGATTTCTAATAATCTAAGTTTTCACCCATGCTCTGCTGATATCTGAGTGAGAGTTCTGAGTTTCTATTTCATGTTTTCTTATAGCTTTATTACAGGTGCATCAGAAAACGAGGAGTTCTAGTTCCTTAGAGCTACTCAATTATTTTTTTTATACTTCTTACTGAAACCTTAATTTTTATTTCGATTTCTAATAATCTAAGTTTTCAACCATGCTCTGCTGATATCTGAGTGAGAGTTCTAAGTTTCTTTTTCATGTTTTTGGATAGCTCTTTAATGGGTCCTTCAGGAATCGAGGAGTTTCAACTCTTCAGACGTTCTGTTTTTTTTTAATGATACTATGTATTAGATCGTTAATTTCAATCTCTACTTCTACTAAGTCAAACCTTCACCCATGCTCTGCTGATATCTGAGTGAGAGTTCTGAGTTTCTGTTTCATGTTTTTGGATAGCTCTATTACAGGTGCATCAGAAAACGAGGAGTTCTAGTTCCTTAGAGCTACTTAATTATTATTTTTATACTTCTTACTGAAACCTTAATTTTTATTTCGATTTCTAATAATCTAAGTTTTCAACCATGCTCTGCTGATATCTGAGTGAGAGTTCTAAGTTTCTTTTTCATGTTTTTGGATAGCTCTTTTATGGGTCCTTTAGGAATCGAGGAGTTCCAGCTCTTCAGACGTTCTGTTTTTTTTCAATGATACTATGTATTAGATCGTTATTTTCAATCTCTACTTCTACTAAGTCAAACCTTCACCCATGCTCTGCTGATATCTGAGTGAGAGTTCTGAGTTTCTGTTTCATGTTTTTGGATAGCTCTATTACAGGTGCATCAGAAAACAAGGAGTTCTAGTTCCTTAGAGCTACTCAATTTTTTTTTTTATACTTCTTACTGAAACCTTAATTTTTATTTCGATTTCTAATAATCTAACTTTTCAACCATGCTCTGCTGATATCTGAGTGAGAGTTCTAAGTTTCTTTTTCATGTTTTTGGATAGCTCTTTTATGGGTCCTTCAGGAATCGAGGAGTTCCAGCTCTTCAGACGTTCTGTTTTTTTTCAATGATACTATGTATTAGGTCGTTAATTTCAATCTCTACTTCTACTAAGTCAAACCTTCACCCATGCTCTGCTGATATCTGAGTGAGAGTTCTGAGTTTCTGTTTCATGTTTTCGGATAGCTCTATTACAGGTGCATCAGAAAACGAGGAGTTCTAGTTCCTTAGAGCTACTCAATTGTTTTTTTTATTCTTCTTACTAAAACACTAATTTTTATATCGATTTCTAATAATCTAACTTTTCAACCATGCTCTGCTGATATCTGAGTGAGAGTTCTAAGTTTCTTTTTCATGTTTTTGGATAGCTCTTTTATAGGTTCTTCAGGAATCGAGGAGTTCCAGCTCTTCAAACGTTCTGTTTTTTTTAAATGATACTATGTATTAGATTGCTAATTTCAATCTTTATTTCTTCTAACCCATACCTTCACCCATGCTCTGCTGATATCTGAGTGAGAGTTCTAAGTTTTTTTTTCATGGTTTTGGATAGCCCTTTTAAAGATTCATCAGGAATCGAGAAGTTCCAGCACATCCAATGTTCTGATTTTTTTTTATGATCCTTCGTATTAAACACTATTTTCAATCTCGATTTCTACTAACTCAAACCTTCACCCATGCTCTGCTGATATCTGAGTGAGAGTTCTGAGATTTTGTTTCATATTTACGGATAGCTCTATTATAGTTGTATCAGAAAGCGAGGAGTTCTCGTTCCTTAGAGCTACTCAATTATTTTTTTATCATTCTTACTTAAACTCTGATTTTTATCTCGATTTCTACTAATCTTACTTTTCAACCATGCTCTTCTGACACCTGAGTCAGAGTTCTGGGTTATTTTTGTATGTTGTCGGATACCTCTTTTATAGATGCATTAGGAAACTAGGAGTTTCTGCTCCTCAGTTTCAGTCAAATTCTTTTTTGATCCTTCTAACTTAAACGCTGAATGAAATGTCGATTCCTTCTAACCTATCTTTTTCACAAGGCTCTGCTGATATTTTTGTGAGACTTCTGCATTCATTTAGTTTTTTTTCTGTTACTGGGTTCTTGGTTACTTATTATAGCCCAAAAATTCTACGAAAATCCACAAATTACGTCATTCACGGCTGTTTTATGAAAATTATTGCCTTTTTCTAGTAACTGGTCAATATTGTTGTTTTATTTTTTTATAAATTTAGGAAGGCAGAACTCTTTCGGAAAACTATTAGGAACTATAGAGCTCACCACTGTTAACCTAAATCAGTTTTAAAATTTTAATTTTGGAAAAATTGATCTGCTGACGGAAGTTAGCAGAGCATATTTTCATTCGAGTTTTCTGAGGCAAAAAAGCCAGAACTATTCTTTTCAAGTATAAGGAACTCTAGAACTCGTCCGCATGCCAATAGAACTCACATTTTTTTATGCTCTGCTGGGAAATGATCTGCCAAGTTCACCCACATCTACGATGGCGCAGACAGACACACAGATACCCACGTTAAACTTACAACACCCCGCTTTTTCCGTCGGGGGGGTTAAAAATACTAAAATTGTTCCCAGCGGCTCCAAACCAAATTGCGTAAGGTCAACGAAACACAAATTGTTAACAGTCATTATATAATTTCGTGGTAAATAGTTTCAGTACATAGGCAGTCACAAATCTATCTTATGCTAAGTATGTAATTTACCCGTTGTAAAATTGAAAAAATAATCTTACAATTCACTTTCTGTCATCATCAAAAATTGACTTTATGTCACACAATATGAAGATAAAGAATTAAAAATTACAGTCTTTTCATTTATATTGACCTTAAGCTATTTGAAAATAAAAACAACGCACAATAAATGATCACTGTTTCTGATATCACAAATTAACCATATTTATGCCATATTAAAATTTTAAAGATTAAAGTCTCCTTATAAGTATTTTTATAAAAATCAACAGATTCTCATATCACAAAAGTAATTTGTTTGTTGAATATATTTTAAAATTATTTGGAGCTCCTAGGAATAAGTCGTTCCAACTGCAATGTAAGTTTGTACGCACAATATTGAGAGATTTTCCATGTTATTTTAAAACCAGTCTTCGTATAGGTTTTCCTGTAATCTATAAGAATTTTCTGTTTTTTAAATTATTTAAAGGAAATAAATATGTTTAATTTTGTATAGGTACTTTTTTTTAATTTTTATAGCTAGAAGATGGGGTCCAGTGTATCAAGCGGACTCATTTCTCTAACTCAGATTCCCTCCACATTATTGACTGATTCCGGTCTCGACGGAAAATTGTGGCCAAAGCAGGCCATTCTTGAAGGTAAGTTATTTCATATTGGCGCGATATTAGTATAGCATGACGTGGTAGACACCAACCCACACTGGGCTACAATAGGCTGATTATTTACGACGGTGACAATAGGAAGTAGCAAGGGAGCATGGCAGTCTGCCCAGAGTGAATTTGACGAAAATATTGGTACCTACCGCTGAACACATAAAAAGCTAATAAAAAAAAAAGTGTAATCAAAGCCGATCTCCAAGCAGAAATTTGCGCATTCTGTTCGTATTTTGGAAAATATGTATAGACGCCATGTATGTACCCAATGGGTTTATCCATCGGCATAAACGAAGAACTTCCATACAAACTCCTCCTATATTTTCATCCCCTAAATGGTTGGGGCGGGAAAGTCTCGACTGGCTGGGCGGTCAGCACTGAAATGAAATGAAATGAAATGAAATTGTTTATTCTGTAAATAGGATATTGGAATCACTTTTACATGTCACGTTACTGGTTTGTGGAACCGGATTTAGAAGACCTCAGAAGGGGCGAAGTGAATCTCGGGTCCGCAAACCAGGGCCGACCTGCCAGACCCAAGTTTCTCGGATTTTGTAGGTGATGTGTGATGATGTCTAATAATATCGATGTCAATCAATCAATCTGCCTAGCCTTTTCCCAAATATGTTGGGGTCGGCTTCCAGTCTAACCGGATGCAGCTGAATACCAGTATTTTACATGGAGTGACTACCTACCTGACCTCCACAACCCAGCAACTGGGTAATACGATACCCTTTGGTTAGACTGGTTGTCAGACTTTCGGGCTTCAGACGACTCGTAACGACTGTCAAAGATCCACAAATGACAGCCGGGACCAACGGCTTAACGTGCTTTCCGAGGCACAGAGGAGTCTCTATATGTGAAAATGGTCACCCATCCACGGACCAACCCCGGCAAGCGTAGCTTAACCTGATGGATCGACCCGAGCGGCTGTTATTACTTAGCCACGAGCTCCTAATAGTATCGATGTAAGAGAGTGTATTTTTGTTTCAGACAATGCGTCATACGACTACATAGTGGTTGGAGGTGGCTCTGCAGGTTGTGTGGTGTCCAGAAGACTGGCAGAATGCAGGAAAGATACTGTTTTAATGTTAGAAGATGGTGGCGATCCACCTGTATCAGCCATGGTAAGTACACAAGGCGTAACCATGGACTTTCATGTGCCCATTCTTCTTTGTTGTCGTTGTCTGTATATTTGACCAATTACGCTTCACGTAAAACCGTGACGACAAAAACCAAGCTGACGTCGCTATGATTTGACGCTCCACTAAAGATTCTATCGTTCACCCCAAATTGCATAATTGAAACTACCAAAAGGGTACTCAGAAAAATTAATTGTTAAGTAAATTGGCACCCTAAGTCAACTTGCCATGCTATAGCGATTTCAAACAACTGTCAAAGCATGACAATTGTGATTGGAATACACGAACAATTTAAGTTGGTTGTCAATTTGCTTAACAATTAATTTCCCTGATTTACCTTGAACATTAAGGAATTATGTTTCATTCATACATTGCCTACAGATTCATTCACCCAGCCTTAAGATGTTTTTAGTTTTTTAAATCTTCTATTTCATAAAATTGTACGTGATAAAGTCACGAGACCTGATGGTGACTTATAATTTGTATTTTTTCTCTAACATAAAAAAGATGTATCATCCAAATATCATCAGCTACTATCAAAGTAAATAATAGGATAACAACCTTCCAATCATCTGATTTCAGATAGCTGCTCTCTTTTTTTTACTCCCAAACTCTTTCGTGGACCACAACTACACGTCAACTCGAGATGACTACTCAGCCAGAGATCACAACACTATGATAACAGCAGGCAAAATGCTTGGAGGCAGCGATTCTCTGAACCATTTCATAAATATAAGAGGGACTAAATCAGATTACGACAGCTGGGCAAAACTTTCTAACGACAGCTCCTGGAAATACGAAAATATACTTGAATATTTCAAGAAAAGTGAAAGATCCGATGTGGAAATTCTCAGAAAATGTGGAAAGTTTCATGGCACCAATGGACCTATAGGACTTACAAGACAACCTGAAAAACAAGTTATTGATATATTGAAATCTTTTGCTGAAGTCGGCAACCCAACCATCTTGGACCTGAACTCTGATACTTATGTAGGTTATACACAACCACAGTATACGTTGGCTGATAACAAGAGACAGACACCAGCTTACACATACCTGTATCCTGCCAAAGACTTTTCCAATCTTCACGTTTCCAAACACACAAGGGTAACTAGAATCATTTTTGAGGGTAATGTTGCTGTTGCCGTCGAAGCTGTTTATGAAGGTAAAACTTACACATTTAGAGCCAAAAAAGAGATCATACTAAGTGCCGGAGTATTCAATACCCCTCAGTTACTTATGCTTTCAGGAATTGGTCCTAAAGAACACTTGAAATCTTTTAACATTAAAGTATTAAAAGATTTACCTGTAGGAGAAAATTTGGTTGACCAAGTCGCCGTCACGGTGGTGTATAAGTTAAAAAAGCATCCAAATCCGATTCCTAATCTACTTGCTGTTGCACCAGACCTTTTAAGATTTCCTTTTCCTGCTGTAGCAGGGTCAGTTGCATTTAACAAGTCCCACACATGCCCAAACTACCAGGCCTACAGTTTATTCTTCGAACACAACGTACCATTCTTGACATTAGCCTGTGCCACAGTTTTTGGCCTGCGATATGAAATATGTGACCGATGGCAGAAACAGGTAAAGAATAGAGATTCCCTGTACCCGTTCTGGCTCTTCTCCAACCTAAATCAAGAGGTACGGTCCGTTTGGGAAGCGTCGATCCGCATGCAAAGCCAGTCATTACAACTGGATACTATACCAGCAAAGACGATTTGAAAGTGATGGTGAAAATTTTGAAAGATTTTGTTACTGTTGGCGGTACTGAATACTTTAAACAAATTGAAGCTGAATTAGCAGGGCTTGATCTTCCAGAATGCGCTGGAAAAGTAAAGGGCTCAGATGAATTTTGGGAATGCTATGCTTTAGAACATACTAGCAGCACCTATCACTTTACTAGTACATGTCCTATGGGCAAAGTGGTAGATGGTAAATTAAGAGTAAAAGGGATAAAAGGGCTTCGGATAGCTGACGCCAGTGTTATGCCTAAGATACCCCGAGCAACTCCTAATCCGGCTGTTATAATGTTGGCAGAGAAAGCAGCGGATATCATTAAGAATGACAATGGAGATTGTTAGTATGATTAACCGTTCTTTAGAAATAAGTAATGCATTTGATCTTTTTCTTTTCTCTTATAATTATTCCAATTTATAAACCATTTCCTTCGTTCAGTTATATGTCTTCATAATGCTATGGCATAATCAGTGTGCAAAATTGATAACCCCATCTTTTCAAGCCTTAAATTGTCTTTTAATACTGTAAGTGGCGTTCGAAAGGTGATGAAATAATTAATCACGACATATTAATATACATATGTCGCAATAAGATGGTTGAAGCCGTGACATAGTTATATCACTAGGGATATATCTATATACCATAATACGTATTGGGCCTGTTTGGCGCAGCCGTGAGGCGCACAATAATATTTTTATTCTGTTCTTTATTTTTTCTGTGAATATTGGGAATGCTATGCTTTACTTACCTGGGTCAAATAAATGTATTTTCTTTCTTTATTCTATTTAGTATTACTATGATCTTGAGCTCATACGAAAATCCCTTAGAAAGAAAACTTTTCACAAAAAAAACAACCGACTTCCAATAATTCCATTATCGCGACCTAAACTTCGCGCGCTCTCTCTCGCACACCGCTCGACGTCTCGCTGAGCAACAGAGAGCGCGAGAAGTATAGTTCGCGATAACGCGACAATGTAGCCCCAGCATAATCATGAAAACCGTTGAGCGCCTACATAAAAACGGCTTCTCCTTTAGGCGATCGTTTGAAAGATTGATAATTTTCAAATCTTTTCAATTACTTAATTCGTCTATAGTACGCATTTTGAATAAAATAAACATCAATCTATCAATTACAGAATGCTGTACCTACCAATATAAATAAAAAATAAATAAATAAGAAAGTAAATATTATTAATAGTAAATAAATGAAGACAGCTTTCAAGCCAAACATTAGGACTGAAATCATGATTAATGAAGCCACTGTTTCAAATAAGATTTGTTTTTGAATTTATTAACACTATGACTTTGTTTTATTAGCCGAAAACAATAAGCTGCACTGTTAAACAAGGCGAAAATATTAAACAATAGAAAACATGGTTATAAAAAGCAAACTAATGTTATTTATGAGCAAGAGCAGTGGTGGCCCAGTATCTATGGCCGCGACTTACGAGTTGTAGTTCGTAGGTTCCAACCTAGACAGGTAAAATACAATAGAAGTAGATATATTTAGTAACCTATTCCGCTTAACTATTCCTCAAGAGTTAAAGGAAACTCTGTAAGAAATCGATACGTGTTTCACCTCTCAACGAGGCATCCTCAGGATGACGATTGACCAGTCGCAAACCAGAACACGACGTGTTGCCACACCGAGCGCTGGACGCAGAGTGTTCTGCATTTTTACTCTTGAGGAATAGGTTACTAAATATATCTTTGTCTATGTATTTTATTCACGCTCCCTTTCACAGAGAGGAGGCCTGTTTCCCAGCAGTGGGAACATTATATGGTGTATATAGTAGTAGAGTAAAACAAGATTAGAAATTTAAATAAGCATTTTTACAGTCCGTTCAACCGATTTTGTCTTCTATACCGTAGGCATAAGGATGGCATTAAAAGCAAAAACAGTTACACAATACCAACTGTCTATTGTAGCTGCCAGTTGTCTTGCCACCAATGCAATAGAAGTCAAAATCGGTTGAACGAACGGTAAAAATACTAAAAATGCTTATTTAAATTTCTAATCTTATTTCAAATGGAGTATAGGTGTTAAGTATTAATTGAAGCTATATGTATTATTATACTAATTATAAAAAGAGACGTTAAGTGGCAGTGGGCAGGGCACATTCCTCGCAGAACAGATGGCCGATGGGGCCAAAAGGTTATGGAATGTTGATCGCGTACGGCAAGACGTAGCGTTGGAAGCCCCCCACAAGGAGGGCCCCACAAGGGCCGCAGGAATCCGCTTGATGCGAGAAGCACAGAACCAGTTGAAGTGGCTGTGCTTGGGGGAGGCCGATGTCCAGCAGTGGACGTATTCCGGCTGAAATGATGATGATGATGATGAAATAAGAAGAGAAAACATTTGATCGGTTGATGCAACGATCGGTTTAGTCGTTTAGGCGTGAAAAGGTGACAGACGGTTCGACTGACTTACTTTCGGGTTTTAATTTAACTGTAAATCTTTACTTATCCACGTTGAATCCACCACGTTCAATCCTGTAGTTGAAATAAAAATCAGAAAGTTAAAAATGTATTACAGCCAAATGCAAATGTACTACGACAAAAACGCCAACTAAAAAGGACGACAAGACATCGATATCAATTTTTTCGTTTTCCGTATGTCCGGAGTCACACGTCATTACTAAGTCATGTAATTATGGCATACTAGCTGTGCCCCGCGGTTTCACCCGCGTTGATACCGTGGGAATATCGTGATCAATTGAATCTTAAGGTCCTATTCCAGGTCATGGTCTATCCATGTGCCGAATTTCAACTTCTTTCCTTTACCTACTTTAGTCTCCACTTTATCTGCTTTAATATTATTCAGTAATTTTATTTAAACATAATCTAGTTTTAAAATAAGTAATATAGGTACTCAAATAGTTACTCTTCAATTCATTGAAAATGTTATGTCTTCTTTTGATTTAGCTTCTAGTAAATTAATTGTTGCCTTCTTTTTAAAATGTTTGATGTAAATTGACGGCCTGAAACACAGGTTTTCATAAACCTAGCTCAGGCAAGTCTACATTACAGTTAGAATTAATTTTTCTTCGATTGTAATTAATATAAATCATAGTTATACTTTATACTTGAATATTTTTTTTTTATTTTTTTTTTTATTTGAATCCGTTCAGCCGTTTTATCGTGAAAGCGTAACAAACAAACTCACTTTCGCATTTATAATATTAGTGAGGATATCGTAAAGATTACGTGTGACTTCCTCTTTCTTCCTTTTGGAACAGAGGAACAGGTGAAACTGGTAAGAGGAACAGGGTGTAAAGTTCACTCATCCACCAAAGGGAAGATCCTCAAAAGGGAGGATCCTCCGACCAGACGGGTGTTGTGTCTGGCGGGCAACTGCCCAAAGATTGATGTTGGGTTCTTGTATATAATTATGTCCATTGCACGATAAACTTTAATTGCGCGATGCAGGATTTATGTGACGTCAGGATTTTTGTATGACGCCAGGTGTTTGATGCGTGCCCGGAGGACACGGTGGAGCATACGGTAGAGGTATGCCCTGCTTGGGCGGAGCACCGCCGTGTCCTCGTGGAGGCGATTGGCGGCGATGACCTCTCGCTCCCGGCCTTGGTCCAGGCCATGGTACGTAGCGAGAGGGCATGGGAAGCCGTCACCTCCTTCTGCGAAGCAGTAATGCTCGCGAAGGAGGAGGCGGAACGCGTCAGGGAGAGGCAAAGTTTGCGCCCTCACGCCTCTAACCGTCACCGCTGGAGTCACACTGGGCGTCGGGAATCCCACGCGGATTCCCGGCCAACATAGGCGCGGGCTTGCGGACGGCGAGCAATGGGTAGTTCGCCGTCCGATAAGGACCAGGCCCAGGTCGTTGGCGCGTCGTGTTCCACGCGCGCCTCAAAGAGATGTAAGCACAATTGGCGGGGTCCGCTAGAACCGATGCCTGCCAGGGTTGCGAGAATGTCCGAAAGGGATACCGGGACCTTGGCAACAGGCAACTGAAGGAACACGGGTGGGTTTTAGTCAGTAAAAGTCTGACACGCCCTTCCACTCCGCCCAGAGCGGGAGAAGCCATCTGATGATTTACGATACTCAAAAAAAAAAGAAAGTTCTTTGATCTTTGATGCGTAGATCGCTGTGGCGATGTAGATATACCGCCACAGGTTCGTCGTAGTCGTGTAATAAAAACAATATAAAACTTACTGCTTGTTAGCCTGCGGAAATTGTCAACGAAGTGGAAAATTTTGTAATGGCGATGGCCCTCGCAAACAAGGGGCAAATATCTTGTCAATACACATGAGTCAACAGTTTCTGGTTTTATTATGGTCTAATAATAACCCGGGGTTTTGCCAGGGCCAAATGTTACGTACGTAGTTATTCGAACGGAATTGTTAGCTAGGTTTTTCCATTGGAGTTTGTTAGCATCCCACAGCCCCCTACATAAAAGGTGACAGTTCTACCGCACGCCGCCGATTACCTAATTGTGTTACTGACATGTGTGTGTGTAATGTGAATGTGTCTTATGACTAGCTTTTGCCCACGGTTTCGCCCGTGTGAAGGTTGAATATTATCCCACGGGAACGTACTACCGGTATAAATCGTATTCCATGGCCTATTCCAGGTCATAGTCTACCCATGTGCCAAATTTCATCCAAATCCGTTCAGCCGTTTTAGCGTGAAAGAGTAACAAACAAGCTGTCACTACAAAAAAAAAAAAAAAAAAACTGTTCATTTTTATGTATTCTTCTCCTTTCTGGAATCCTTTTGCTACCCTATACCTACTTTTTGTCACCTTTGTAAAGATACCCATGTGGCAGGGACATCGAAACGCAACCTATTACCATGGATTCACTACCTACATGATTTTGCGACCTAGCTACGATGTCCTGCGTTGTAATTTATAGTAGGTTTAAAAAAAAAACTTTTTTTTTTCTGAATCCATTGTAAAATGGTTGTGCGTCGATGTCATGCCAACCCAATGTAGACTGTATTGTCTATTAGGAAAATTCATGAACAATAACCACAGATAATGACTTTAATCTAAATCCTTCGCTTTCTACATTGTTATCAGTGCCTATAATCTCCCGTATAAAACGTTAACTATACGGATTTTGCTGCCATAAAATAATAAAATGGTATAACATGGCGACCTCCTTATACAATCGGCGCAATATTTGCACACTCGACGAACCACTTGTTGATACCGCACATGAAAGAGGAGCCCACCAGTCATGTGGACACTGCGTAGTACAAAGGTTTTGTGATAGATGGCGTTGTTTTCAATTACAAAATTCTTATACATTTACAAAACGGCCAACCCGTTTTGAGCAAGCGTGGTGATTAATCCTCGTGCCATCTCTGGAGGCCTATGGTCTGCAGTGGGACAATAATATTCTGGTAACTTTTACTGATACTAGTATAATATCAGAGGCATTGGAAAATAAAATCCACCCTGTATTTTTTTGAACTGGGATATATAAGGAGGGACCCGCTTTTAAAATGAAAGCTTTTTCGCGCAATTCGAGGTTACAAAGCTACAAAGTTTTTTTGGCGTGTGGCCAACATGGGAACTGACGCCGCATGGTATCTTGTTTTGTCAATAGGTTTTTCTGTAACAATTTCATAGATGTTTACCAATGATGTTCAACAACGCCCCCTTGTCAATGACATTCAGGCGCCAAAAGATCTTTGTATCTACATAGTTCACTATAACTTGTCCCTTGACGCCACCATTGCTTGTCATTTTATAATCTAAGGTTTTAATACTAATAGTACCATCCAAATAGTATCAAATAGCCAAATAACCTATGCCGCAATGTTGGCTCCACTGTTGTACGAACAATACGATTACGCTACGGCGGGCGCTACCTAGTATGTCCGTTTTTTAAATTTAACACTGGAGCCAACATGGCAACCGAGCTATTTGATGAGGTCAAAATGGCCCAGGGTTGCGAGAAAGTCCGAAAGGGATACCGGGACCTTGGCAACAGGCCACTGAAGGACCACGGGTGGGTTTTGTGGGTTTTGGTCAGTAAAAGTCTGACACGGAGCGCAGAGCGGGAGAAATCATTTGATGAATACCCACCCTCCAAAAAAACAGGTCAAAATGGCGTTACGAATGAATAAATAGTTTTCCGTCATCAGACGACAGCCGCCATGCATCACCGATGCGACGCTCTGCTAGAGTGACTGTCATCAACCAGTGTCACTCTTACCCGACCTTTTCGGGGATTCAAATAACTTCTTAACAATGGTAGATGGCGACACTTGCTGCGCCGTCAATACAAGACATTACATAGGTACACATTTGAAACTCCGCTGTGGACCCCACTACTACAAAAACATAGTACTTATGTACTCTCTCTCAATCAATCAATCTGCCTAGCCTTTTCCCAACTATGTTGGGGTCGGCTTCCAGTCTAACCGGATGCAGCTGAATACCAGTATTTTACATGGAGCGACTGCCTATCTGACCTCCACAACCCAGTAACTGGGTAATACGATACCCCTTGGTTAGACTGGTTGTCACACTTTCGGGCTTCTGACGAATCGTAACGACTGCCAAAGATCCACAAATGACAGCCGGGACCAATAGCTTAACGTGCTTTCCTAGGCAAGGAGGAGTCTCGATATGTGAAAATGGACGGACCAACCCCGGCAAGCGTAGCTTAACCTGATGGATCGACCCGAGCGGCAGTTATTACTTAGCCACGAGCTCCTCTATAAACATATTATGTACTCTCTCTATGAACATAATTATTATCTACCATTTTTTTTACTGCCTTACAGCCTCGTTGGTCTAGTGGTCGCAAGCGCTACTGCTAAGCATGAAGTCCTGGGTTCGATTCCCAGGTCAGGCAAGGTGTTATTGGATTTTTCCATGTAGTGCAATTTCTCAGTAGCAGCCCGGAGTCTGACTTTGTGCCCGGTTGAGGTCAATAGGCTCGCCCCCTGTTACATGGAACTTAAACATAACTGGCGAAATGTGGGTGTAACTATAGGTACGCCTCTGCGTAGCCCTTCGGGGAATACAGGCGTGATGTTATGTGATGTATTTTTCCGTTTGTCTTCAGTGGTTTGCTCAATAATGTTTCGTTCAGTTTATCTATATAGAATTATTAAGAAAGTTTACTAGATGACTAGACGGAGTCTAGAACGTCTCAGCAAAATTGGAACTGAACATTGAACTGTTTTTATTGGTCAAATTCACCAAACATTTTGGTCACGTCTCTGTATTTTGCCCAATTTGCGAAATGTAACATGTTTAGAGTTGGGTTTTATATGTAGAAAACTAGATGTAATTGGGTCTAAGTATGCGAGGCTTGAGAAAAAATACTTGTATTGCTAAGTATTTGGAGTTTTTTTTTTACCACTACTTGGCAGCTCTTGGCCTGTATCATATCTGATGGTAAGTGATGATCAGCCGAAGGTTCTTCACCCGGAATCCTCAACCACAGAGAAACTGTCTTTCTTACCTCTAACTGCCGAAACACAACTATTCTGAAAACATTGTTTTTCTTTTACTTTCTGCGTACCACACCTTTCAATCTGCCTAGCCTTTTCCCAACTATGTTGGGGTCGGCTTCCAGTCTAACCGGATGCAGCTGAATACCAGTATTTTACATGGAGCGACTGCCTATCTGAGCCCCACAACCCAGTAACTGGGTAATACGATACCCCTTGGTTAGACTGGTTGCCACACCTTTATAGGTACCGGTATTTTATTTCTTACAATTTCTTACTTTGTTTTATTTGAGCTAAATCTAAGTCTGGGCTTTTACATAGGTTGCCTATTTAGTTCCCAAGACAGTTTTTTTAGGTGCCTACTCAAAAAAGACGTTTTTTGTGTGTTTGTTACGCGATTACTCCGCCAATTATGAATCGATTTTGATGATTCTGTTTTAGTTTGGTAGGTTAAACTTCAGAGGTTGTTCCATATAAATTTTATTAACTTTGCTTGCGTAGTTTAGGAGTTAGTTTCAATATTACGTATTTTTCCTTGTGGACGATGTTTTAAGTTACTCCGTCACTGTAATTTACATAGCAGGCAGTGGTATTCGAATTTGTGTGGGGTAAGCACCACAACTAAAAAGTGAAAATTAAAAACTTTTTACAAAGAAAAACACTAAAAAGTGAAAAATAACTTTAATTTCGGAAGTCGGTGGCAAAAAACTAAAATTGAAAAGCAAAGACACCGACTTCCGAAATTAAAGTTATTTTCCTTTTTTTGGAAGTCGGTTGTTTTTTTTTTCGTAAAAAGTTTTCAACCACTTTTTTCAAGGATGTAAAATAAATAGCTTCGGCCCTGTAATCGGGTAGTGACGTAAAGCTAACGAATCCTTCGTGAGCACCCGTGCATAATGAACGGCGATGACAACGTGTTAAACGAACGCAGATGTAAAGTGACCATTCGTTTTTATGTAAATCGAACTTAATATCCTGGCGGTTCCTATATTTTACGGATCGTTTTGAATAGACCGAGGAAAAGTTCTTATGAAGATTGTGAAACACGCTGTAGCATGATAAGGATAATTTATCTATTCTTACTGTGATCATCTTGTTTTATTATTAGTGAGCCGCCCTTGCTTCCCACGAGTATAATCTACTAATATAAAAACCGAGATTTTTGTGGTACAAAATATTAAGTTAAATACTGCATTATATACATAAACCTTCCGGAATTTTCCATAATGATAGTGTAAAGCAGGGACGATGCAGATTTTTTCACATCCACGGATGCGGATGCGGATCTTAATATATTTTTGCCAAATGTCACTTTGTGCCGACGTCGGGTATTGTAAATTCAATTTTTAAATAATTTATCAGCTGCTGCACACAATGCTCACTGTATATTCACAATTTCACAATATAATAACGCTTGAAAACTGAAATGTTTATACAATAAGTGCAACTAAACACGTTATGACTGATTTACGAGAAACACCGAACGAAATCTTCGCTGTTATTGCTGTCAATGGCACGCGCCAGACCCCGCCCCGCCTATTTACTTTTTTGTCGCAACCTATGCTACATACGCATCCGCATTAATTATTGCGGATGCGATAGCCAGTTTTAAACATCGATCGAATTTACTGTCCATCTCCTCATTATGATAATCTTTCTATGGAAGACGCAAAGAGAAGATCATGAAAAATATCAACAATTTCCGCGAAGCGTCATAAACATGGCCGCCGTACCATACAAAAGTAAAATGAAATAATATTGGACACACGCAAATGCGTCATTAATGTGTTTGACATCACGTGTGATAACAACATTTTATTATAATTTGGAGTCTTACTGAAATGCGTAAGCATTGTGGAAAACTGAGTTTTTAGGGTTCCATACCTACTAAAATTATTGGTAAATAAATAAATAAATATCTTCTCGAAGATAAAAAGGCAGAGATTGTAGCGTGAAAGAATTTAAAAAAATCTTTAATTAAATATGACGGCACAGCAAGTGACGCCACCTAGATTTGTTACGAAGTTACTGGAATCACCGAAAACGTCGAATAGGTAAGAGTGACACTGGCTGGTGACAGTCACTCTAGTAGAGCGCAAGATCGATGGTTGCGTGGTGGCTATCTTCTGATGACAGAGATGATGTCAGGTGAGCCCTGTGGGACTGCCAGGGGTTGTGGGAAAGTCCCTTGGCAACTGGCAACTGAAGGAACACGGGTGGGTGTTAATCAGTAAAAGTCTGAGACGCCCTCTCGCTCCACCCAGAGCGGGAGCAGTCATTTGATGATTTCCCACCCTCAAAAAAAAAAGGGGAGCCCTGTGGGGGAGCCGCTGTCGCACCACGTCTACGGCCAACTGCTATATTCGCAATTCTGATGATATTGAAGCTACTGAACCACGAATGTGATGGCCACTTCTAGTAAAGGCTATCCTGCCCCGTTAAATACTAAAATCAAAGCACGGATGATGGTTAAATGAAATTAAACATAAACATAGGTACATCCTCTCTTTTCTTTTACCACACTGTAACCATTTTCCTCATTTTGTTAAAACAATACAAAAGTAACATAGGTACCTACGTACTTGTTTTTTAAGGGGTTGTAGATATATTATGTTCTTTTTTTTTCACATGTAGAAAGGATTTTTTTTATGGCATCTCATAGTTTTACCACGGGGGGATACTTACTATTTAACCGGACTGTCCTGCGGAGATGCTCTAAGCTAACTTAAAGCCTCCAGCCAGGGGCATAAAAACTAAAACTAACTTATACTAAGCGACTGATCGCTAAGGGCACCCCCTGCGGGGTACGGACCTCGGCTTAGGACGTCGCTGGGGGGAGGACAGCAAGTAGGGACAGGCTGGATCGGGGAGTTTAAGACTACTGACGACGGCTCGGCGTCAGCCCGGGCTGGCGCTTCGTCGAGCAAGGGTCGGGGAGGACTGATGGATCGGGGTCGCGGTCGCGGGGGACCTCGACGGCGAGGTCGGAATGACGGACGGCGTCTGGTTTAAGAACCGTACTAGTTGCCCTACTGCTCTCCTGGAGGAGAGTTGTGGGGTCGTCGAGGTCGGTTAGAGCGTGCCTAGGACGGCGGGTCTGACTAATGTGTAGAAAGGTTGGGATATTCTTCATTAAATATAAAAATAAACGCATAAAATATTACGGGCAAATTGTGACTAATTCTGAAATGAATTATAAAAAATTATATCATAATTATAACCTCTTTTTTTTAATTTGAACTATTAGTAAAAGCTGGATGAGACTCGCAAAGATCAGGGAAGCAAAACTGGAACTACAAAAACAAACCTTACTGCTACTTGACGCTTACTATGGACGTGCAGTTAACTGTACAATCGATTTGCAAGTCACGAGAAATACAACGTGATTGCGAAAATATTGTTCTAACGGCGATACCCTTTTCTGGTTGTAGGGTTTTTAAGGTTTATGACGGTGATCGAATTTGCATATTTGGCTTTTAACATTTTATGTATAATTTTGTTTGCGTGCTTCGAAGTTAATTTGCAAAGGTTTTGTTGTAAAAGTATGGCTACATTTCATAAATGTATATCAAACATAAAATATTTTCTGAAGATGAAAAAAAGTAATTTGTTTCTACCTTCAAACGTACCTACGGTTTAATGGATTTAAAACTACGCTCGCTTTTTAAGCTCTTTTTAAAAGCACATTTAGTTCTATAACTTCATACTTAACCATTTCCTACTACTGCGCTTTTAACTGGGAAATGCTGCACCCGTTAGTACTTTACAAAAAGATCAAGTTTCAAAGTTCGGCGAATGATATTATTTTATGATATCATAACGTTAAAATAGTTTCACTCGGTTTCTTCAATTTCATTTTTATTGGTTAGGTACTGACTTGCGCACTGCTGTGCCTCGGAAGGTGGACGCGCTAAGGTAGCACGCGATATTAAAATTTTCCTACGTTTTTTGCAATTTGCAGGTCAGTATCAGGTTGTATGTTGATCTAAATATGATTTGCGGCCGTAACAAATATTGATTTACAGAATTATAAACATTAGAATCAGCAATACAACTCTCTAAGTGCGTTGAATAACTATTTCATGAAATCATGACATTTGGCACTTATATGAACTATGACCGGGGATGTACTTGTACCATGTATTTTGCTTTACGGGTGTACCAGCTGGTGTCACGGCGGTTAAGGAGTTGCATTGCAATATACAACCTGATACTGACCTGTAAATTGCAAAAAACGTAAGAAAATTTGAATTTCGTGGGCAACCTTAGCGCATCCACCTTAACGTGCTTTCCGAGGCACAGCAGTGCGCAAGTCAGTACCTAACCAATAAAAATGAAATTGAAGAAACCGAGTGAAACTGTTTTAACGTTATGATATCATAAAATAATATCATTATATCATAATATCTTAAGTCGTTGGTCCGGCTTTCATTCTAGGATCTTTGGCAGTCGTTACGGGTCGTCAGAAGCCCGAAAGTTTGATAACCAATTTTAGCAAGGGGTATCGTATTACCCAGTAACTGGGTTGTGGAGGTCTGCCTGACCGTCGCCACAGTCGCTTTATAGTAAAATATTGGTATTCAGGTAAATCCAATTAGACTGGAAGTCGACTGTGGCGGTATCTACATCGCCACATGCGAACTACGCATCAAAGACCTGACGTCAGACAGACGTCACATAAATCCTGCATCGCGCAATTAAAGTTTACCGTGCAGTGGACATATATGCGTGAACCCAACATCAATCGTTGGGCAGTTGCCCGCCAGACACAACACCCGTCTGGTCGGAGGATCCTCCCTTTTCTATGGAGTATGAGTGAACATTACACCCTGTTCATCATACCCCTAAATTGGTGACCCCGAATATGAACGTCAACGTAGCCTTCGTGCAACTACTCCAGCGTGACGTCATCATCACCACTCCCGCAAGCTTTCAGTGAGGCGAGTCACACAGCCAAGCCAACACCCGAGGCGTCAACGGGTATCCTGACCACCAGCATGCAGCGAACGCGCATTCCTGGTCATCACCCTCAGCCTCATCACCCCGACCCACTGGGGAATCACCTCAATCACCTCAATCACCCCATCACCCCGACCCACTGGGGAATCACCGCAATCACCTCATCACCCCGACCCACTGGGGAATTACCGCAATCGCCTCAATCACCACAACCGCCGCAAACAGTTCCGACCCACCGCGAACAATGCGGCACACGGTTCCGACTCACTGGAACCACAACTGGCACTGGCAAGCATCGGAAGATACAAGACTCAGCCCACTATCGACCTCCGGTCTCCGGAGGGGGTGATGTGGCGGTATCTACATCGCCACATGCGAACTACGCATCAAAGACCTGACGTCAGACAGACGTCACATAAATCCTGCATCGCGCAATTAAAGTTTACCATGCAGTGGACATATATACGAGAACCCAACATCAATCGTTGGGCAGTTGCCCGCCAGACACAACACCCGTCTGGTCGGAGGATCCTCCCTTTTCTATGGAGTATGAGTGAACTTTACACCCTGTTCCTCATGCCCCTAAACGACCCCAACATGGTTGAGGCTTGGCTGATTGATTTTTGGCATTATGTATATTAAATTGTTGACATATTTTAAATTAATTGGACTCTCACATTTCACATCAATTTTAATAAGGTTTTTAAATGTATTGTTGTTGTAGTATATGTAAAATACAATAGACGTAGATATATTTAGTAACCTATTCCGCTTGACTATTCTTCAAGAGTCCTAAAAAACTCTGTAAGAAATCGACACGTGTTTCACCTCTCAACGAGGCATCCTCAGGATGACGATTGACCAATTGCAAACCAGACCGCGACGTGTTACCACACCGAGCGCTGGACGCAAAGACATCCAGCGCTCTCTCAGCGCTTTGCGTTTGAACCAGTGTCAAACGCGTCCTACGTTCCTTTTTTAAATTATATAAAACAAAAGCGTAGCAAGACAGTTTTAAAACAATTTGATACAAATCTACATAAAACAAATGAATCTAACAGAAAGATAAGTAGGTCATGTATCTTCATGATTAAGTATCCTTTCAATTTAAATCCATATAATTTATCTACGTCTTGAAAACAAGAATTTTGTATACGCTTAGCCGTCTCCTTGAAAGAAATAAACTACACTTAATGGATGGTATTATTCCATTTGTTAGGAATATTTGCCAAGTTTTGATCTTTGTGAAGTACCGATAAGTAAATCCGATGAAAAACAATTCACTTAAGAAAATGGAGTCTCTAACTTTTAGTTATAAATAAACTGAAGTGTGAATATGCACACCCCTGCACGTAGCAGCATTACTAGTGGATGCCCTTTTTAGAGTTCCGTACCAAAAAGTAAGCAACGGGCACCTATTACACTCTTATAAAGGGTGTATTTTTTAAAGGTTTGGTTTTAAAATTGGCAACACTGTTTCTGGTGATTGCCAATTTGACAGTTGGCGGTATATTTGTGGTCAGTACGTTTTTCCATTTCACAATGGAAAGACTTACTTCAGAACAACGCTTGCAAAATAACAAAATTAACATTCGAAGAGCGCATAATTTCGCGTAATGGACCTGTGAGCTGGCCTCCACGATTGCGTGATCTCATACCTATGGATTACTTTATTTGGGGGTATGTGAAGTCACACGTGTACACAGATAAACCACAGACGTTGGACAACTTGGAAGCCAACATTTTTCGCGTTATTGCCGATATACGGCCCCAGTTGCTCAAAAGTGGTCGAAAATTGGACTTCCCGATTATGCTTCATTCGAGCCAGTCGTGGCGCCCATATGCCCGAAATAATTTTTAAGCACTAATGGCATAAGAATATTATTATCTTTTAAATAAACCAATACCATGATAATGAAATTAGTTTATTGGTGTTTCTTTTTCATTTTGAATTTGTTTATCTCTAAAAAAAATAAACCCGATACTAATCCATGCCGAAAACTAGCCATACAAATGTCTGGTTCCAACTTTTTTTTATCAGAGTTTTATGCAAACTCCTGGCCTATCTTTTCACTGTCCTCTGCCATTACGGGAGAGTGATGCCGTGCGTGACAAGGGTGCATCGGAAACGCATCACATGGGTAGATTTCAGCATAAATCTACATAAATTGAAGAGGAAATCCATGTCGTGGGAACTGAGCCTATATGTTTGTTTAGATAAGGATGTTTTTATGGTGCCCTATGGAGTTCTCGTTACCTTTTACCATTCAACACGCAATCATTTAACTAATATTATAAATGCGAAAGTGAGTTTGTTTATTACGCTTTCACGCTAAAACGGCTGAACGGATTTGGATGAAATTTGACACAGGGGTAGACCATGACCTGGAATAGGACATAGAATACTTTTAATCCCGATATTTTACGGGATCGAGATTTATGCTGGTGAAACCGCGAGTTGCAGCTTATATAGATAAATAAAAATGAAATGCTGTCCGTTGGTAAGCGGATCACTTGAGAACGGCTGGACTGACGGCTATTTTTGGTTTCAAATGTTCTGATAAATAATACCCCGAATTAGGTTTATATGGGAAAAAATGTTTCCCGGAACATTTTAAAATTCGGGAAAAACATGTCCTATTTTTTTTATGGCATTTTTGTATGAATTATTGAAAGACTAGCTACTGCCCGCGGCTTTGCCCGCGTGGTATGTCGATAAAAAGTACCCTATGTCCTTCCCCGGGATGGGATTCCCATTTATTATATTATATTCCTTGCAAAATTTTATCCAAATCCGTTCAGTGTTTTAGGCGTAAAAAGGTAACATACACAGACAGACAGAGTTACTTTCGAATTTATAATATTAGTATGGATAGAAGTCTGTCGGGTCTGTTAATCTATATATATAAAATAAAGTCGTGTTAGTTGTTACACTATTTATAACTCAAGAACAGCTGAACGGATTTGGCTGAAAATTGGTGGGGAGGTAGCTAAGAACCAGGAGATGGACATAGTATGGACTTTTTTTTTTTAGGGTAGGTAGGTATATAGTTTAGGGTAGGTGCGCCGTAGATAAGTACTTATAGCTACCCGTGCGAAGCCGGGGCGGGCAGCTAGTATGTAAATAAAATACAGCAGCTGGATAAGAGTAGCCTATGATCGTGTAAAATGGCGGGCGATTGGAGAGGTCTGTGTCAATAGTGGATTACTAAGCTGATGATGATGACGCTTGTGATGGAACTTACATTATCATCGTTAATTTGTGAATAGATGTGGATCTAGAAAGCTGACAGGTTTGTAATTAGCATATGTTCCCACTGCTGGGACAGTGGCCTCCTCTCTTTGAGAGGGAGTGGGCTGTAATCTACCATCACGCGGGCCCAATGCGGGTTTATAGATGTCACAAACTCACAAATGTGTTCGAATATTTGGTTGGTGGTTTTTCTGTATCTATGTTAACATTGAAATAAGCATGATTAAGGTATAATTATTTTAATTATAAGGAAAATGATCGAGTGCGGAGAGATGCATAATAAATAGGTACCTACGGAAACTTGTTCCAGAGAGTTTCTCACTCAGCAAAATATATCGGGATTTCTGCTTAAGCTCTTAGACATTACTAGCTTGAGTCTTCATACAATTTTGCGTAGTTTAGTCACGTTTTTATAGTGGCACAAGAGATTTCTTGGAAGTAGTCGGTGGAATTAGGCGAGCAGGACGCTTGGAGCCTAACAAGTGACCTTTAAAAACTCTGTGAGTTAAGAATGTTGTTTTTCGCAAACAGGTTAGTAATTGATGTATTTGTAGGTTTAGGCCCAAAGTTTTCTAATTGCTCTTATTGTACTCGGTCTGAGTGTATTTTTATTTATCTTTTCGATTCCGAACCTTAAACGAAATAGAGAGACGTTATAAAAACACTGTCTGTCTGTCTGTCTGCCATAATTATTTTTCTCGCGGTAAATACGTAACGCATGAATTTGAAATTGGTCAAGATGCTGGGTAAAGCAAGGTAGGGGGTTGAAGCTCTGCCAGTGCTGCGGGAAAGTCCAAAAGGAATACCGGGACTAGTCAGTAGAAGTCTGCCACCCCCCCGCTCCGCCCAGAGCGGGAGAAGTCATTTGATGATTCCCCATCCTCACAAAAAAAGGGGGTTGAAGCTAAGGCTGCGCGGGCGCTTATAGGTACATTTCAGCTCCGCCAATTGTAGAAGCTTCATTGCTGCAGTGACAAGTAATAAAATAATAATTGCTGTCTCACTTATGGTCGCAGCATTATGCTGAGCGATGGCAGTTATGCGTGGATGTGACGCATAATCTGCGCCAACTTGTTTTTTTTTGTTTTGTGTTCTTTGTTTGCGTCATGTTTACCGCAAATAAACGTATTTTAGGAGGAGCTCGTGGCTAAGTAATAACAGCCACACGGATCGATCCATGAGGTTAAGCTACGCTTGCGGGGTTGGTCCGTGGATGGGTGACCATTTTTACATACCGAGACTCCTCCATGACTCAGAAAGCACGTTAAGCCGTTGGTCCCGGCTGTCATTCGTGGATCTTTAACAGTCGTTACGCGTCGTCAAACCTCGAAAATCCGACAACCAGTCTTACCAAGAGGTATCGTATTACCCAGTTACTGGGTTATGGAGGTCAGATAGGCAGTCGTTCAAAGTAAAATACTGGTATTCAGCTGCATCCGGTTAGACTGGAAGCCGACCCCAACATAGTTAAGAAAAGGCTGGGAAGAAAAAGAAACGTATTTTCTTTCTTGCTTTCTATACATACACATGTGGGAAATATTTCGACGAGGAAAAAATTCGCCAAAAAAATTGTGTGTGGGTTATTGGGTATTTTCATCTAGAATTTCTCAGTTGATGGCAAAAGGCTAACATGGGACTTAAACATAACTGTCGAAATGTGGGTGTACTATAGGTACACCTCTGCCTTACCAACCTTCAGAGAATACAGGCTTGATGTTATGTTAAAAAAGTACATGTGATATAATTTTATGTACGTACATACATAACGTTCCTTTGTGGGGTCATTCCACCAAACATTTGAAATACACGAGAATTATTGATGATTTTCATAAGAGTTCTCGACTAGAAACGCGAATTGATTTCTGAAGCCTTCAACGAAACTTTTTTGTTGAGAAACACAATTGTTGGTATTTCTTTTTTTTATGTGTTTATTTGTAAACAGCGTATTTAAGTATGTTAAATAATTCGTCGGTTGCTAAGGTTACAAAATAGTGCTAGCTTGGCATTTTTAGTTAGAATAAAAAAGAAAGAATAAAGTTTATTTGGACACAGTTCATGAAACACATAACACAAATATCAAAATAAAGAATAAATAATGTTTTTAAAACGATAATGTGTGCCTCACGGCTGCGCCAAAAAGGCTCATTTCAGCATTAATGCCAGACAGAATATACTGTCTGACGCTGGTTTTCTAATGAACCCTTATGGACAAGTGACGGGAAGTACATACAGTTTCAACATACCTAATAAATAATAAGTCATAATATAAATAAACTAGTATCTAAAAAAAAAAAAAAATATATATATAATTACAAAAACAAAACAACAAGAACGGTCCCAGCAAAACCTGTAGTTCGAAAAATGTTTATGTTTTCTGGGACGTCCTTCGAAAATTACTGTTTGTTATGCAAATCACCTGATAAACAATTTATATAGTGTCCAATACATAATTAAACATTTACTTAGAAAGTCAATTTAGTTTGATCAAGGACTGATGGATAAGTGATTACCATTTAAATGCCGAAACAATTTGGCCTGAATCCGTTAAGTGTTTTTGGCCTTTTTGTTACTAAACCAAAAATGTTAGCCATCACTGGCCAAAACCATGAACGTCAACTGTAGGGATTTTGATAGGAGTAGGGATGAAATCACATTTTAAGTCAAAGCAAAGAATTTAGGCCGGTTTATATTCAGTGTAGAAAATTGCAACGAACCCGAATTTTAGATCGCCAGTGCATGTTAGGCCTTATTTGGGAGTGGGACTACGGGACGCATAGTAATATGTGACGTTATGACTTATTAAACGTTTCATTATCCAACATAAACAATATTTATTTCCTTGAAACCATATTCATTTTTGTACCTACACGAAGTAGAAAAATGAACGGTATATCACGAAAATTGCCGTCAAATATTTTCGGACACTGTCCGGCGCCGGCCCCACTTATCTTCGTAACACTTTGTACATCCTACCCAAAGATTAGTGAAGTAAACTGCGAAAAAATATTACGTGCAAAATGAACCTTTATCATCACTGCACGGGTGCCAAATAACGCCACAAAAGTGACGGTTTTATCGCCTTAATCGCGTGTGTCGTGGCTTTAGTGCTACTCCTTAATAAGGCCCACTTTACGGCAAAGGATCACTGGCATAATGCCTAAGGTATGGCCCACCCGTAGCCCTTATACGACCCACTTGATTGCGTATAAACTTTATCCGCTAATTTAGACCGTATCGCGGTTTACTGTCCTCATTTATGAATTATTATATTAATAGTGATGTTAATATTGTGGTTTTAGGAGAGTTTAATTTTATGTTCGTATTAAAATAATAATATAATTCAAAGCTTGCTAAACTGTCAGAGTGAACTGGGGCTTTATTATAGTTTATGTAGTTCTCGTGTGTAAAATAAAATACCTACAAGCATTTCTTTTTTACCCCCTTCTCTTATTTTATACGTTCTTTTTCTTGTGATAGTTCGGTTTGTTTTACCAATTTATCTCATCATATGGGCCGGCGTGGTGGATAACGGCCCGCTCCCTCTCACAGAGAGGAGGCCTGTGTCCCAGCAGTGGGAACATTATAGGCTGATTATGCTTATGCTTATGCTATCTCATCAAATTAGTTCAAGCAGTTTTTAGACTCGCCACGAGGGCTGGCGTATTAATTTTATGGCCAAAGAATCAGCTTCGCCGTGCAACGTTCAATACTGTTATTCTTTGGGTACTTTTCTAGTTGACAGCGGTGCGGAAGAATTTTTTGAAGCTCCAAGATTCTTTTCCCTCTTTTAATTTTAAGCCTGTTAGCTTATAACTCTAAAATACTGGTAAGCTAAAATAATGCTGATCGCAATGCATGAGTGCGCCCACGGCGTCTCTTCACTTGCCACCATAGAGTATTAGGGATGCTACGTATCTTGTCAGTTGTCACCATGGATAATACCATGGACAAGACGTGATGTTGGAACGTCTGGCGTGAATCGATTCATGCATATAATGTTACTTAGTTACGGTTTTTTTTTGTTTTTATTAAGTATGATTATTTATTGTTTTATTTATTTTGTAATCCATTTGTGGGATTGATATATATTATCCGTAGGCGTGTCCGTGGATTACAGCGGGCCCTATCAGAATACAAGCGCTGCGGTGTTTATTTTTTAAATATCGTAGCATTATGCTGAGATAGGAGCCTTTTTGGACTCGCACAGGTCGTTAGTTAAGTATTTTGTTATTTTTAAATAGTTCTTTTTTTTTAACTTTGTATGTACTTATTTTTTATTACTGTTTGTTTTTCCTGTGCGTGTCCCAAATAAAATATTTTTCTTTCTTTCTTATAATTATTAGGGTAAATATTATATTGTTTGGAAAATAAGTTACCTAGCTGCTGTATTATTATGATAGAGATTCAGTTAGCAGGATTATAGCGAGACTGACTACCCAGGATACGCCAGACGTATTTTAATACTTACCCCCCAAGTTTACGTAGAACTATAACATTATCATAAAGGCTTCAATAGCCTTTTCAAACTATGTTAGGGTCGGCTTCCAGTCTACCCGGATAAAGCTGAAAACCTGACTTCCCGTAACGATTGTCAAAGATCTACGAATGACAGCCGGGACCAACAGCTTAACGTGTTTTCCGAGACACGGAGGGGTCTCGATTGTTATGGAAGGAAAAAATACTTCAAATTAGATTATGAAACTTTGCATAATAACTGAACTAACTATAGAGCATGTCTTATGTTTATTTTCTTAATTACCATTATTTTCATCGTAAAAAGCAATTACCTAAACTATTCGAGGCTTAGAGCCTCCAGCACCCCACTCCGTCTCGCTCTCACTCAGGCCGCGAGTAGTATGGTGTGAGCGAGATAAAAAGTGAATTTGAGCTGAGGTAAGCCTGTCCCCTAATTATCATAAAGGCATATAAATTAGAAGTACGTGAAGATTTACTTCAGGCTTTCACATTTGCTTACAAATATCTTATTATTTTCTCTCAGAATACAAATGTAATTACTGACTGTGTTTACCATTTGTTTTTTTCTTTTCTTATGTTGAGTATTCATTTGTTTTTTTAATGGCTGATATGAAGTTGGTTAAGCTTTGTGTACATTGGTGTAAAAAACGTTACGTTCTGTAGGTAAAGGTACATCGAACTAAGTAACATTGTGCATGAACAGAAAATCCTGGGAAAAGACATTTTTTTTTTCGCTGTCAATGGCAAGTACGCAATATAATGCACAAAAAATATTGTGCTTATACTTTATAATTAAATATAGAATTTAATTGTTTAATTAAAAAGTTAAAATATATTAAAAAGACGAGAAGACCCTTGTAGATGCAAGCATACAGGGATCGGGGGAGAATGTACAGTTATAAAAAAAATCGCCAAAAAAAGTTAAAACCAAACCTTAAATATTTCCGTAACCAGAAGATAACAATATATTTTCGCGAAGATAAACATATAGGTTCGCTTTAAAAAAAATGCACAAATCTAGGTTCTACACTGTTAATAGTTATTTATGCAACTGTTATATAATAAGGGGTATTAAAACACGAATGTGGGATTATCACATGAGTGTTTTAATACCTAATTATTTACAGTTGCATACAAGACCTTATCTACACCCATCATAATATGTATCCTCTATAAAAGGTTCTTTGCAATATTAATATCGAACAAAAATGGAGGGATACGACACACGTGAATTCAAATTTTCGAATTCGAGTAATAGATGTTTTTTGTTTTAAATTACGGTGCTTTATTACTGAAACGCGCCTGCATATCAATGTTCTTTTTTTGAAATGAGTTGCATTATGAAATTTAGTACAACATAATAACACCCGTTTGGATGATATTATGGTTACTATGACAACATTAAAACAACCAGTGTTTTAATGTTGGCAATAAGCTAACTGTTTCAGAAACTCTTATAGAGGATTTATATCATGGGTGTAGATAAAATACATAACATTATTTATGAGAAGAAATATCACCATTCATACGATTCACCTACACATTAATATTTATAGGTGAATATTTTGGATATGACCAGAATATTGATAACTACCTCTCCTGGTTTTATAATCCGATACTTGTGCAATACGGCTATATTCATAAAAAAAAACTATAGTTACAACACACTTCCAACATTTTATTAATAAAATCTCATGAACCAACAAAAATACATGAAAGAGAATTTGATAAAATGGTGACATACCTACTGATATTTATGTTTATTTCCTTTTTGCACGAGTTTTTCAGATTATCCTACTAATGGTATAAATGTGAAAGTATTATTTTTTGGTAATTTTTTACTCAATTGCGTGATTGAAAAACTGCTGAACGAATTTGGATGGAATTTGGCACCAGTTAGTTACCTGGATTGACACATACGATACTTTTTATCCCGTGGGATAACATCCGTCCTCCACGCGGGCAAAGCCGCGGGCAAAAGCTTGTTAGAGTACCCGAAGGGTGCCAAACGGAACCTTATTAAAAGCCTCCGTTGTCCGTCCGTGTGTCTGTCTATCAGCGGGCTGTATTTCTTGAACCGCAATAGGTAGCCATTTGAAATTTTCACAGGTTTGTATTTCTACAGCCGCATAATCAGCCTATAATGTTCCCAATGCTGGGACACAGGCCTCCTCTCTGTGAGAGGGAGTGGGCCGTAATCTACCACGCGGGCCCAGTGCGGGTTGGTAGATGTCACATGTCTTCGAATTTTTTGGTTCTAGGACATGCCGGTTTCCTCACGATGCTTTCCTTCACCGTTTTGAGAGCAGTGGTGATTCAATAATTTACACAAAGTAAAGCGCTTGTCAGGGTTCGAACCTACGACCTACAACATGTAAGTCGCGTTACCACTGGGCCACCACTGCTCTCTTTCTACAGCCGCTTTATCAATAAATATTAATAAAGTTAATAATTAAAGGGGACCGTCCCCATACAAGAAACGTGTTTTTATCGGCTGTTTTCAAAATGTAAATCCAATTGTTTTTGTTTTCAAACCTACGCATGTAGGTACTTATCCTACTGGGTTGTGGAGGATAGGTAGTTGCTCCATGTAAAATACAGGTACAGTTCAATTCAAACTTAATGGCGTCTCGGAAGTTAGTTTTTCGCTGCGCAGTACCCCATCCCTCACCCCCGCTGACATATGAAATTGTTACTGCGCAGCGACTCGCCTCATGTTCCGAACCGCCATTAAGTTTGAATCGAACTGTATTCAGCTGCATGTGGTTAGACTGGAAGCGGACCCCAACATAGTTGGGAAAAGGCTAGGCAGATTGATTGTTTTAAATCCTATTTGAGAAGGAACTTCGTTCCTAACGCCACACGTTTTTTATTACTATGGTGAGAAATGGTTTACCACATACCATGGTGGCCACATACACGGTATTTACTTGAAATTGGAACAAATTTTGTGAAGCTGAATGAAAAATAACAAGTAGGTAAAAGTAAAAAAATGAATAAAAAACATTTTTGCTACGCTTTGTGTTCGCCTAAATGGTTGCAGTTCACTGAAATCCGATATTCAAAACTATCCAATTTATCGCTTTTATAGCGATGAAAAATTCGTAGAACAAAATTTGTTATACGGATTTTTCGTTCCATTTAATGGAACAAAATTAATTGTTTGAGTAGAGAGTTTTAGGTGTTTTTCCTACATTGTTGTTCTATTTAAATTACAAACAATGAAAATGGGACGGTCTTCTACGACATTTTTTTCAGACTCTCACTTGGTAATGGGAGTGATCCTTGAAATCTTCCGCTATGGTATTGGGCTGGGCACGTGATGTATACAAATGATTGTCCAATATTTTAAAAGAGTGGAGTTTATTGCCCATTCTTCTACATACGAAAACTACCTTTTGGAAGGGGCAACTAGAATCAGTTCTATTTCTTTGTTTTTGACGTTCAAAAGTGCCCTTTTACATGCCCCAATTGAAATATTTTTTTTGACTTTGACGTTGCTCGCAGAACAGATGGCCGATGAGGCCGAATGGTTATGGAGTGGTGAACGTGTACCGGAAGCCGTAGCGTTGGAAGGCCTCCCATAAGGTGGACCGATGAAGGCCGTAGAAATCCGCTGGATGCGACAAGCACAGAACTGGTCGAAGTAGCGGTGCTTGGTGGGAAGCCACAAGTGGACGTATTTCAGCTGAAATGATGATGATTCCTAGCTCATTCCTATATGGACTCTTCACTGTTAGGTCTACGTTAAACTATTGCCGATGTAATGAAAAATAATAATTATGTGGCGGCATCTACATCGCCACATGCGAACTACGCATCAAAGGCCTGACGTCACATAAAATCCTGCATCACGCAATTAGAGTTTACCGCGCAAATACAACATTCTGACATCAATCGTTGGACAGCTGCCTGCCAGACACGGCACTAGTCAGGTCGGAGGATCCTCCCTCTTCTATAGAGAATGAGTGAACTTTACATGCTGTTCCATACATCTAAAGTTAGGTGTTTACAGTCAAAGTAAATACGGCATAGTTTTACACTGAGAAGTATTAAAATTTACTTGGTATAATGTAGGTTATTTTCGCGAGGAGCTGGTGGCTAAGTAATAACAGCCGCACGGGTCGATCCATCAGGTTAAGCTACGCTTGCCGGGGTTGGTCCGTGGATGGGTGACCATCTTTACATATCGAGACTCCTCCGTGTCTTGGAAAGCACGTTAAGCCGTTGGTCCCGGCTGTCATATTTTGTGGATCTTTGACAGTCGTTACGAGTTGTCAGAAGCCCGAAAGTCTGACAATCAGTCTTACCAAGGGGTATCGTATTACCCAGTTACTGGTTGTGGAGGTCAGATAGGCAGTCGCTTCATGTAAAGTACTGGTATTCAGCTGCATCCGGATAGACTGGAAGCCGACCCTAACATAGTTGGGAAAAAGGCTGGGCAGATGATGATGAATGTAGGTTCAGGCACCCGCACTGGGCCCGCGTGGTAGATTACGGCCCGTTCCCTCTCACAGAGAGGAGGCCTGTGTCCCAGCAGTGGGAACATTATAGGCTGATTATGTTTATGCAGTAGGTTCAAATTTTGTTCCCTGGACTGTGCATAAATCTTTAAAAAGTTACACGTCAACCTTCCCTACATGTCATAGCTGCGCGTTGATTGGCTGCACACCCTATCTCGCCGTGTGTAGGTACTTCAAACTCAAGAATGAATATTATTAATATGACATAAATTTTCCCAACCAATCTACCACTTGTGGGAATGTAGACGTCCGGAGAAGCCAGATATATCCTAGATTACGACAGTATAAGTGCTTTTAGGATAAGTGTATCTGTCAACTACATGCCCCCTTGACTTGTGATATCAAAATGTTATGTCAAGCTGACATCATCATAATTTCCTAGAGTAGTTGTAATTTGGGAAATAATATTTAGAGAGGATCAGATAATATTAGCGTAGATACTGTAAAGTAGTGGAGATTCTTGCTAGAGTCTGTGTTTCTCGAAAATCTTCAAATCATGGTTAAATACGTTGCTTCTAAGCAAGCGTGCTCCATTGTCACCTACATCATCGCTTATTTTTCAGGCAAAGGTATTTAAATAAATAAATAAAGCAGATTTTGCCCTGTGGGGCCAGTTGGCCGCGAGTTGTAGGTCCTCGTTCGTACGCTGAGAGTTGGGTTACTTAAAAAAAACGTTTTTTTAAGTAACCCAACTCATATACAAACAGATTCATAAAAGGATGCAGACAGGATAACAAGCACATACAAAAACGAACACTCACAAGGTAACAAGATGCCTGCTACAGCATTGCCGGATATAATGGCAATCTAGTCTGTTAGCGATCATCGCCAGGACGGTGTTGGCGCTGACTCTGCGCAACAGAGACGCGCACCGCTTGCGTATAAAACTTTACTTTGTGAAAACGATTTCATCATCACTGATCTCAAAACGATGAAGTTTAACATCGTGGGCAACCGGCATAACCTAGAAACAAAAATTCTAAGAAATTTGACATCCACCAACCTGCACTAGACCCGCGTGGTGGAGCCCACTAACAGACCGACTGAGAGGAGGCTTGTGACCTAGCAGTAGGAACATGATAGGCTGATTATGCTTATGCCTATGCATCGCTTATCACCAGGCAAGATAGTGGTCAAAAGTTCTTGAAAAATGTCAAAGCATTGGTCATCTTTGCCGCTTTTTTGTCACTTTTAAGTATTGAAAACACGGCGATACAGATCGTATCATTTTCCGAAACTGATTTTCATAATATCATAATAGGTAATCCACATGCTTTTATACATATTTTCAAACCAGTGGAACTTGCTTTTCCTGGTAACGATCACGAATTTCAATAACCATAGTGTTTGAGGGATTATGTAACTTTCGCGGCACGAGTGCAGCCAAATTCTGCCCACACTTGTTTTAACCTAAAACGCTATTTCCATTTTCTACCTATTTGAAAACCACGTCCAATTCAATAATTAAATACCTACGTAAGATTGATAAAACTAAAAATGTCAAGTGCAATCCACATTAGAATGGGATGCACTATAATGCAATGAGAAAAGAAATGAATTAAAAACTTTTTACAAAAACGTTTTTAATTTTCACTTTTTAGTTATGGTACCTACCCCACACAAATTCGAATACCACTAGCTGATGTAAATAACAGTGAAGGAGTAAATGAAAACACCGTCTAGATAAAACTAAGTGGGAAAAATACGTAATATTGAAGCTAACTCCAAAAACTACGCAAGCAAAGTTAATCAAATTTATATGGGACCGGTTCGGAAGCATGACCTACCATACAAAAAAAGAATCATCAAAATCGATTCATAATTGGCGCAGTAATCGCGTAACATACACAAAAAAAAAACATACAGACTAATTGAGAACCTCCTCCTTTTTGAAGAAGTCGGTTAAAAAAAGCAGTTATTTATAGTTTTGATGTAGGTCGCAGAACAATAATCCGATGAAAACGACACTTTATTGGTACCACACCAATAGTGTATTTTTTGCTGACAAGTATTAAATGTATATTTCGATTTCATCTGTATTTCGGTATAGAATAGATGCTGGTGACAGGCATCATCATAGCAAGCTAAAAACTTGCTACTAGATGGTTCTGCATTAAAAATCAAAAACAATAAAACGAGCGAGCTTTACACTAGTCGCATAAGATATAATATGTTACATCTGACATCTTTGCTGAGAGTACCAACCTCTTGGAAAATGGGTTGGTAGGTACCGTCTGATAGCCAACTCTAGCACCCCGCGTGCTCATTGGTCAAATCAAATATCGCATTCTTCCCCGGCTTCTTGTTACATACTTCCGTCCCTTTTCTCGAAATGACTCCCATAGAAACTAGGGTCTTCGGGTATAACGCTTTTTTGTTACGTGTCGATTTCTGCCAGTTTACTCCTACAGCAAGTCGCATAGTACAAAAACTTCGTTCCAAAAACTCTATTCTTAAATGTACACACTCTGTAAGAAAAATGAAAACACTTGAGAAGTGCAACAAAAAATGTGCTCTTGCCCTAAGCTCCTTATATTTTTTGCCTACTTAAATAAAACTTAGTTGCCGTGTAGGCTGTTTGCACAGCCCATTACTTCACGTTCTGATGCTAAATACGTTACATTACTGAAATGGGAGAACTCGTAGGTAAGTATTTGTTCAAATAAATGCTCGAGTTTCTGAAAGGTTGTTCTATATTTAAACATCTGATGGAAAACAGTTTTTTTTTTAGGAAGCTTGAGTTTTTTTTTTATTAAAACTTTTTGGTAGTTACACTGGCAACTTTATTCATTTGATTTTTTGCAAACTTTGGTGGTTCCGAATTCAAAAATAGTTTAACTGTTATTTTCTTTAGTTTTACCTATTTTCATTTTGTCAGCCTATTTACTAAATTATTCCTACTGCTGGGACAGAGCCCTCCTCTCGAAAGGGGAGGAATTTTGTCAGCTTTAGCATTCCCGAATTATAAAAAATACTAGCTGCACCCCGCTGTTTCACTCGCGTAAGTTTCGATCCCGTGGGAATATCGGGATAAAAAGTATCTTATCCTATTCTCGGTCATTGTCTACCCTTGTGCCAAACATTCAAATCCATTCAGCCATATTAGCGTGAAAGCGTAACAAACAAACTCACTTTCACGTTTATAATATTTGGGATAATGTTGCCTTTTTTGTAACCTTCAACTGAACGCTAACTTAGCCTTTATCGCCCAAAAAAACTTTATACAGATTTCAGCAAGTTACTTTATTTAGTCTGAAATAAATTAAAAACACTACTCAGTCTTTCTTTTTTACGGTGTCTCGTGTCTCCAAAAGAAATGTTATTGTAAACTTTTTACTTCGTGAATTAATATTTTGTTTTACTTCTTTGTGAAACGGGTTTTTGTCGGTCCCGAGTCCCAAATGAAATATTATAACAAAGCGAGTTTATTGCGGGTTATAACTTTGCTTAATGGCTTGTGAACATTTCTGTGCACTCAATATTTCAGAATCAGAATACTTTATTTGTAAACATAGGTCAAAATACAACAGTGTGCGAGATGTGACAGATAGCTCCTCTATGTTTTGCTCAGAGGCGTACACACATATTTAATTGTCACCGTCGATTTTTAACACAGATTTAACTTAAACTTTCACATTAGTAATAAAATCAATTTTAATAGGTACATGCATAAAAGTACAAAAATACTATAAATTTCAATAAATGTCAAATAGATTAAGTTACATGTCATATTAATGCTAGTGTCAAACAAAATTCAAAATCTTCAAACTAAGTCAGGTGATGTACAATTTTCTGAAGCAGTAATTATAGAATTATCGCCCAAATATTCCTGTAGCGAGTAATAGCATTTATTTATCAAAATTCTTAATAGAACTGTTTTGAAATCACTGGACAACCACGTAGGAACATTATTTACCTATCATAGGTAATGGTTTATCAAATTGTCTGCGAACTTAAATATTGTCCGTGCCTCGGTTGGTCATGGCTGTCATTCATAGATCATTGACAGTCGTTACGGTTAGTCACAGAAGCCCAAAAGTCTGACTATCAGTCTTACCAAGAGGTATCGTTTTACTCAGTAACTGGGTTGTGGAGGTCAGATAAGCGGTCGCTCCATATAAAATACTGGTATTCAGCTGAATCTGGTTGGTAGATGAAGATGACTTAAATTATCCGTATATTCAAAAAAACAATTTAATATTTTGACCGTTGTATGAAATAGCATAAAGACACTTGTATGATGTGACGCCGCGTTTTTTACCACGCGTTGGATTACCAAAGCTACTAACAGCGCCGAGAGTTGAAATTAAACAGTACGCTTTTAAATCGCGGAAGGGATGCTCTGTTAGATTCACCAAAATATTCACAAATTCCAGTGCGCAGTTAAAAAACGTCACATCAAAACAGTGCGTACGGTATGTTGACCTGTGTTGATTTGATAAACAATGAAATCCTCTGAAATGGTACACGGAATATAATAGGGTTTAATCTGTAAAGTCTCTAATAATGAGTAACAATTAATTATCTATTGTTACGTTACTCCCGGGAGTCACACGTGCAGATATAGATTAATTGAAAATAAAATGTTCGTACTATAGGACATTAGAAAAATCGTTATAAAACCATATTATCGTACAACGTTTGCCACCCACACCTAAAGTTTCTATCCTTGTAATCTAACCATTCTTTCTTTATCTTTCTGAAAGATCATTACACGTGGAGGCTTTAAAATAAATAAAGTAAATTCGTAAAACGGCTACAACTTAATCGCTCACCAAAACAATTTAAAGTATAGTATTTCTATCTCACGAAGCGACGCGCATTTTACTTGTGGTCGCCAAGGGTACACACAGGTTGTGAGTGTGTGTAGGTACGCGCAGAAGCTCTCGGTACCGTCCGATACAATAGCGAAGTCGGAAGTGTGTGTGTATGTTTGCGTGTGCTGACCCTACTCGTCTTCACGCACACATTCACAGCATGTTTTACACTTCGTTACCATAAGTAAAGAGCGCGTCGCCGTCGTTTCGTGAGATAAAAATACTGTACTTTTTTTTTTTTTTTTTTGCGTGGTAAATCATCATATGACTTCTCCCGCTCTGGGTGGAGCGGAAGGGCGTGTTAGACTCTTACTGACTAAAACCCACCCGTGTTCCTTCAGTTGCCTGTTGCCAGGGTCCCAGCATCCCTTTCGGACTATTCCGCAACCCTGGCAGAAAATACTGTACTTACAAATTGCCTCATAAAATATGGAAAAAGTAGGTACCTGTTTATAGTAGTAGCTTTAAAGATTAGCACACATCAGCGTCTTCTGATATTGCAGTTATACTTGGTTCCCCTACCTCTAATAGTTTGATATTTGTCCATAGTCATCAAGTCAGCCTATCACAGTCCACTGCTGGACATAGGCTTCCCCCAGGCTGCGCCACAATCCTGTCCTTCGCATTCAGTCTGTCCCAGCTACCTTTTTGGTCATCGGTCCATCTAGACCCATATTAACCCACTTCAAAAGATTCCTTAAAAAAAACAGTTCGTGGAATCTCGCAAGCGAAAAAGTTCCTAACAGCAATCATAATAAAAATGCAGCGACATGCAAGATATCATTATGTCGAAGGTCTAAACGATCGAGATATTATAGTATTGAGGTAATAAGCATTCGAGATAACAAGCGACGAGGTATCGTGTTTCGAGATACAGAATATTTTGAGGTCATGAAGCTGTGATGTAATGATATAACGTCGGATCGTCAAGGAAGTAACGAGCCGAGAGAGAGTGGTACTGAACATTATATGGGTAGGTATTTCTGTAAGGAGAGAAGTACGCTAAGTTACTGAAAATACCCAGTTACTTAGTGAAATCTGCCTTAAAAATGCCTAAATTGTTTTTTTTTATATACGGACAATTTAAGTCATCTTCATCAACCAAACCTTTTCCCAACTATTTTGGTGTCGGCTTCCAGTCTAACCGGATGCAGCTGAATACCAGTATTTTACATGGAGCGACTGCCGATCTGAACTCCACAACCCAGTAACTGAGTAATACGATACCCCTTGGTAAGATTGGTTGTCAGACTTTCGGGCTTCTGACGACCCGTAACGACTGTTGAAGAGCCACATATGACAGCCGGGACCAACGGCTTAACGTGCTTTCCAAAGCACGGAGGAGTCTTGATGTGTAGAGAAGGTCACCCATGCACGGACAAACCCCGGCAAGCGTAGCTTTATCTGTTGGAGCGAACCGTGCGGCTGTGCCGGCTGTTATTACTTAGCCACGAGCTCCTAAACCCAGTTGCTTAGTAAAATCAGGGAAATCACTTGGTTATCTACCTTGAGTTCATGTAAGTGCATTGAATGACTACTGAATTCGTTCGGTGAACTTAGATAGTTGTATTGCTGATTCAAATGTTTATAATTCTGTAAATCCATATTTGTTACGGCCGCAAATAATATTTAGATCAACATACAACCTGATACTGACCTGCAAATTGCAAAAAACGTAAGAAAATTTGAATTTCGCGGGCCACCTTAGCGCATCCCCCTTAAGACATTTATTTCGCAAGCATCCTTATTACATTTTGGACCGAACTGCCAACGCCCTACGCTTCTTGTCCAACCCTGCATAATCTGCATCATCAGATGAGTCATTCATTATAAAACAGGGGATGGAACCCAGACCCAAATCTCAAAATGTCGCGAACGATTCACTACCTATTTAAATTATCAAGAATTCATTATTGGTAATCATAGACCTCTAAAAAAGAATAGACATAATAATTCAGTCTGTTTCCGCGAACAATTTATTGAACCGCATTGAACTATTTCATTAAAAACTCGCAAACAACTGCTTCCAATCCATTCCATGATTGATTAACTTGATAACTCCCGGTTTTGAATATGAAAAATTATTTCTTTTTACTACGTTAATGTTGAATTTGGCTAGGAGCCAAGATCTCGAAATTCAGTGTCTGGAATTTCTGTAACGGTAGGCAAGTTTGAATAACATTATCATATCGCACACATTATTATAGATTCTGCTATGTTTGCATGAGAATTTGCGAGTTAACTTTCCCGACAATAACATTACAGAACCTTCATTTTAGAGCCTGTAAAGCAGCTAATATTTTATCAAGGACATTATCGTTACCTACATAAAAATACATAGGTACCTACCTAACATTTTTTTCGCATAAGTTCATCTAAAGAGGTTTTATTCAAGACTGTATTATAAATATTAATAAAGTCTGGCAACTAATAAAAAAGTGTACACTGTACACTCGTCTTTACGGCTTATAATTTCAAAATAAGAACGTAGCTGCGACGGACAGCGTAGGCGAGCGTTCGCTACGTTCAGTCTGTATACAGCCAGCGTCCGATGCGAACCTCTGTACGGGTATCAGCCGTCAACAACACGATAAACAGCAAAACTTGGCTGTAAGCAGTTTTCCACAGCCAAAACAAAGAACTATATAAGACATCGTTTTAAAAAAAAATTGCCACATGAATATCGAGACTGTTCTTGTTCGTTCAAATTTCAAATAACTTTGAAAGATTTAAAATAGTGCGTTCTTTTTGTTTTGTTTTTAATGACGTTACGTTAGTTTTTCTTTGTGATTGTTTTGAATAAGGTAGAGACTGTGTAATTTAGTTGATATAGAGAACTGACTTTGTTGTTTGTGGCAGTTTGCAAGTGTTTAAGTGGACCGTCAGAACGATCAAGTCGCCTCGTAAAGGTTTGTGAACTAATTTTTTAATATTTTAAGATTCATTAAACGTTATTTTTGTGTAATTGTCCTATGTATTTCAAAGCAAATAAGTTGTTTTAGATTTTAAAATGAGCAAAGGCTCTAAAGCTGATGTAATGCTCAACTAAAAGTTACAGCTACTTTTCTTACTATCGTGACTTATTTTGGTGTTACTTAGATAAGACGACCCACTGACCCTTAGATATTACTGTTTAAGGGGGGTGAAAAAAAAAATTGTTTGATCTAAAGCAAAAAAAAACTTACGAAAAAATTATCTTTATGATACCTTACCTAATCTAATAAGAAGAAAGCATTTTTTTTTTTAAATTGGCGTCTATGGAGCTAGGTCTAAATAAATGCTCTTTTTTCTCCTAGGCTTATAAAGGTACTCTTATCGTTGTCTACATCCAACCCACCCAACGCCAAGAGTCCGCCTCTAGGACTACACTGACATGAAATACCAAATATTTATTTTTAATTATGAAATAAATTAAAACGTTGCGTAACGTAACAAAACTGAAGTTATCGTTAAAGGGTAACAAAAATGTATCGCGTTTCGTCGTTTCACTTTATAGAGTTCCCAATTTGGCACAAACTGTCACCTAACCTCTAACAATTAGTAATACTAAACCGGTCATTTTAATTCCGCATCAGGAGAATAAGGACAGTTTGGAAGTTTTAACGACTAAAATCTGGTTCAAACCGGTTAGTTCCAAAATGTCATTAAGGCAGTAAACGCTCGTTCCATCGTCAAAAGACTTCTTTTTTAAAGTCGTAATCAACGCTCATATTTGAATTTCTCGCATACAAAGAGAATCGTGGTAGTATCCGGAAAAACGGACGATATTTTTTTGGTAGTTTTTTTTATTACTTATCTTCCTTTTTTAGTTTGACTCATTTTCTGTGTGCAATTTCTACATTGAATAGAGTTTTAAGTCAATTTTTCTACATTTCTTTTTGATATCATTTAGTTGACAATATTATATTTTAACCTAAGTTCTGTTGACATTTTAATAGAGGTACTTAATAGATTATAATTGAAATCTAAGTTTACATAAACCTAATATAGGTACAAAAAAATTATATAAAATAATAGGTACATCACGCCTGTAATCCCCGAAGGATTAGGCACAGGTGTACCTATAGTACACCCACATTTCGCCGGAATCTAAGTTATTGTAATTAAGTAAAGTTTAATTTAAGTTAAAGTGCCATTAACCTGGCTATCAAACAAGCAGCACTTAAAAGCAGGAACTTTTAGGATCCACTCAATTATTTACTTACCTAAATTAATGTAAGTAATTGGTCTTGAAAATCCATAGTGCGTCCTTGAGGTATCACTAACGAAGCATCGATTAAAACGGCATTTCCCTAACTATTGAGCAAATATTGGGTGGGATTTTCAGTTAAAACTAAATACTGAAATAAACTGGAAGTATCAAACTTATGGCGATTAAAAGTAAATAAAAATTGAAGTTGATGCTAAAGCTATCATCATCTGCCTAGCCTTTTTCCAACTCAAACTCAAAGCATTTATTTCAATTAAACCATTTACAGGCACTTTTGAATTATCAAGGAGTCGGTCAGTTAGAAATATGAAGCTAGTTGTAACTGCTAGTTGTATGTTGGGGTCGGCTTCCAGTCTAAACGGATGCAGCTGAATACCAGTATTTTACATGGAGCGACTGCCTATCTGACCTCCACAACCCAATTACTGGGTAACACGAAAACCCTTGGTAAGACTGCTTGTCAGACTTTCGGGTTTGTGACGATCCGTAACAACTGTCAAAGATCTACAAATGACAGCCGGAACTAACGGATTAACGTGCTTTCCGAGACCCAGGATCTTGGTAGACACGGGGTCTTGGTATGTAAATATGGTCACCCACCACGGCAAGCGTAGCGTAACCTTATCGATCGAGCCGTGCGGCTGTTAATACGTAGCCACAAGCCCCTCCAAGAAGTTGATGCTAAAGCTATAATGACAAAGAATAGGAAACAAATACAGGCTTCTTATTGAAAAAGCACTCGTTATATCCATACTAATATTATAGATTCGAAAGTAACTCTCTCTGTCTGTCTGTATGTTACCTTTTCACGCCTAAACCACTGAACGGATTTGATAAAATTTGGCAAGGAGATAGATGGCATCTCGGGGATGGACATAGGCTACTTGTTCGACATACCATGCGGGCGAAGCCGCGGGCGGAATCTAGTTAAGTATAAAAAAAAATCGAGTGTAACTGAATGTTTTTATCTTATTGATCAGTCCTTTATTCATATAGTTAGCACCTTTTTTCTTCATGACAGTCAAGAGGTGAGTCCCGAATTTGAAATTTTTTGTTACGTGGGACGCGGTCCAATCAACGTTGGGAACCACTGGTCTAAACGAATAAAGTCCATAGGGCTTAAAAAAATGGCTGGAAAAGTATACCTATAAAAAGTCTTTAAGCCTGAAAGCTTACTGGCTTAAACTGACTGAAAATAAAACTTTCTAGCCCGTTCTTGTTCTGACACACTGTCTGTTATTAAATCTATGTAAAATATTTTATAGGATCGGTCTATCGATATGATTTGGAGTCATTAGAAGCTATTTTTTTTAAACCTTATTTAGCACTCAAGATGGGTAATTGATACTAGCAGAACAGAAAACTCGAAATCGGCTCATTTACCAAAAAACTTTTATTGGTGACATTTCTACTTTCAAACTTTACTGTCAGATATTTATGCTGCGCCTTGACGACAGATATTAATGTTAAAATCATGAAATCAGATATTATTGCCAAGCTGTTTGTAGTAGTAATTTATGCTCGTCTCTGTACAGAAAGAAAATCTCGTAAAAGACAAACTATGCAACTGGTAACCATGTTGTTTTACGTAAATATAAATGTTTACCGATATACCTAATACAATTATTGTTATCGATAGTCCTGATATGAATATCTAGGTCACTGATTTCCGTTGTAAAATAGTTTTATTGATAGGATTAAATCTATGAGCATTCACGGTGTTAGTCACAATAGGAAAACAGTGAACTTTTGTAGAAGTTGACATTATTTCATTTTAACTAGGTATTTTAATGATCAGTATATTTTTTTGCTGGCCTGTGCTGTTCTCCTAGACAAAGGCCAGGTTTTGTTATGATTTTAATTTTCCCTGAAGATATTCAAATGGGTAGATCATCTGTTATTGGTAGTAGCTACCTAAAACAAAATAAAAAAAACCGACTAGAGAATGGAAAAACAAACCTTACTTTGAGAAATCATTACCTAGTCGGGGTTGGGACATCGATAATGTAGTGGATTATTATTTTCATCGATTAGTACTACTCTAAAGGTAACCTCTGTTAATTATATGTTAGTATAACTAAGTCTGTATAATAAATCCACGACTAAAACTAATTTTTCACAGAACAGTTTCAAAGGAAATCAAGCTAACAAAGCGGCTCATTAGTCATTTTGCAAATAGATACGATTTACTTTGCAACTGCGCGATGAAAAGGTTCTATTAAGAGATTAAAAAAACATAAAAACAAACAGTTTCATAAAGCAACGAGCGTCTGATTTAAAATGCACAGTTTACTTCTGTAAGTACCCATTTGTATGCTCATTTAGGATTATTTATAACAAAAAAAATGTGTAAAACCCGTCTTAAATTTTTTTTCGCGTTTTCCATTCTATGTTTTTGAGATATAAATTTTATCTTTTATTTAGCCTTGGAATCACGACATACATGCATGTGCAATTTAAAAAATGAACGTCTGATTTTTTTATCAATATTTTAATATCAGTTCCAAAAAGCAAAGTACCGACACTCCAAAGTGACAACGTTCCATTTTTAGATAGCGCATCACATCATTCACATCAAACATGGCGTAATTGTAAGTTCCTCTCGCATTTGTATCTAGTGATAAATAAAAGAATGCAAAGATAACGGATAATATTCTGCAAATAAAATAAGCTGCTGTTTGAGAATAAAAGATAAGGCGGTTCGGACGACCTTTGCTATCTTTTCTTAGATTTTCTACAGTCATATAAAAGTATCCTGATCCCCTTGGCAATGTTGGCAATGTAATAAACCATTTTTCTTTTTTCTTCCTTCCTATCTTTCGATACGATAATGATTATTTTAGTCGCTTCTCATGGCTGTCTTAGTAATATAAACCATCACTTACATAGGTACGTGATTTATTCCCGATTTTTTATGTGTAAAATATATTAGTAATAAACTAACTTTTATTGAAGAAATCTCAATGTTTTCTCAAGTCGTAAAACTGTGCGAAGCAGGGTCGTTAGTTATTAATAAAACTTTATTTATACTAATTATTCATAAACACTCTTTTGAGTAAATAAATAATTTTGATAATTGTATCTATACATATTATCAAATAATAGGTATTATTACAGATTCATAATATTCTTTAGGGAAACTTACAGCTCACTGATGACGGTTTTGGGTTTCATCGTCATATTGAAAGAGCCCGTAATCATTTTTATTGCGGCAGTTCCGGCTCTGGGCCGTTATTGAACACATTTTCCTGACAGGTTTCAGAACGTTATGAAAGATGTTGAAAAAGTCAAGATATTTATTTTATTTTTTATTTTATTAACCTACTCATTTTTAGGGTTTCGTACCCAAAGGTTAAATGGGACCCTATTACTAAGACTCGGCTGTCTCACTGTCTGTCTGTCTGTCTGTCTGTCTGTCTGTCTGTCTGTCTGTCCGTCTGTCCGTCTGTCACCAGTCTGTATCTCATGAATCGTGATAGCTAGACAATAGAAATTTTCACAGATGATGTATTTCTGTTGCCACTATAACAACAAATACTAAAAAACAATAAAATAAATATTTAAGGGGGCTCCCATACAACAAACGTGATTTTTTTGCCGTTTTTATAGATAATGATACGGAACCCTTCGTGCGCGAGTCCGACTCGCACTTGGCCGGTTTTTTTAATATTTGACTAAAAAAATATCGTAGGTATTTATTTTTTATAAAATATTTTCCAACCTACTTGATTACTTCATTAATTAATGTTTGCATGCGTGATCTAAGGCAGATTGTACAAATAAATGAATAAACTTTACTTTACTTCAAAATTAATAAAACAATGGAAAAATTAAGAACAAGAAATAAAATGCTAACTGAAAGATGTCCAAATAAAAATCGCTCTTCGTGTCTGTTTATAATAACCACAAAGCAACGGATTTCCGTCCGGCTTTCACCGTCATATAAAGAATTTATTCCGGAAGGTGTAGGTACAGTCATGGACTTTAATTAATAAGCCACTTTTAAACTTTTCAATTTTGCAGTTTCATACATTCACGAGATTACACGATTAAACACGAACTCAAATCGCATGCTCGTAAACAAGATGACAAATTACTAGTAATCGGAAATAGGGTTATCCATAGAGGTTGACTAATAAGTTCTCAATAAAAAATAAATTTAATTTTTATCGAATCTATTTGATACCGACCTCCTTAGAATCAGAGCTCACTGAAAACCTATCCGAAGACAGTGACAGTTGCAATGTCGATGTCAGAGACGTTATTTTCGAATTTGTCGAAATGACTAATTAAAATTTCTCCGTGCGTTAACGTTACTATGGCTACGCTGAAACAAGCGTAGCTAGGTTACGGTTGCTAGACCTGCAATTGGTTGACTTTGGGTAGTCACTCTGCTGTCAAGTTTGTAGTTCTGGCTCTAAGGTTAGCCAACCGGTAAAGATATTAAATAAACTTTTCTTTTTCTATAATACGAAGACATGAGTTTCCGTGTCTGGATGTACGAGTATAACCGACTAAGCCGATTTGAATTAGACGGCTAAAATGGGAACAGTGCTAAGTGGCTTATCAATTAAAGGCCGTGACTGTACCTATACCTATAATGCATTAGCATTAAACTGAGATATACCTAAGTAATTAAGAAATCTCATTGTTTTGTCAAGTCGTAAAAACAGTGCGAAACAGGTAGTTTCAAATAAATTACAAACCAATATCGAAATAACAAAAGAGCACAATACGCAATAACTCAATGAGCAATATAGCCCAACCATAGCCCCAACTATAGCCCCAACTTATTTCACACAACAATGCCAAATGAACTCGCACTTTAACTGATTTACTGTATTGTGTAGTTCGTATAACTAGGACACATTGGATGCTGGTGTGGGTTACAGTAATTTAGCACACTAGTACTGGTCTGTAATTTGTCTGAGTGGAGGGTAAAGACCTCTTCTTGTACGGAGAAGGAACTATATATTATGTAATGGGTCTGTTTGCACCCTGTATGTATCTATGCATTTATTCTGTTTCGAGTTATCTATCTATGATGTTGGACGGGTTTTTATTTTATTTATTTATTAAAACTTTATGCACAAGAAAAAAAAAATACTGTACGAAGGCGGACTTAACGCCTGAGGATGTTTTGTCTTGGCATTACCCTAATGTTGTCTAGTAAAAAATGCCTCAGGCCGTTTGTATTTTTTTACTGTGTGCATAAAGTATTAATAATTAATAATTTCATACACATTAATTTCACTGACTGTACACACCTTTTTTTTAATTTGGGTATCATCAAATGACTTCCCCCAGCTCTGGGGGAGCGAGAAGGCGTGTCAGACTTTTACTGACTAAATCCCACCCGTGTTCCTTCAGTTGCCTGTTGCCAAGGGCCGGTATCCCTTTCGGACTTTCCCGCAACCCTGGCAGGGACTGTACACACCTGCCATGTCCCAAAAAAGTTGGTGGAACACAAAGGATTAACGCATGAGTAACTTTTTGAGTGCTAATTTAGGCGATGCCTTGGTTAGTTCCTAAAATGCATAATGCTTCATAAGTAACTCAGGAATATTTCATTCAGTGAATGTCAACTGTTTCTAAACGTGATCCTGTATCTCTCTAACTTGTACAATGTTGGCAGGTGGATTGCTTTTGACAGGCTTATAAGAACACTGATAATAATATCTACAGGTTACTAATATTCCAATCTAACCGACTCTTTAACTATTCAGAAGATAGATGGATAGAATACTCTTTATTATGTATACCATAAAAGTTATAGACATACATTATTTTAGAAATATCAATAAATGAATAAATAAGAAAAAAATGTAATGAAGTGCCATGAAATGGAATTTTGTCGTGGTTGCACCGAAATATTTTTGACGTGACAACGTCTTATAAATTGGTTTGCCGGGTGACACTTCAAGAAACTGCGTTACGCTCCGCTCACGTTATGCGCTCACAATGAGAGCGAGTGAGAGGCACGCGTCCCTTCCACTCGGGCATGGTTAGCCCGCCTAAGAGCGAGAGAGACAGACATAGACATACATAGACGTCGTTGTCACGTAAAACTTTCGCCCGTATACCGACTTTACAGGCAACCAATTTTTTTTTTACATTTTTAGACCTTGATACAATTTAAGTAACTCGACCTCATATAGGAGGTTTGATTCTATTAGGTTTAGTCAGCGAAACTATTTTTTTAATCAAATTGACACACTACGTCAATTTGCCTTTTCATGTAACTTTCAAAGATTGACAGTAACGTTGTTATTTGAATAGGGACACGTACGTACAGTATCATACGTATCAGTATCGTATCGTACGGATAGTTTAGTTGGTGGTCAAATTGACAAACAATTAATTAGCCCTGACTTTACTTGGGAGTAACAGGAAAATTAACAAAATGTAAGTGAACTTTGCGAGCCCTTTTTTTTTGAGGTTGGGAAATCGGCTAATGACTTCTCGCGCTCTGGGCGGAGTGGCAGGGCGTGTCAGACTCTTGCTGACTAAAACCCTCCAGTGTTCCTTCAGTTGCCTGTAGCCGAGGGTTCCGGTATCCTTTTCGGACTGAGAGCGGCGAGCCCTGACCGCCGATTATATTAAGGCACTTTTTTTACGAAAATGCGTTTTTTTCGGCTATAATCGCATTTTCATAAAGATATCGCTTACAAGTCAGGTCAGGGCTCGTATACACCTCTGCTTGCACTTTCGGGCAAATTAGTCGTGATGTTTATTCATGTGTAATTTATTAAACGTCGAAAAAAAGTTTAAAAGCTCAACAATTTTACAAGAAGTTAAAAAATATTGTCTTTTCAGAATTCAGTGAAAGTCATAGAATATTGAAATTCGCTACAACGTATTTCTCCACTCTAGCATAAACAGTAAAGGAAAATCTGAAATTGATTTTCAGCATAAATAAAGTTCAGGTTATTGGAAGGTACTCTGCGTGCAATTGACTTATTCTGGCAATCTCTCATAATAATCTGGAGCTGAAAGTACCACATAAATCTAATTTTCTTTCTATCTTTCAGTTAACGTTACGCGATAAAAGCCACCTGGATATAAGGTAAAATTGCTGATCATACAATTTATCTAAACCTCTAGTTATCTTTATTTTATCGTATTAAGCTGATGCCGGCGACTTCATGGATGTCGGTTATTACATACTAAAACCTTACTCTAGAACCATTCTATCCATTGGTGAAAACAGCATGAAAATCGATCGGTGCAGCAGTTTTTGAGTTTATCGCGTACAGGACGACAGACAGACGCGGCGGAGGACTTTGTTTTATAATATGTAAGGATTATAAAGAGGTATTTGTAAGTTTGTATGAAGGAGGTAATCTTCGGAAGTACTGGTCCGTTTCTGAAAATCTTTCACTATAATGCTGCGGAAGCTGCAGTATTTTCGAGTGTCATAGGATAATACGGGGTGGCGGGGCATCGACGTGCACCTGTTACCATGGATTCAGTACGTGATTCCGGACCTGAGTTGAAAGTTTTCGTGAACCTGTTACAGGTTGTGCGTTGATATCGCAGCCACTTTTTTTTTTTTTGTCGTTGGTAAATCATTTTATGACTTCTGCTGCCCTGGGCGGAGCGGAAGGGCGTGTCAGACTTTTACTGACTAAAACCCACCCGTGTTCCTTCAGTTGCCTGTTGCCAAGGTCCCGGTATCCCTTTCGGACTTTCCCGCAACCCTGGTAGGAGAGTGCCACTCACACAATATTTTTCTCATAATTTCATTCTATTGTTTCGCGGTACGGAATACACCTTCATTACAATTTTTTTTGTTAGAGTGCGAAATTAGTCTCGTCTGCGGACGGACGGACAGACGAACAAGACAAAATTGTAAGGGTTCAACCAACCGATTCATCCAGCCGACGCACTATGGAAAATTTTGGTCATCTTCGGATCAAAAATCTGTAACGTTTTTGTTTCTTGAGATACAGTTTTAATTTTTTTTATATAAGTAGTGAATATAATAAGCCTTTATATAAGTATAATACATTTCAAGTCATTGAACAACAGATAGCAGGATAAAAATACTTTTAAAAATTTGCCAAAACAAATGATTTATACTCACAATCACATTCAATATTTATAAGAAATTAGTATGAGTGATGTGTCTAAACAATTATTTATTAATACAAGTAACTATAAATACAGTAAAAAAAAACAATATCCTAAATTAATATGCCTTGAAACACAAAATTAAAATATTACTACTTAGATTATTTTTCTATTACGGAAGTTGTATTAAAATCATTTTTTCAAATACAAATAAATACGCTTAGGTATAAAGTAGATGTATTCTCATCGTTCCTGATCTTCAGAATGTGTTCAGAAGATGTTAAGTTGTTCAATTTTCAAAAGATGTAAGGTGCATTGATCAAGTTCTTGTACTTTTATAACATTATTTGGTTTTCGGATGCTAATGGTGTAAAGTAATGCGTGAAATACATCCTCATCTGATGAGCACTTTCTTGCTCGATGTAATCTATATTTTTTATAATATTTTTTTCGCGATTCTTGTGCGTCCTCTGACATTGTCCAATAGCAAAATGATTTATGACACTTTCTCCATGAAGCAATATTTTATGCCTATGAGATGACATATATTACTACTATACTTAGAAATGCTTTAATCATGCGATAGGAACGTCTTGTGTGAAAATTGCATGATAACGAGTTTTTTCGTTGTAGGACTCGTATCGTCTTGGTTCATATCTTTGGAAACCGCAAAAAACCGCAGCTGATTTTCACATAATTATATTCATAATGAATACATATACTATAGAAAAACATAAAATGCAAAACTTCGGCAAGCTTCGGCAACATTGAAAAGCTTCAATGAAATTTTAAAAGGCACGATTTTTTTCTTTTTCAATATATATTTTTTTATGTTTTAAACTACACAACAAAATCATAAACTAATATTTGTTTTCAAATCTACGTGAGATGAGCTTTTCAGAAATATATAAAAGTATATAGGTTTTCTAACAGAGTCAATACGAAATATGACTCTGAAAGTTAAGAAATTGTACAGTAAAACTGGGAGAGTTTAGGAAAAGACATATTGTACCCCTCTTTTTATAAATTTATATGCCTTAATAACATAAAATATCTATTGCATACTGAAGAACGACATCTAAACTATTAAATAAAATTAAAAGTATATCTCGATTAAGGTATTCATAAAATCATTTTTGATATGCCGTTGTTCTACCATTTTCCATAGTGCGACGCCCTGTTGAGTCCACAGCGCAGCGTTCACAAAGGATGATGATCAAAGTTAGGACAAACAGGAAAACCAAAACCCCTATTTCAGTTTTCAAATAACAATGTTCCAATAATAAATCACTAATTAGTCTTCAACATAAAGATATTTACCGTATTTTCCTGGTGTTGCTCGTGCAATCATGAAAAAGGCATTTCCTAGGATATTGTTTCAGTGTTCGTGGGGAATTTGAAAGTAAGTGTTTTAAACCTGGTTTTTTTTTTAAAGCGTCAGTAAAAGTTGGAACTTTGACCTGCAATATCTCCGTAATCCCGTTCTCAGGGATGGTCAGAACTTGCGGGAAAGTCCGAAAGGGATACTGGGACCCTTGGAAACAGGCAACTGAAGGAACACGGGTGGGTTATAGTCAGTAAAAGTCTGACACGCCCTCCCGCTCCGGCCAGAGCGGGCGAAGTCATTAGAGGATTTGCCAACATCAAAAAAAAAGGGAAAGGATAAAAAAAAAATAAGTATCACAATGACGGGAATAACAAGTGACTTTCGGCTTCTTTAAGCGTCTTTTTAGTACAAAATAGTAGTAATTTTTTTTTGGCGTACCTATTTTTATACACTGAGATTTCGAAGCACGTCATTTCGGCCGTTTTCTATAAAGACATAACACTGTTATTTATTAAACTCTGTGCCTGTGCGTAAGTGCAAAAACAATGTATCTCGCCCTAGTGCTAACGCAGCTCCTCTTTAACCTCAAAAACACTCTACAAAAATCTTAAAAACCGGACAAGTGCGGGTTGGACTCGCTCTTTGAGGGTTCCGAACCACCTTACAATATATCGAACACTACATAATATATATTAATTAATTAAAAAAAACACGTTTCATAATTTTTAATTAAATTAATTTTTTATTACTTATTTTTTGTTATAGCGGCAATCGAAATACACGATCTGTAAAAATTTCAAATGTCGACCTATTACGGTTCATGAGATACAACTCGCAGACAGACAGACGGACGGATGGACACCGGAGCCTTAGACTATTATGACTCCATTTGGTACGCTTCGGGGATTCTAGTCAAAAGCTGTCACATCATATTAGATAAGCGTTTATTTACAAAAATAATACATGTTCCCTCAAGCAAAGCGTGTTTCATATTAGAGTACGGGTTTCCACAATTTCCCTGTGCATTTTCAGCGACTAGAACTTCAAAGAAAACTGTATTAAATGGTGTAAGTCCTCAGGGTAAATGTCTACGAAAATAGGATGAGAAGCGTTCAGAGTTGTTTACTGAAAGTAGGCAAACGTTTTTATTGCGCTGTAAAACTGTTAGGAGTGAGTCCTACTTTTAAGAGTTGGACTGAGAATCGGATGTCAAAATATTTATTGGTTTCGTGCTCGTTTTATTAGACTAGTCGATTTTATTAATTTTGTGAGATTTTTATGAGGTGCTCGTTAAATGGAAAAGCATAGGTACTTCAATCAATCTACCTTGCCATTTCCCAACATATTGAGGTCGGCTTCCAATCTAACCGGGTGCAGCTGAATATCAGTAGTTTACATAGAGTGACTGTCTATCTAACCTCCACAACCTAGTAACTGGGTAATAAGATACCCCTTGGTAAAACTGGTTGTCAGATTTTTTCGAGTTTCTGACGATCCCGTAACGTCTGTCAAAGATCCACGAATGATAGCCGCGACCAACTGCGGCTTAACGTGCTTTCCAATACACGCGGGAGTCTTGGTATGTAAAGATGGTCTCCGATCCATTGACCAACCCTGGCAAGCATAGCTTAACCTGCTGGATCGACCCGTGCGGCTGTTATGACTTAGCCACGAGCTACTCTCGAGTATAGGTAGCTTCCCATAGTTAGCTGTGATGTTAGTACCTAGACAAACATACTTAGGGTATAAAACTATACCCTAGATGTATATAATGTTTTTAATTTTCCACAACGAAAAACCCTGTCCTTTTTCCAAATTGCCTTTTTGCGGTATTCGTGATTATAGGTTCGGTATAGTTTGGTCATAGAAACATCATAGATAAACAGAGGAATTTATTGTCGTTATATTATGAACTAGCTGTGCCCCGCGGTTTCACCCGCGTAGGTGTCGATCCCGTGGGAATATAGGGATAAAATGTATCCTCTGTCCTATTCCAAGTCATGGTCTACCCGTGTGCCCATCCTCTCCTCTCTGGAGTAGGGAACGTCGCGGAGGCGCGGCGCCGGCGTCGAACGGTTCACGTATTGCATTTTTATACTCATGATAACTTCGAAATGAAATGTCCGATTCGAATGAATTAAAAAGTATTTTACTGCTACATAAAAACGCTTGATGTTAAAACTATTTATTTGAATAAGGATTAATATTATGTTGATAAAACTCCTTCGCAAATAATGCATTAATTTTGAACAAATTGGATTACCATAAAAAAGGTTATAGTGAGTCAAACTTAAAAGATAGACATATGCTGTCGCGGACTTTTTTTTAGAACTTTTAAAGAGGAACTATTCCATCATACATTATATTTGTGTAACTTTTACGCAGCGCACGCAACGGAAGCTCTCAAAAAGGAATAGTTTTTCCCGTTTTTACAACATTTTTCATTTATGCTTCGCTCCTATTGGTCGTAGTGTGATGTTCTATAACCTATAGCCTTCCTCGATAAATGGACTATCCAACACAAAAAGAATTTTTCAATTCCAACCTGTAGTTCCTGAGATTAGCGCGTTCAAACAAACAAACAAACTCTTCAGCTTTATAATATTAGTATAGATATCATTCCTTCCTATTCCGCTCGGCGAAATAAATATAAAATGAAACGCTATGTTCACTATACCGTAGATAAATTCTTTTGAAATGATATTTCTGTCAAGAAACGCGCAGAAAAATACTAAGAAACTGTTTTATTTATACCTAAGCCCAAAACGTACAAATAATAACCACTATTCCAAAATATTTTTTTTTTTTTTTTTTTTTGTGCTCATATTTTAGCTTCAGGAGCTCGTGGCTAAGTAATAACAGCCGCACGGGTCGATTGATCAGGTTAAGCTACGCTTGCCGGGGTTGGTCCGTGGATGGGTGACCCTCTTTACATACCGAGACTCTTTACATACGTGCCTCGGAAAGCACGTTAAGCCGTTGGTCCCGGCAGTCATTTGTGAATCTTTGACAGTCGTTACGGGTCGTCAGAAGCCCGAAAGTCTGACAACCAGTCTTACCAAGGGGTATCGTATTACCCAGTTACTGGTTTGTGGAGGTTAGATAGACAGTCACTCCATGTAAAATACTGGTATTCAGCGGCATCCGGTTAGTCTGGAAGCCGACCCAAACATAGTTGGGAAAAGGCTAGGCAGAAGAGAGATTTTAGCCTTCGTTATTTTTTTTTCTGTTAGAATGACATTAGTCAGTGGGTTTTTCAGTGAGTGTACTATTGGTACACCTCTGCCTAACCCTTTGGGGTTTACAGGTGTGATTTTATGTTGTGTAATGACATTAAAATCTCGTTTTTTATCAGCCAGTAAACGTTCACATGGAAGCATTTTATTTTGGCTTTTACATCCAGCGAAAAAGCTTTTTTTCCGATATAGGATAGATACTAATATAGGCATTACTTATCTGCAAAAAAACACATCTTAGGTAAGTAAGCAAATTATAAACTGTTGCCCGCGAATTCGTCTACAATCCATGATGAAAAGTATGTCCTATGTCCTTGTCCAGGTCAAGGTCTACCCATGTACCAAATTTCATCCAAATCCATTCAGCCGTTTTAGCGTGAAAGCGTAACAAACAAACTCACTTTCGCATTTATATGATTTTAAGTTAGAATTATCGAGTTATAAGCTAAATAACAGACACAATTTTGAGTTTTACAAAGTAAGAAATTCTTTACTTCTATTTGACGATACTCCAAAACATGCCACTTTAAGTGAAGCGTAACTTCAGCAGCTTCAGCGCTGTAAAAACATACCGTAGAGAAACGACACGACACACCAGAGAATGATAGCATGCCTCGTACATTTCAGCTGCTTTACCGCTGCAAGACCTTACTAATAGTACTCTTTGCCTCAGTCTTGTCGTACAAATAGAGACCTCACGTCGTTCACAAACAAACATCAGCTTAAAAACATTTACATACTAGTAGAAGACTAGAATAAACAATTACTAACACAGGACCTAGTGACGTCAATTTAAATCTATTTTCTAGAATTTGTATCTTTTTTATCTAGATAAAGCGTCTTAGTAAAGCATCTGATATCACCTTTACACTGTTTTGGCCTTTTTTTAACCGACTTCTAAAAGGAGGAGGTTATCAATTCGAATGTTTTTAGGGTTCCGTACCCAAAGGGTAAAACGGGACCCTATTACTAAGGCTCCGCTGTCTGTCTGTCTGTCCGTCTGTCACCAGCCTGTATCTCATGAACCGTGATAGCTAGACAGTTGAAATTTTCACAGATGATGTATATCTGTTGCCGCTATAACAACGAATAGTAAAAAATAGAATAACAAACGTGATTTTTTTTGCTCGTTTTTGCTCGATATTGAAAACGGCAACAGTTATATATTTACTTTAAAAATAAATAATTAAATTAAAATATAACAAATATTTAAGGGGGGCTCTCATACAACAAATGTGATTTTTTTGCCGTTTTTATAGATAATGGTACGGAACCCTTCGTGCGCGAGTCCGACTCGCACATGGCCGGTTTTATTTTTTATTTCGGATTGGCAAAATTCGTTTTTTATTTGAAAGCTTATACTTCCGAGATGGTCCCATTGTCATCAGGTCAGGATCTGATCATGGGATCCCGGAGAAATCGAGGGAACTCTCCAAATATTATAGACACATCTATAGCTATTTGGGTATTTTTTATAGTAACTCATGCAGTTGCTCTCGAAAAGCACCATTTGATGAAGTGGAACTGATGATGAAGGCCACAGATGGCCACCGGAACTATATCACTCTCAATCAATCTGCCTAGCCTTTTCCCAACTATGTTGGGGTCGGCTTCCAGTCTAACCGGATGCAGCTGAATACCAGTATTTATCTATATCACTATATCACTCTATTAACTGTATTAACTATATCACTCTCAGTCACTCAATAATAAGTATTTCACGGGTTTCGATTCGATTACTTTAATGTGGAAAAAAACGAATATTCAAAATCAAAGAATAAATTCTAAGAAGAAATCAAAAGAAATCTAATAATAAGAATAATGACTTCCGAAATTAAAGTTATTTATCACTTTGTAGTGTTTCTATGGAAGTCGGTTTTTTTTTTTTTAAAGTTTTACTTCTGTCACTAACATGTCTGTGTGTCATCATCATCATCATCAGCCTTTAGCAGTCCACTGCTGGACATAGGCCTCTCCAATTGCACGCCATTCAGCTCAATTCTCGGCAACTCTCATCCAGCTGCTACCAGCCACCCTGCGAAGATCGTTGCTCCACCTAGCCTGAGGGCGTCCTACCTTACGTTTGCCGATTCGCGGTCTCCACTCAAGAACACGTCTATCCCAACGGTCATCGGTTCTACGGCTAATATGGCCGACCCATTGCCACTTCAGCTTGCTTATTCTATGTCTGTGTTTATGAGTCAGAAATTCAGACTTTATTAGAGATCATCTCTTTTATCTCTAAAAAGACTTTAGTTCTGACTCATCTCAATAAAAGTAGCCAAAGTAAGACGTACAGATTCACATCGACTACAAATCACTCTACTACACGCGGTAAACAAGAGTCTTAAAATGTTACCTTTAATTTCACATCACACATACGATACCGGTAAATCCTGTAATACTTTGATCCGTGATACCGTTATCTTGTTGGGTCTTAACTGAAGGTGCTCAGTAACTACGTTTTATGCATATATCCTTTTATGGCACGCCAAATATTTAATAAAAAACTTTGATGAATTTACTCTTCAGTGTTTTGAAATATTCATCATCTGTTCATAGCTATTTACCCAACTATGTTGGGGTCAGCTTCCAATCTGGATGCAGCTGAATACCAGCATTCTACTGTTACAGTTTACTACATTAACCAACCACTACCTACACAACCTACAACCTATCTGACCTCCACAACCTAGTTACTGGGTAATACGATACCTCTTGGTAAGACTGGTTGTCAAACTTTCGGGCTTCTGACGACCCGTGACGACTGTCATAGGTGACAACTGGGACCAACGGCTTCGTGATTTCTGAGGCACGGAACATGGTCCAGTCAGTGCAAGCATTTGTCAGTAATAGTGGAGCTCAACTCAGAACGTAAGGAGCTCAACGACTCATTGACAAAATTGTCAGAATGAGTTAGCTTGGCCTTTGTCTACCTCCCCCGTCTCACCGCTCACATACCTCAGGCGATGAGTAGCAGTCGCGGGGTGCTATAATAATTAATTCAAAACATCCTATCTACTCGGAATATTAACTTCAGGCACGCACAGTACATTCGACCGAACAAAATCCTCTTGTTCTATTGAAACTAGGTAATAAGCTAGATCAGCTCAAGGTCAAAGTGTTACCACTGCCGTGCGGCATACTGTACTTAGTAGACAACTGTGATTCAGACAAAGGATAATTCTATTACGATATCATAAACGCCTTATGTATTAATATTATTAGAACACAATAAACAATGATCTGGATACTAAGAACCTAGATAATCTGACAGGATAGTGATAGACAATGAGATAATTGTATTATTTGCAATGTTAATATGGATTTATTATTCCTAGATCTTTATTGCCTTTATCTTTCAGACACCTTTATGAATGCTGAAGCATTTATGATAGTTACTAGCTTTTTATAAATATTTATTATATAAAATAGGTATATTTTTTACGAGTTCATTATGTATTACGTTTTACGTTCAATTTTATTTTTATGTAACCTATACCCCATTTGAAATAAGATTAGACATTAAAACAAACCCTTTTACAGTCCGTTCAACCGATTTTGACTTCTATACCGTAGGCATAAGGATACCATTAAAAGCCAAAAAGTTACACAATACCAACTATCTACTGCGGCTGCCATTTGTCATGCCACCAACGCAATAGAATTCAAAATCGGTTGGACGGAATGTAAAAAAGGCTTATCTATACGTCTAATCTTATTTCAAATGGAGTATAGTTTGGAAAGCGCTGGTCTGTGATACAATGATTTTTCATTAGTACAGGCACCAACGAAAAAAAAATCTATAATGTAATTATTTTTTTTACTTGTTTATAATATTATAAAAGTGTTTTTTCTTTAAAAAAAAAAAAGTTAAAAAAGAAAAAAAAAAAAAAACTGCGGCTACCTTCGCGTACAAGTAGATAACTATCCCACGGGAACACAACAAGATAAAATGTATTCTATGTCTTAAACCCTATACATATAAATATACTATATAGTGCCCATCGAAATTCTTTCAGACATTCAGGCATGAAAAGGTAAAAGACAGACAGATAGTTATTTTCGCGTTTATTTGGTAACGATATTAAAAATAACTTACGTAAATAAAAAACAAAGAACCTGTGGCAGATGTTACGTCGATACATATTCATAAAGTATTTCTTAACACATCTATGAAGCAAGACATCTATGAAAATATACAGATATAGATCAATAGGTTTCAGTGACAGCGAAATATTGTAAGAGAGAATCTGTCGGATACCGACTTAATGTAGGGCAATCTGACCTACAAAGGTTCTGCAACGACAAGGCTGGTTATACGTACGTACCTGGGTATAGTCTTCCTCGTAATTGCTTTACCACTGTTTACCTGCCTGCCCCAGAAGGAGGGTAATGTTTTTCGAGAGTATGTATGTATGTTTGTATGTATGTATTACTATTTCCTTGGCACGCTCTGTAGCCTAAACGGCTTGATGGATTTTAACATACGAGGTGTCGTTATGTTCGTCTTAATTGTGGGAGTGACATAGGCTATATTTTTTTGTATATATTTCATCTGCAAATAGAAAATAAACGGAGGGGAAGGTTTTTTTTTTAAATAAATTATTACAATATTGCTACTTATCAAATAGAAGCTAGTCATGAATTAATTCCAAATAATATATATTAATAAAACGAAAAACCTTGAAATAGAACAAATTATTTAAATTAAAATACAAAAAACCCGACTGCAAAAACCTATAACCGAAAAGAGAAAAACAAATAACTGGTGTAACTTTTGTTTGTCCCCGCCTGCAATGCAAAAGAAAAAAAACAAGCATTGAACTATGTTTTTTGTAAAACAAAGTTCATTGCCTGTTTTTTTCTTTTCCGGTTATAGGTTTTTGCAGTCGGGTTTTTTGTTTTTTAAATAATTTGTTTTAATTGCTTTCTGGTTTAACAATTTGTATCATAAGTTTGTAGCTTATTTATATACTGTAAAACCTGTTTTTACTCGACTACGGCGAAGAAAAAAGGAGGGTTATGATTTTGACCGGTATGTATGTACGTATGTATGTTTATCTGTTCCCTCCTATCTTCTAAAGCTCTCATCACAATTTGACAAATGAGGTATCGTTGGAAGCGTCTTGATTGTCCGCTGGTTATAGGCTATGTGACGTCACATTAAATGGTGACCTCTAGAGGACATGAAGTCAGGAACTAAAAAAAAAAAATTGTTTAATCGTACCATGTTAGGTATCAAATGAAAGGGCTTAGTGAGCATTTTTAAAAAAAAATATTTTAACCCCAAAAGAATTTAAAAAAAATTAAGTAATAAAAACTAAAACCCAACTACGACTTTTGTGACTCCGGATTTTTAATTTGTCTGTCTGTAGGGTCTTGTTTATATCTTTTTAGTCATAGTAGGGTTTTAGTTTTTATTACTTAATTTTTTTATCTTTATTGCATATGTTCTTTTTCTCTTTGTTCCTCTCAATCAGAGCACCTGCCATCTAATCTCTTCACCACCCTTGGTTGACTGGTAGAGAATGCCTAAGGCATTAAGTCCGACTTTGTACCTTTTTTTTGAGTGCGAAAAGTATACAAATAAATAAATAAATTTGTTGGTAGGTACCTATATTGGCGTGTGTGAGGTGACATATGGCAAATAACATAATTAAATGTTTTGTAATTTTAATTACTTTGCATGGTATTAAGAATTTAGTTCTTCTAACTGAACAAACAACTTTGCTGCAGGGGAGTTTGTTGCGCCACTTCTTCTTCTCAGCTAAAGCACTAGGGCGGGCGTCATGTGTAATTTTGACGTATAAAAAGAGCTGATTTGAACCTTCAAGACTTTTGATTTGATTCCCGGTGAATTGAAACTTCACTAAGGTTGAAACTATCTATCATATAAACAAATAAACCGTGTCATTTTATAACTTGTCAGTGACATTAAACCTTACGCTTCCTGAACATGACGTATGGAAAAGTACCGGACGGCCAGACCGCAAGATGAAAGAAATTCAGAACATCTCAGGATGAAAAAAAATTAAAGTAATAAAAACTAAAACCCAACTACGACTAAAAAGGTATAAACAAGACTCCACAGACAGAGAAATTAAAAATCCGGAGTCACACGTGTTAGATTGGTGTGATAGAATGTTAGATTACGTGTGACTCCGGATTTTTTATTTGTCTGTCTGTGGGGTCTTGTTTATACCTTTTTAGTCGTAGTTGGGTTTTAGTTTTTATTACTTTATTTTTTTTATTCTTTTGGGTTTATAATATATATATTTTTGAAATGTCCTCATTAAGCCCTTTCATTTGATACCTAACATGGTACGATTAAACAATGTTTTTTTTTTAGTTCCTGACTCCTCTAGAGGTCGCCATTTTTAATATGACGTCACATAGCCTATAACCAGCGGACGATCAAGACGCTTCCAACGATACCTCATTTGTCAAATTGTGATAAGTCGTTTAGAAGATATGAAGGAACAGATGAACATACATACATACATACATTCATACCGGTCAAAATCATAACCCTCCTTTTTTCTTCGCCGTAGTCGGGTAAAAATTTCAGAACATCTCAGAATGAAAATGTAAAATCTACGCAGTATCGGACCGCAAGATAAAAATATATTAGAATATCTTAGAATAAGTGTAAGATCTACGCGGCTCCGGCGTCATGTGGTACAAGAAACCTTAGGCTGGTAAAGAAATGTCGACTAAGAACCTATACATAGTTCCCAGCTCATTTTATGATATGTAGGTATAGTTTCGATAATGAAACCTATGCGGTTTCAGTTTACGCTTAGATATTATTAATATCGTTCAAAGTTAACGGTATATAATAATATGTATATTAGTTCTCTCTGCGTTCAATATAGAACGGTGCGCACACGACCTTCACATAACAATTTCATATATCATATTCAGAACAGTTTCGTCTTGTTTCAAAGCAGGTTTTGCAATGCTTATAACTTTGACTAAGTGTTAGTTTGTGAACTAAACTCCCGTCAGTGTTTTCAACCACACTGTCTGCGTACGACCTCAGCTAGTCGGAGGCCCTAGACAAAGTGACATTCTATCAGCGGTAACGATGTTGGAAAAGGCAATATGACACAAGCTATCGAAAAGCTTATGTCAATCCTGTTGAAAGTCGTTGTCGAAATACGAAACGCTTTCGAAGCGATTGTCACTTGTCTAGTCGTTGCCGCGTTGTAGAAATACGAAATGCTTTCGAAGCGATTATCACTTGTCTAGTCGTTGCCGCGTTGTAGAAATACGAAACGCTTTCGAGGCGATTGTCACTTGTCTTGGCCCTCTGGTATCCAGTCTTTTTCAACATCGTATCAATGATCGGAATGAATGGGAAGTTCTTAGAAAATCAATGTTTACAAAAAATCGCGATTTCTGAGTAGGCTCGTAAAAGCTATTCATAATGTTAGTACAATAACACGTTCAGGGATTTATAGTTTTTTTAATTGCAGCTTCTAAAAACAGTCTTGAGAATTTAGTTGCTGATCGAACCTTTTTTCTTTTACCTACACTAATATTATACAGAGAAAAGATTTGTATTTTGTTTGTAATGAATTAACTTAAAAACTACTGAACCGATTTTAAAAGTTCTTTCACCAGAATAATGGTATATTATCACTGAGTAACGTAGGATATCCTAACTAATATTATAAATGCGAAAGTGAGTTTGTTTGTTTATTTGTTTGTTACGCTTTCATTCTGAAACGGCTGAACGGATTTGGATGAAATTTGCCACATGAGTAGACCATGACCTAGAATAGGACCTAGGATACTTTTATCCCAATATTTCCACGGGATAGAGACTTACACGAGTGAAACCGCGGAGCGCAGCTATAGTCATTTATAAATACGAAGCTATTCTAATATATTACGTTAGTTTCCCTTCAATTCCTCACACTCCATATGAGCACAATTTCCTAGACAATTTAATAATAGCCATGATTTAATCAACGCGAGACAATATTCCGTTGTATTAAAGCTAGCGACGAAATAGTTATATACGGTTATTGGTTACATGTCAACAATCCATTAAGGGGATGTAGAAGAGGTTATTTACAACCAAATAACCCTTTTGAATCGTATGCAAATGTCAATAATTTTCGAGACGTTTGACATTTATTATATACTAGCTGTGCCCCGCGGTTTCACCCGCGTAGGTCTCGATCCCCTGGGAATATAGGGACAAAACGTATCCTATGTGCTATTCCAGGTCATGGTTTACCCGTGTGCCCATCTTCTCCTCTCTAGAGGAAGAAACGTCGCGGCGCGGCGCGGCGCCGGCGTCGGACGGTTCGCTTATTGCATTTGTATATCGTGATAACTTCGAAATTAATTGTCCGATTCGAATGAATTAAAAAGTATTTTACTGCTACATAAATACTCTTGATGTTAATACTATTTATTTGAATAAGAATTAATATTATGTTGATGAAACTCCTTCGCAAATAATGCATTAATTTCGAACAAATTTGATTACCATAAAAGACGGCTATAGTGAGTCAATCTTATAAGATAGACATATGCTGTCAAGGACTTTTTTTTTGAACTTTTAAATAGAAACAATTCCATCATACATGATATTTGCGTAACTAAAACCGTTTACGCAGCGCACGCAACGGAAGCTCTCAAAAAGGAATAATTTTTCCCGTTTTTTCAACATTTTTCATTTATGCTCCGCTCCTATTGGTCGTAGCGTGATGTTATATAGCATATAGCCTTCCTCGATAAATGGACTATCCAACACAAAAAGATTTTTTTCGATTCCAACCAGTAGTTGAGATTAGCGCGTTCAAACAAACAAACTCTTCAGCTTTATAATATTAGTATAGATTTTTATTTCATACATTTTAAAATATAACCCAACAAGCAAAATAATCCTGGTATGCGATTTTATAATGCTACGTGGACTTATAAAACTCTAAAACTAAAACGTTTTGGTGGTTGCTAATACACATGCTGTTTTTACTCAAGTACTTTTAATCCTATAATTTGTACTTATATCGGTATATAGGATCATATTTCCTGACTGATAGGATCAAGACTCCAAAAAAAGCATGAAACAAGAGTAATTGCACTCAGGAGTAATTACTCCGGTAACTCAGACTTATATGCGCCTATAAGATCACATCTGCGGACCATTTTAATCTTAATACTCCTGTAGGAGCATGTACCAGGAAGATATGCACTGAGGAGCAATTACTCTTGTTATTTTTACTTATAACCTCATATAAACTAATATTTTATGACCAATTTAAGTAAATTAAAGTTAAATTACTGTAAATCATTTTTGTTTCTGGTTTGGTTTTACATAAACTTAAAAGTAAGTGATAAATAAATTACATATCCACGTTTTAAAAATAATAAATCACCAAGATTATAACAGCACTCGGTAGGATAAAATGTTCTCTTTATCGATTAATCGTATGCCGTTTTAAACATAGACATACATATATAGGCATTCCACAGTAAATATCAATCGGAAAAATGGCGAATCTTTTTCGGTTTTGATATAACCCAATATAGAACCATTATACTTATATTGGTCCTATGTCACACTTGGAAATGCTAAAAATACTTGTTTTAGCACTATGTCATACTTGGAAATGCTCACCTAGAAAATGGCAGCTGCCTTCATAATATTTATTTAAAAAAAAATCAATCTGCCTAGCCTTTTCCCAACTATGTTGGGGTCGGCTTCCAGTCTAACCGGATGCAGCTGAATACTAGTATTTAATATTCATTAATACTAAAATGTAAATAAGCAAATTTTAAGAGGCGCTTTAATTTTTTAATCAAAACCATGATAGATTTCACAGAAAATTCACATTCCCATACGAATAAGCTATAAGACTAACAATTTGACAACAGTAAGATTTTGTTTTTCTACTAAGATTGACATTAATAAATTCTGATTCATATAAATACCTCAAGATATTAATATATTTTTTTACAGAGCACAAGCGATACACTTACTTTGACTGTTCACAATAAATTATAGAAGCATTTCTAGGCGCGTATTAATCTCATTTTTGACTATAACTTACTTATATTGAGATTAACAGGAGTAATTGCATTGACGTAACTCAATTACAGGAGCATTAAAGGCGTATATGGCATTTCAGCGGTCTAATATAAATACGTTATAAGTAAAAGTAGACTTATAAAGTGGGCACTTTTCGAGACTTATATGCGGATATAAGTCTCATATAGTCCTCGATAAGTGATGGTGCTAGGATAGTTTAAAAACCACTTTTTGCTAGTTGGGAATGACTCGAAAATGGTTGATTGGCTTATGGGTTATCAGAGGTTATTTGGTTGCAAATGACCTCTCCTACATCTCCTTATCCTTCCAGTGGTCGCATCCTTGCGCCAAACATAACCAGTCTAGGCGGTCTGTGATTCCGCAACTTTTCGTGTTTAGTTTGAGAAAACGAATGAATATCCTGATATTGTACTTATTTGATACCAATATGGTTGTATTTTTTTTTTTTAAACCTTCCCCGCCCTTTTTTGTATTTTGCGTGCCAAAGAAACACATATATAATACATACATACTCTCGAAAAACATTACCCTCCTTCTGAGGCAGTCGGGTAAAAACTGAATCATTCTAAACATGTTTGTTCCATAATATAGCTTTTAAGACTAGAGCTTAAGCTAAGAAATAAAAATAAAACCTATTTTTAGATAACGCGTCAGACTTAAGCTGTTAACATTAAAGATATTGCTGAAGTCATTGTGAGGATGTGAAATATTTATTTTTATATTGAAGGCAATTTCTTAGTGATCAGCGGGGTAATTACCCCGCAATTATTACGCAATTGCGTAACACACATAAAATGACAATTGATCGCAATGTTTTGATTTGACAGTTCACCCGTTATCTGTCACGACGTTGCTGATGTAAACTTGTTAATTCATTACCTAGTAATTCAATTCAATTTATTAATTCAGTAAATATTCACATTGCGTTCGAATTATAAGCATGAAACATCTTGATGTACAAATATGTATAAGAATACATGAAATTCAATATAGATTAGAAAATTATTTTCAACACACTTGCTCGTAAATTGAAACGCTTTTAGGTTCATAATGCAGTGTATTATGGAAGCGTGGTTTTTACTTTATATTACCGCACTGGTGCCATAATGTGCGCCACAGATTAATATTTACTAGTTGGAGTAATGACATGGCAGTATGCAATTAGTAAGTACTATCATGGCAGCATGGAATTTGTATTCAATAGAAATTGTTATTTTTACCAAAGACAAGCGATCAAAAGCAAGTTTTTATTTATGTTAATTAATTTAATTTAGTTTTAATTTTGGTCATCCAAAATTTTAAAGGTTAAAAAAAGTTTTTATTCAACAAAAAACATAAATTAAGCCTTTTATTTCAATTGGAACCCTTAGAATGATAAAGTAGCCATATGGTAATCATTTTTTTGAAAGGTCTTTGCAATAAATAGCGTACTTTACTCAATTTGTCCTGTCATCACAAAACGTAATTTTTTTTTAAACAACTTTTTTTTGTAAATCTGGTACTTTACGTAGAAATATAAGAATTGAATAAAAATCTATCAACATGTTTTTGGTACATAGTTATCATTTAGTACATGTTATTAATATTATTTGGTATTAATTAAAGTTAAATTACTGTAAATCATTTTTGTTTCTGGTTTGGTTTTACATAAACTTAAAAGTAAGTGATAAATAAATTACATATCCACGTTTTAAAAATAATAAATCACCAAGATTATAACTTTTTTTTTTTATTTGACTGAACCCGGTACTATAAAAAATTCTAAGATACAAAAAGATTGCACGAAACGTTTCAAAAGTAGCTAGCTATTCTATCTGTCAATGTCAATTCTGTTTCCGTTACCGTTCCGTTATCTAGGCAAGACTCCTAGATGGCGTTGTAAAACTACAGTCTCTGGCAATTAGGGAGTCGCTGATGCTGCCATCTGCCAGACATAGTCAGGTTGTGTCTTTTCATTGTATGGGAAAATTTCATCAAATTATATATTGTTCACTACCTTAACCCCATTTGCGTATTATTAACATTATTATATTTTTATATAGGCTGTTCAGCGGTATTATCAGTGCCTTTACTTAAACCCGCGCGCGCATCGCTAGCGGAAAAACAAAACAGGCCGCTATTTTCCATAAATATTTGTTAACTTTTTTGTTGTGTGGTTAAATAATATCAAAAATACAACATTTAAAGTATTGTCACCAACCGACATAGAAGTATTTAAAAGAAACTCCGGTTAGTCGGTACCTTGCAACAAAGGTCAGTTAAACTTTATAAATCTATCATCTCTATAGTTACGTTATTGTAGCATATGTTCTTACAACAAGTCTGTTTTTTCCTCGCAAGTGTGTTGAAAAACGTCGTATGAAACGCGTGTGCATTGATTATTACACTCTCGGCTACCTTATCGCGCTCGCCTACGGCTCGCGCTAACAATACCGCCTCGACTGTAATATCCAAAAGAGCACACTCGTATCACAATGTACTATTAATATATCGATGTTAGTGATGTTACTTAGATAGGTACTGAAAACCGGCATCCATTTAAATCAATAGAAGCAATATCTCTGCGTCTGTCCGTTACTGCGTGTATAGCTCGAAAGCCATGTTTTACGATTTTTATTATTCATTCACACTTAGGTACGTTTTCTTTCTCGGCTTGTAGTAACTTTTAGTTGAGTATGTGTGTATATTAGAGTCAAACAACACGATAGGAGCTTGGGACACAGCATGTTATAAAATAAGATAAAGAATATGACGAAATCGAGCAAGGCCACTTGAAGTAACCCTGAGGAGGCTTACAAGAATAACAAACACAATCAATTCACTTGTAATTAACTTAAAATCCCAACAGACAGCGGCCATATTACTATATAGAGCGAAACTACCACCAATTTGCTTCGAGAAAATTCCTCCCCTTGATTTTCCTCAACGTCCATTTTGATCTTGAAGATAATTAATTTGTTCCATGTTCCGGCCCTGTCCTGTAATGTCGACAATGACATGTTAACGTCTGTATCTTGATTAGCAATGTTATGGGGCCCCAGTATGTTGCCCAACACCGTTATGGGGCCCGAGTAAGTCACCCCGAAGCATCGTTATGGGGCCCGATATGTCATCCCATCGTTTGAGCTAGTAAACCTTTCCTTTCGATTAAGTTTTACGATGAGAGACACGGTCGATGTATTTTATGTTTTCCTATTTGTCCTTGGAGTAATTATTTGTCCTTCGCAATCAGGATTATTTTAAACCAACATATTGTGTGAAATGTATGGGATAGTAGGCAAGTCTTGTAGGTATTAAAGGCGTCTTTTTCAAGTCAAAGAAAAAAGAAAGAATGAAAAATTGTTTATTCTGCACAAACTAAACGCACAATACAAACAAAGAGTGACATTCACTATAAGTACAAATTACCCAAAGGCCTCATATTTAAAACAAGAAATTATAAAAGTTTGTCATTTTTTGTCTATTTTTTGATGAGAGCAATAAACAGTTATCTGTGGATGAGAGGAAATCATATAGGTATGTAGAACCTGGGAGACCGAGATCGGTTTGAGTGAAAACAAAGAAAACATAATTATATAGAAACTAGCTGCGCCCCGCGTAAGTCTCGATCCAGTGGGAAAATCGGGATATAAAGTGTCCTATGTCCTATTCCAGGTTATGGTTTACTTGTGTGCCAAATTCCACCCAAATCCGTTCAGCCGTTTTACCATGTAAGCGTAACAAACAAAGAAATTCACTTTCACATTTATAATATTAGTTAGGATATTGTTCATTTTGATAGTTATGGATAGGATGTATGTTTTCTCTTGACCCCGAAATAATTGGGATATGGACGAGAGTGACGATGTATGTAAACCTCTCGGATTCTAAATGAACCAAAACAAAAAACAAATGAATGCGCTGAAATAGTTTGACCTCTATCTTGTCTTTGGTATAATGATGCTTCTAGAAAATGCCAGACAATTTATGAAAGTTAATAAGACTAATTTAAATAACACAGGTCTGAAACTCCGAACCCAACGATACCCTTACGAACCGTACCACTATACCTATTACTTTTATTAAAATCCTAAATTAAGGCAAGCTTGAATTACACATTTATAGGTACTACAAGTTATATAAATTCTCGTAAAACAAAATTAGTCTTCCTTATCTCGGAGTAGCAATCAAATAATTATCAATAGGCTCTCTGGTCAGTTGCGAGACGTGATGGGATTTGGATGACAGCCAAGACAGCGGTGTAAAGCAGAATTTACACTAGAGCATCATTGTGCCAATTGCGGTGCTACAAAATAGGCAAATGTAGTCTTGTTGCCTGCTTCAAAAAAGGCATCATTTTTAACCGACTTCTTCAAAAAGGAGGAGGTTCTCAATTCGTCTGTATGTTTTTTTTTTTGTATGTTTGTTACGCGATTACTCCGCCAATTATGAATCGATTTTGATGTTTCTTTTTTTGTTTGGTAGGTCATGCTTCCGAAGTGGTCCCATATAAATTTTATTAACTTTGCTTGCGTAATTTTTGAGTTAGCTTCAATATTACGTATTTTTCCCGCTTAGTTTATCTAGACGATATCCTGTTTGACTCCTTCACTGTTATTTACATAGCAGGTAGTGGTATTCGGATTTGTGTGGGGTAGGTACCACTACTAAAAAGTGAAAAATAAAAACTTTTTACAAAAAAAAAACCGACTTCCAAAAAAAACACTAAAAAAGTGAAAAGTAACTTTAATTTCGGAAGTCGGTGGCAAAAAACGGAAATTGAAAAGCAAAGACACCGACTTCCGAAATTAAAGTAATTTTTCACTTTTTTAGTGTTTTTTTTGGAAGTCGTTTTTTTTTTGTAAAAAGTTTTTTACCATCTTGCTACGTAGGGTAGGTACGGTTGTTCTGTCATAGGTTATTAAAATAATTTAAAAGAAAAGGAATTGCAAATTATTACATAGGTTTTATTTACAATTTTAAATAAAATATACAATCTAATTCTAACATTATGTACAAAGGGAAAATATTATATATAAAGGAAGGGGTCATAGGGCGTCAAAAAATTCTTCTTCTTATTTCAGGAACGAGATGGGAATCTTATTAGCTCACACGCAATGTATCGTTACCGTGGCACAACCCACACACACACCCCCGTGGCGGGGGGGGGGGGGCGCGCTCGTACCGCGTGTTTTATCAATGTAAATTCTGAATTTCACACGTCGTTCGCTATAGTATTTCAACATCCATGGCTGGTTTTTTTTATTTTAGCTGTTTATATAAATGGACTGCTGCTTACAGAGAATGTAATTTAACATTGAAATAAAGTATCACTAACTGAAAAGAATAAAAAACCTGAGAAAATTTTCGGTGGAATATGATTCAAAATAAGGAGCTGATTGCCCCCTGTTAATTTGCGGAGGGCTGTCCCTTACACCCTGTATACGAATAGCAAGAACATACATACTTTTATAATATATATACTAGGTGATGCCCGCGGCTTCACCCGCTTGCAAAATTATAAGAATAACAATAATTATATTTTTGCAAATATGGCTAGATGATACATCAATAGGTGTTAGTACGGTAGAAAGATCAGCCATATTTTGCCATTCAGCATGCAAATATTTACGACAAATTATTATTATTGTATATTATCATGTATATAAAATTATTGTCATAGTTATATTATAGTTACATCAAATTATTATCTATCATTAGATCACTTATTGTTAAATTATATACCATTAAATTAATCATTATTCAATAAAATTAGAGTTCCTTATATATACATAAAACGAATAATAAAAAAGTCTACAATTTTTTTTTTCATTTAGGAACTCAGTCACACTGTAGTACGTTTTATCTATCAAAAACTTACGTAGTCTCTTCTTAAACAGCAAAGCATTTAAATCTTTCCAATCGTTGGTAATTTATTATAAATAATTGGGCCCATGCAATAAACACTCTTGCGCATCAAAGCGGTTTGACACCTCAATTGATATAACCTAGTATTGTCACGCCTATTTCTTGGAGCTACATCAGCCATACGTTCGAAACGACTAGGATTAAGCTGTACAAACATAGCTACTTCCAAAATATAAATACAAGGGAGTGTCAGAATATTATACAGCTTAAAATATGACTCGCAGCTGTCGGTGGTTTTAAGTTTAAACATTGCTCTAAGACCTCTTTTTTGAGCTTTAAATGCTGTGTTTTTGTCAGTTGAGTTCGCCCAAAAAATTACACCATAGCGCAAGTGAGACTCAACTATACCTTGATATGCCGTAAGGAGTGTGCATGTGTCTACTATGGATGATAATTTATATAAAACATAGGAAGATGAACTTAATTTTTTACACAGTAAATCTATAAGAGCTTATATACTAAAACCTTCCTCGATAACCACTCCATCCATTGGTGAAAACAGCATGAAAATCGGTGCAGTAATTTTTGAGTTTATCGCGAACAGATAGACAGACGCGGCGGTCTTACAGCATTGTGACATCCTACATGCTTTGAAGTCAATATTTACGAAGGCAACGCCGTGCATGATTGTGGCGTCATGCCGAAGATTGCCTGGGCTCGTATCCGTATCTCAAAGATCCAAAAGGTATAGATTGTATGTAGGTATATTATATATCTTTACTTTAGAAACCTAGAGTCTAAAAGATTCCGTGTTTTGTAGGTCTGTCTACCAGATTCAAAATAATGAATAATAATTGCTTATCCGACATAGGTAGACTGTAGACGTAGAGACTAAATTTTTTCCTTATTACCACAAAACCGTGTTTGTCAGCTGTTTAACCTAAACACCTGTTAAACACGACATTTCTCTATGGAGTTTGACATAAAACTGACATTAGACACGCGTTGAACAAGTGTCTCAGTTTTTGTGGTAATGCCCTATATGTTTAAAATGAGAACTAATGTACACAGTTATGCAATAAAAGTAGTATTTTTATTTTATCTTTGTGAAGCCGGCTTTACCATTTGATTTATTATGACAGACATTGTTTAAGAGTGATTGGCATTTGTTTATGCTGATCGAACAATGAATGACGTTCCATTTTTCTGGGTCTGACGAAAAATAGCTTTTTATTCTTAAGTGGAATATGCATCTTATATCTATGGGTACTATAAATATGTATTAATTCTTGTGCAGAAATGTCCTCTAATATAATCCCTTTGTCGCCTTTAAAGATTCTCTGGGTATAAAAGGGTTAGGCTATTTTTAGACCGAAAGGAGTATCCTTTTATCTGATAATTAATCAAAACCAAAGTCTATTGAATATTATAATTATTATAGGATATTCGGATGTATATTTCATCCGCATATCCTACTACTATACTGCATCCGGTTAGACTGGAAGCCGACCCCAACATAGTTGAGAAAAGGCTAGACAGATTGATTGATTCGGATGTATATTTACCTAAAGTTGAAGTTTTGGCTATTATGGAATATACTTTTGTTTGAAAAAAATCCCGGGTTCGAAAATTTTAAAGTTCTGATTATAGAACCGAATTTATATTTACTTACGTTCCTAATATAACGCTAAGGTATACCTACAGTACGGGTCCACCTGTGCAGGTGTGCCTGCGCAGCACGATCGTCGCACTGTGGATCGAAAAAAGGCTCAAGAAGATTTAGGAGCTTAAATTTTAAAGTGTCGGTTTTTGCTTCGAATAGCCGCATCATGCATAAATATATCATAGGATACAATCTGGTAGGCAAAGTGACAATTTTTTTTTTGTAGAAATGTATGTAGCTAATGCCGAAAATCTCCGAAACAGAGAAAATAACCAGACTATCCTTGCATATACAACGTGCCGCTACAATGGCGACATTAATTTAACACACGTATACTATTTCGTGTATTCGTTTTATTAAAATATTTGAATTTCATTAAACGTTATTATTTATTGATTTATTTACAATTTTCTAAATTACCATCCTGGAGCAACCTGTACTTAAAGAACTATAGCGGAGAGGTCATTTGCCGGGGTCACGGATGATATGGTAGGCGAATAGAGGAAAGCCGCGCAATTTCTTAGAAATTATGCCGACAACAAAAGCATAGTACCGAAAAGCCGAAAGAACGTAAGCCAGCTGGTAGGTAGCTTCATGAGTGAATCTTTTACACAGAGTGATCTCAATTTTGGTTATGTTTTTGTTATTTAGTTTGTTTGAAAATTCAAATTTTTCAATTTACGAATTATTTTATTTTATTATAATTTTTATGTTTACTGGCCACTAGCCCTACCCGTGTGTTAAATTAATGTTGCCATTGTAGCGGCACGCTGTATATTTATGCATGATATTGGCTATTCGAAACAATTTCAAGCAAAAAATCTTCTAGAGTATTTTTTCGATCCACAGTGCAGCGGTCGTATGTTCCAAGAACTGCATAGATCTACTCCGATACATGCTCTAGTCTACCTGTATAGGCACACCTGCTCAAGTAAACCTCTTCTCCAGGGTTGCGGGAATGTCCGAAAGGGATACCGGGACCCTTGGCAACAGGCAACTGAAGGAACACGGGTGGGTTTTAGTCAGTAAAAGTCTGACACGCCCGGCGCCCCGCCCAGAGTGGGAGAAGTCATTTGATGAATTAACAAGATCAAAAAAAAAAAAAAGTATACCTCTTCTGTACATCGTAGTGTGTATGGCCGCCATAAAAGGGAAAAAAGTAAACAAGAAAGTATACAATTTTATTCGCGCAGTGTTGAAACTGCACTCAATTGTTTAAGGATGGCGGTGTATAAAATGTCTCACAGGTATTTACAGGCTACCACAGCTTTTACACAATGGAGGTTTCATTTGGTCCTTGAAGTTTTGTAGCAAAAGAAATTCTGTGGAAACCGCCATTTTAAAAACAAACGACAAGAAGGAACTTTATTAATTTCTGTTTAGTAACTGTGTCGTGTAGTAGTGGCTAAGACCTCATAATCACGAGGCTATGAGTTCAAACCCGGGCAAGTACCAACGCGACTTTATCTATTTATATGTAATTTGATTGATTCAAACTAGTGTTTTGTAAATATTACATAAGTTATTGTTATGTCAATAATGAGAGGTTTTTGACCTCACGATGCACAGTTACATTATTTTAATAGTGATTTTATATACTGTTATATGCATAAACTTGCTACCTGCTAAATATATATATAAACCTGCTGCTATGTAAGGATCGTAGCAGGTTGCGTTCTGAGGGTCTAGACAAGTGACAATCGCTTCGAAAGCGTTTCGTATTTCTACGACTTTCAACTGGATTGACATAAGCTTTTCGATAGCTTATGTCAGTCCTATACATTTTTGCCTTTTTCATCAGCGTTATCGCTGATAGAATGTCACTTTGACTAGGTCCTCAGTAGTTTCTGCCTATCCCTATGGGAAAAAGGCGTGAGTTTATGTATGTATGTATGATACGAGTGCTTGTAAGTAGTGGTTTTTTTTACATTGATATCAATTTTCATATTTTCCACTGCAGATCACACTTTTTGGCGTGCATTTAAAGACGTGTGACAAGACAACACACAAGTTGAAACATTTGGTGGAATCATGGCAGTCAAACCCTGATAGAATTTCTGACTGGTTTATCTTTCACGAATAGTTATCCGCGTTTAGGCAATGCATGTAAACAACCTCATTCATATTATATAGGTACCCATGAATAGGTACTACGACTATAATAACTGTAACGCAAGATTTGAATACACTTTAACAGTTGAACAATTTTCTTCAATGATAAAGTTATATAGTTATTAGTTTTTGTAAAAGGGAGACCTTTTCTTTGCCAAACTCTTCACGGTCCACTTACGATCTTAGTATGAAAAGTACAGACTGTATAAAAACCCGGTTCATTCATTCCGTGACGGTGGTTTTTACGCGTCACTGAGAAACTATTCAAGTGTTATATATGCCTAATACTCCGGAAAAGTGTATGAGCGATGCCACACGGGCGTTGCGTCGTCGTATGGCAGTGCAGTGATTTCGAGGCAGTGAGAAACACGAGCGCAGTAGCAAAGCAACGCAATAAAATAAAAAAACAAACTGCGCTGCGCTCCGTTGTCGCTCCGTCATCTCACCGCAACACCCCTCTCCGTTCGTATCCCTGGACCCTTGTCCGATGCGCACGCGTTCCGTCGCCACACGTTGTTTTAAGGCTCTTACATACTGGCGCGACAGGTCGCGCGACGCGACGCCGCCGCTTGGTTCGCCGTTCTCAGAGATTGTTTTGTTAAAATCGCGTCGCGTTGTCGCGTCGCACTTGTTTGTGGGAGCCTTTAACGCACCGTTTGGCATGACGCTCAGATTTGTATGTAGAACTATGGAGAGTCACCGCTCAGGCATCGCAGCGCCGACGCAACGCATTGACAACGCCCGTGTAGCATCGCTCTATGTATTGAAGGTACTTTTTTCCTAACGTAAGGATTCTATTGAAGAAAAACCAGTTTCAATTTTGTATCCAGGTACTGTCCGCTTTCAGGAAAAGTCGTTTTAATTATCAATTTGCTTTCTTTGACATAAAGTTTTCTTTAGTCTTTTTGTTTTCAGTCCATAACTTAAGGTGATGAAGTATTATTTTATCAGCAATTAGTGACAAAACATGCGACTTATCGTCTATAAGTGTGTAAGAGAGTTTGTTATGTTCATGTTCAACACTAATGTGTTCACAAAAATAACAGCCATTATTTCCCCTTGACATTGACTTCGCGGAAACGATCAGGCTTACCATGTTGCTATTTTTGTCTATAATCTGTCGCGTTATCTTGTCGATTTATTAATGATAACACTTGCTGATTAGTTTTCATACAACTTCAGACCAATTTCAGTGCTTGAATGAAAATAGTTCAGAAGCATCGATTGGATACAACGGGACACTTGTGCCTTGATACCTGCAAGTTACAGGAATAAATGGACTTTACTGATATTGGTAAACTCCTTGCCAAACTCTGTTTTGGACTGACAGAATTTAAATTGCCATTTACACGCTTAGAAGTACAATCGATTCCCTTTTGCGTTCTCGAACGGTGTTCGCTTCGAGATTCGAAGCTCTATTTATTAAAAATTTGTCACTTAATTTGATAATGGTGCCGATTCTGTTGATCACAAACTAAACTTCAGTGCATCTTTTTCTTTCTATTTTATTATGAAAAACGACAGAAGATAAATTTTAATTTAGTCCTGTCAAATTAATCAGCGCCTGACGTAAATTGACGTAATTTTAGTAGGAAAGTTTTTAATCGCGTCTAAACTTGTATGGAGTTGTGACAGTTTGACAGGACTAAACTAAAATTTATCTTCTATCCTTTCCTTAATGAAATAGAAAGAAAAAGATGCACTGAACTTTTTAGTTTAGTTTGTGAACAACAGAATCGGCACCAATGTTCATTTCTGTAAGTAGGTTTGTTTAAACACTTACAAGCCTTAATTTTTTTTTATTTTTTCTGAAGCTTTTGTTTTATACTCCTTGCTTACTACCTTTTACTCTCCACTTGTATAAAATCCCACGTATTCCTGACCCGAGCCATCAGAACGTCCACCATACAAATATTTGAACTATGTTCTACCCCGGAGCGCCAAATCGTTCGCGTCGACTGCACCTTTCAAGCCGCCGTTACACAAAACCTCTGTAATCAAATAGACACATTACTACAGATATCTACAGTAAAATCTTATTTGCAAACGATATAAAAATCATAGAAAAGATAAGATCGCAGTTTATAGCAGACATTAACCTCTCGTTTATCTAATCCGATGGATCGTTCGTGTTTGATGTCGGTGCAATTGGCCGACGATTACGTCCGATTAGCCGGTACAGCCGCGTTAATATGACGGGATATTAATGTACATTAGGTTATGGGAAGTCGTTTGACTTTTGCTTTTGTGATTATACCCGTGTTCTTCCTACCTAAAAGCCTGATTTACACGGTGCAATGTAATGCCCTACTCTACCTCAAATTTTATCTCGCTCGCACCATACTAGTGAGTAGTATAGGCCTGAGTGAGAGCGAGGCGGAGTGGGGTGTTGGCGGCTCTCAAGCCTCGAATATTTTAGGTAATTGCTTTTTACGGTGAAAATAATGGTAATAAAAAATATATAAAAAACATGAGACCTGCTTTATAGTTAGTTCAGTTATTATGCAAAGTTTCATGATCTAAGAAGTATTTTTTGAATACCAGAGGTTTATAGTTCGGTTTTATCTTGGATTTTTTTTTCTATCGATTGTATGTAATCATGTTAGCATCAATCCTCAACTTTAGCATATATGTTTACTAGCTGCGCCCCGCGGTTTAACCCGCGTAAGGCACGATCCCGTGGGATATCGGGATAAAAAGTATCCAATGTGTTAATCCAGGTTATAAACTATCTGTGTGCCAAATTTCATCCAAATCCGTTCAGTAGGTAGTTTTTGCGTGAAAGAGTAACAAACATCCATCCATCCATCCATCCATCCATACTTACAAACTTTCGCGTTTATAATATTAGTTAGATTTTGAAATTAATGCTGCAGTATTTTCGGCATAACGGAGGATCATGCTAAGCAATTTGAGGTAGGGTAGGGCCTTAATTGCTTGTTGAAGCAACAATAAAAGTCATTATTGTTGCTTAAATTTTATTGTATGCCACAGGTGAGAAACTTGCATCATGTAAATTACATGAGATTATTATTCGAGTCTCCCGTTGGATGGTTAAGGCATTAATTTTCCTGTACCTATGCGATATTTGTTATCGGAACTTATGACTCTGGTGTCTTTTCACATCCACACAAGAACATATTTTCAAGACATTCCAGAAATATTTTTATTACAATCGTCCAAACATAATATGCACACAGAAAACATGCATACACAGGTATATCAGTGATTATATTTAAGACATCGGTCAATTTCGTCAACCGAAGCGAAGAATCCTCTAAAGTCTGAATAACTGCTGATTTTCGCTTAATTTCATTCTGGAAAAAAAGTTCTTCCCGGCTTTTCCATACAACAATTTCCGCATAAACTCTTATAAGTGCTCGGAATTACCCAAAAACTTGTTAACCCCAAGTGAAAAAAGGAACCGTTGATAAATTGAGTTCGCGCAAAATTTTGCAGCAAATCAGCCTGTCGGATGTTTCCCGAAAATGTGTACCGCCAATAAGTTTTGCGGAAAAATTGAACCTTTTTCGTATTCTGTACAGACGAAGTTGTTCTTTTTTTGAATTTTTTAATAATAGCAAATAAATGACTGGCCGGAATTATTATCTTAATATTTTTCGGGGAAATCTTTTGGCGTGTGTCCGAATTCGGAACAAACGGCGCCATCTTGTTTTTTCAATACATTTCACAAATAATATGTAATAATTAATATATTCTGCAGACAACTAGATCCGATTACAAACAATACTTGCAATTCTAGATGTTAGTAAACAACATAACTTATTTGCTATGTTATCATGACTTGATTACCGATTGGGTGGTTTTTATAAGATGCGATGGAACTTTCGTCAGGCCCATCAACAATAGCTTTGAGGTCGATTTTTTTTTGCGAATTCTATTTTTCTCATATTAAAAGTTGTTTAGTTTATATTTGTGGGTGATATGTACACCCCATAATTATGTCGATTGTTTTCAAAGGCACCATGTATATACCGTAATCGTTTCGTAAGGATATCTAAAGGTTGATAAAGTTATTTATCCAATTATTAATTTCGAACAAAAGGGAGCACACCTACGAAACCAAAATAGACAGCCAGACAGTTGCCATTTAATGGCCATTAATATTTGTGGAAACATTCGATATAGTTTTCGTTCAAAATGTAGATAACATTTTGATAGTCAAGTTTTAGTCTGTTTTCGTTACGATTGTAGGTGTATCGTGGGTTTAGTCACGTTTATACATTTATTTATATTTGTTTAGATAGGCATAGGTACATTTGTATCAGTTGGTGTGTTTTGATCAGACATTTATATGACCTGAATAGACGTGATTGATATAAAACAATTACTTACACACCTACTGTTTACCGTACCAAATAAAAACCAAGGCCGTAAATTCTAACATAGTACTAATAATATTATAAAGAGACTAGCTGCTCGCCCCGGCTTCGCACGGGTAGCACTAAGTACCTACACCTTGGGTTACTTTATTGGAGTTTTAGTAAGGAGCCCTAATTTTTTAGAAAAATAATATAGCCTATGTCAGCCGGGGATAGTGTAGCTTCCCAACAGTGAAAGAATTTTTCAAATCGGTTCGGTAGTTTCGGAGCCTATTCAATGCAAACAAACAAACATATCTTTCCTCTTTATTATATTAGTATAGATAAAATTGGTTGTGTATAATTGAAAAAAATGTATTGCGTTGGTTCGCCTTAAATAATACTACAAAAGAGCCGGTTTTTTTTTTTTTTTTTTTTTAATTATATTTTCCCGGTACGTTTCCGTGGCATAATTTCCGACATCTACGCGGGCGAAGCCGCGGGCAATTGCTAGTATTTAACACAACTGATAATGCAACATTATTTATCTAAAAAATACTTACTGTCGGATTTGTACGACAGGTGTCAGCTGTTTAATAAAGCTGTAATCTATGTAAGAAAAACTTACAAAATTGTTAGATTGCCGGATTGTCCTCTGTCACCTGTCACCATTTATGAAATAGGCCCCTGATTTATTTGTCTTCCTATGCCTCATTTCTACTATCTATACATAAATTATAAATTAAAGTCGCTTATTGTGTCTGTCTGTGTGACTAACAAAAAAAAATAGCATCTAGTACTGTCGATCTTTTCTTTTCGTAATAAAATACCGATGTATTTCACTCATATTTTTATGCATTTATGTGTCTATTTTCGTTGCCCATAGCAACGCGCATAGCTGTACAGGCGCATAATTTACCCATGAACCGGTCTGTATTTGACAGATTATAAAATGGTTCTACAAAGCAATTTGAATGACATTGTTCTATAACAAAAGGTACATACTCAATGCTGCTGACATTTTAATGTAGTCATGCCATGCGCAATGGGTATCGGATCGGGGTGACTGACTGCATGGCAGTGAACATTTGTTAAATAAAATATTGAATGAAACCCTACCGTTTACGTTTCATACAAAACGTTTCTCTTAGCCTCCAAGAAACTTATCTTCCCCGTTAATTAATCTGCCTAGCCTTTTCCCTACTATATTGGTGTCGGCTTCCAGTCTAACCGTAGCTGATTACCAGTATTTTACATGGAGCGCCTATCTGACCTCCACAACCAAGGTTATGGCTACCACGCAATCCTTTGGTAACACTGGTAGTCAGACTTGGGCTTCCGACTACCCGTGACGACTGTCAAAGATCTTCGAATGACAGCCGGGACCAACGGCTTTTAACGTGCTTCCCGAGTCACGGAGGGCTCTTTATAATGTACGCGGAAAACGAAGTTTTACCTTCGATCGACCCGTGCGGCTAAATAAATAAATAAATATTCTCACAAAATGGTCATATTTGCAGCAAATCAACTTTCGACAGCTATATTGATGTTTCAAATGATTATAATAAAAAAGAAACCAGCATCAGGCACTATACCCCATTTGAAATAAGATTAGACATTAAAACAAACCCTTTTACAGTCTGTTCAACCGATTTTGACTTCTATACCGAAGGCAAAAGGATATAATTAAAAGCAAAAAAAGTTACAAAATACAAACTATCTACTGCGGCTGCCATTTGTCATGCCACCAACGCAATAGAATTCAAAATCGGTTGAACGGAATGTAAAAAAGGCTTATCTATACGTCTAATCTTATTTCAAATGGAGTTTAGTTGTCTGGCATTTTTGCTGAACTGGGCCTATTTGGCGCAGCCGCGAGGCACACTTCCTTATTTACTTAGGGTACCTAGACTTTTAAATTGTTTCTTTTTATTATTTTTAATTATGCCTTCTTTTACTTGTAGTTACGTTGTGTTGTGTGCTTTGTCTGTGCTAAATAAATGTATTTTCTTTCTTTATAATTTAGTAATTATTTGATCATCTGAATTATTAAAGGTACTATAAACATAATTATTATACAACTAACTATTAATTAACTAATTAAATCCTAACTAATACTAATTAAAACTAACTATTCAAATAAATAATTTAACTAAAATATTATGGCGTCGAAAAATTCCTCCGCATCGCTGTCGGCTGGCATTGCCATGGGCCATAAGCATCGCCCGTGGCAATGCCAGCCGACAGCGACAGCCTCTCAGCAAGGTAAAAAGCCAGCCCTTGGGTCACGGGAAGTGTCAAACAGCCGTTTGGAGATTTTGTTGAACAAACTATGAGCACTCAGACTCTACGGCCCTAGGGTTTCAACCACAAACGGGTCGAAAATATATAGAGGGTAATTCTAGGCTATTAGACTTTCGCCGCTTGAGGTTTTCCGCAGCCGCAGCGGCTGCGCCAGCACAGCACGCCGAGGCAGGAAGATGGGATGGCGCAAGAGTATCGACACACGTTGCGTCCCACACTAAAGGCCTACCCATCTTCCATGGGAATAAGGACATGCCGTCCGGTCTTTTGCCATAATTATCGTGTAATGAATTTTGATCAACGTACAACGTAAAACAACGCCGCAATTTGTAAAACAACGTCAGAAATTGAATTTCGCGGAATTCATTGAAGGAATCATCTTTATGAAACTCAATATTCATTTAAATTTTCATAATGTGTGTAACATATTGCATACTAGCTGCGCCCCGCGGTTTCACCCGCGTAAGTCTCGATCCCGTGGGAATATCGGGATAAAAAGTATCCTATGTGTTAATCCAGGTTATAAACTATCTGTTTGCCAAATTTCATCAAAATCCATTTAGCCGTTTTTGCGTGATTGAGTAACAAACACACAAACTTTCACATTTATAATATTAGTAGGATAGTAGGATAAATTAAAATATGCGAGCTCAAAGCAAAAGATAGGAAAATGTGGGTACCTTTATTAATATAGCATAAAATATGTATTGAATGCAAGGTCTTATAAGCGATTCAATTAATGTAGACCCACATTGTTGAAGTATAAATTAGAACGCAAGGACTATTTAGTCCAAGGAATTTAAATTGGTTTTACTAACAGTTGTTATCCCTGAAGTTTGTTAGTCACTTTGTTATTTTAAAACTGTTTAGTTTTATGGCAACTGTTTATTAGAAGTTGATCTTTTATGGAAATGTCATGTTATTTTAAAATAACTTTAAATAAACCCAGCCCCTGAATCTAGTTGAATGTTATTGGAACTCTAGCTGAATCAACCACAAACTATTAATATTGGTCAAAAGTTTGAGCAAAAACGAACAATTTTCTGTTCACATAATTTTTTCGAAGTAGGTATGTTCCAGTTAGGTTTTACATTTTATTAAGAACACTGTTGAAAATAGAAACAAAACGGTGAAGGAAAACATCGTGAGGAAACCGGCATGTGCTACACCAGATATTCGAAGACTTATGATATCTACCAACTAGCACTGGGCCCGCGTGGTGGATTACGACCCACTCCCTCTCACCGAGAGGAGGTCTGTGTCCCAGCAGTGGGGAACATTATAGGCTGAAATGCATAGGCTTATGCTCAAATTAGACTAATAGTATTCAAGATTAATTCCCCGAGTTTCATAGTACAGAAAGATTACTTTAGCTTGAAACAAAATAAATATTGTCTTACGTACCTTTCTTTTCCAAGCAGATCTGACCTTTCAAATTAGTTTCGATCTGACCTTTCAATTCAGTGTTGTACAGAAAAAGTAGTTATCTCTCCCCCTACCGAACGAAATAATAAACAAAATACAGGCGGCACCGGGCGATAATAGGCTGTGGAAGCCAAGACAGTGTGCGAATTCAATAGATAGCCGACCTGATGACCTCGCAATCAATTTTGGTGAATTCGGCTTTAGAAATTGGAAGCTTCTCGATACGCGCGTCGGTCGCTAGTCGGTGTCAATTCAGTTTCCGATTTAGCCGTATTTGAAAATGGTTTCCTCAAAATGACCACCATGAGGGTAAAATCTTTACCCCTATTTTACTGTCGTAACAAACTATAGTCGCTTATCGTGTTTATCTGTATGTCCGCATTGTTCTTCTAAACTACGCAACAGATTTTGATGAGGTTTTCACCATCGTTTAGAGAATTTATTCCAGAAGGTTTATGTGCATGATACTGTTATAATAAACTTACATTAAATAAATAATTCTCGAGGTTTTTCCAAGTCGTAGACACCGTGTGAATTAGGGGCGTGTCGTTTGTGTAGAATAATGTTGTTTTTGTAAGTCATAAAGTGGTTTCTATTAATGACATGATCAAATGTCTCGCTGGTGGTGGCGTGTGTGTTGTATCATTAGGTTCCCTTCAAAATGGATGAGTTGAATGGTGCTGATCCATGCATCATATTCGGGAACGGGCGCCATCAGTAGGGAGTGGTTATTTATTAGCTGCCACGGCTTATATATTTTTTTTTTTCTTTTAACTGACGCTTTTCGCGTGCACGTCTTTCTATTTCAACATGAATGATGTAACCAATAATGTAACAATATTCTGATTTAAAAGAGTGTCCGTGGAGTTTCTTGCCGTTCTTCTCCATAGGAGACTACGCTTTGGAATGGGCAACTAGCTTCATCTTTCTGACTGACCGACCCCTTGACAATTCAAAAGTACCTGTAATTGGTTTATTGAAATAAATGCTTTGAGTTTGACTTTGTTTAAACTTACATCAAGTTCAAACAAAGTCAACAGAATTTATTAGATCGTTAGCTAAATAGAGGCTGCACTTGATATGAACAACCCATTAGTATTTTGTTAATATGCATAATTTAAAATACATCTCGGCTTCAAGATAAACCCTATTTAGCACGTCAGTGCTTTTACACAGATCTGAGATAAACATAAAATTAAACAGATATTCGTAATATTTTCATACAAAAAGTAATTAACAACAGTTTCAGTAAATTGCTCATTTAGTATTTAAATTGAGGGGCTGATTTCAGTTTTCAGCATGAGCGTTTGTTTGCCAAACTCAGGCATGGATTCGTTTACCCACACTGCACAAAGTTATAAAATTATTACAACTCATACAGGGTGTTAGGGTAATCACCGTTATCCTTGAAACCAGTGGTTTAGTTTCATTTATAGAACGTAAAATCAATGGAAAATTACAACTTTTTTTTTAAGGTAATCTACATTTTACACAAAAGTGTTTCACCTTTTCACCCTAGGGCGCTAGGGCAACGAACTTGCGTCTCAACAAGGGTAGATGGCGCGGGACGCGAGGGGCCTAGACAAAATCCCTTTTCTGTAAGCGTTAACGCCAACGGAAATATAAAATTGTATGGAGTTGACATTAGCTTAAGAGATGTCACGTGACTGCTGCTGTCAACTCCATACAATTTTACATACTGACCGGCCGCGAGCGCGGCCCCTCAGTCAGTCACTTGTTTTGCTAGCGAGCACGGTGTCGGACAGAACCTTTTTAAAATCTTTTAAAGAAAATAACGTTTTTTTTTATTGTTACTTGGTGATTTATTTTTAAATTTTAGTCAACTACCCTGGTTCGAGTGACAACGGTGTTTACCCTTACACCCTGTATAACTGTGTCCTGACGTACAGTAAGCCACTAGACGTCGAATCATTTGAAATGATTATGCAAAAGCAAGTAGACAGTATTCAAGAGCTTTTACTTAAATTATTTTCCAAAAAAAGTTAGGTATTGCCTTAGGTATTTAAACAGTTATACTTATTAAAGTTGAGAATCAAAACTCATTATTTTATAGAGTTTTGGGTAATCTCTCTTTAAAGCGGTCGGAGGCAAAGAATACAAATAAGAAGGTACCTATTAATTAGGTAGGTAGATAATAATATAGCTATGAAAGAAAAAAAAAAATTGCCGTATAACTTGACTTGTTTTGACTTAACAAAAATATGGGAACAGAAAAATTGGTTCCTTTGTACTAAAATGTAGGTGTTCCTAAATGAGGCCATGTTTAAGATTTGAGCCAGCCCACGTCAATTACAAAGTCTCATAATTTTAGTTCATCAACCTGTGTTCTATTTCAGGGAACATATTGACGATCGGTCGGTGCTTTCTCAAATCGAACTAAGTAATGCAATCAGGCAAATTGGCAAATTCGCCGAATAACCTAGATCTTTCGGGTTTCAAATTAGTGGCTGAACGGAACGGAGCGGAGAAATTGCATAATGAAATGAGATGAAATTTATGATCGCACCGCTCCGATGTGACAGCTCACTAGTCATCGCACAGCTCATCTTCACTCTCTAATGTCGCGTCGTGTTACTAATTAATTATAGACACATAAATTACATGAAAATATGATTTAAGAATTACGTAAAAACAGCCAAGTATCTACTGATGTAATGGTTAGTAATGTTTAGTTTTAGGAATGAGTATTCTTTTTTATTCAAAATCTTTCTAATCCTTTATCGAACGCAAGGCTCTAATTTGGTGTTAGACGTGGTAAGACCGGGAGTTCAAATCTACCAATTTACAATCGTTTTAATGTAGGATTATTCGCCATTTTGATTTTTTCGTTAGTTTTTGTATGGCAAATTTGTCATTGGCTGAGACTCGCACATAACAGGGAAGCATGTCTCAAAAGGTTCTATACTCAGCAGGGGTGGAACAAGGCTGCCAATGATGATGATGATGATGACCTTCATTGCGTTTGTTTTTTTTTCTTTTGTACACATCCGTAGGTGCCATTTGTGGAATAAAATTTTAAATAACAAATTATTCCACTAATGGCACCTGCGAAAAATATCGATAGGTGCCGTATGTGGAATACCTCAGGTGCCATTTGCTCAGGTGCCGTTTAAGCGGGTGCCCAATGTGGAATACGTCCCTTCATTGCGTTTCGGGTTTTTGGTCCTCTATTATCTCAGACCAAATTAAAAATCAAGACAGTGCGCTGCGAACAATACAGTGAAGCATGCAAAAACTACACCTCCTCTCTGTGTAGACACACTCACACGCACGCATTTATAACCATTTACAATCAAACTACACCTCACTAAGTTCACCTCATGTTTACGAAAACGGCCTCACGTCACTCTTCACAGGCAGCGCTCCGTCTTGGTTTTTTATTTGGTCCGAGTCTATTATGTATTCAAATTGGAATAATTTTCATTTTCATTTTCATTTACTTTCCAAGTAATTTGCGAGTCAATATTGAAGACAACTTTATTATACCTCAATAATGTTTAATTTTCTTACGTTCTCTCAATAAATAAAACGGTAAAATAAGAATGCAAATTAATATTATCGATGTTATTCTGACTACCTATAGAAATATTTCTTATATCTTGACCCGAAAGGACTGTCAAAGATCTACGAATTACTACGGTTTAACGTGCTTCCCGAGCCACGGAGGGGTCCCGAAATGCAATGGCCACCTATCCACGAACCGAACGCGGCAAGCTTAGCCTTTGATCGACCCTTGTGGCTGATAACATTTAACCACGAGCATTTATAAATGGAGGGCATTTATAAATGTTTAGTATGTTTAGTAAATACTAATCGCCGATAGGTAGATATCGTTCGCCTTATCTTATTATAAGTTTATTGGTTGGTCTATTTCGTACCGAAGACTAAGAATAAATCCGTAAGTTGGGTACACTTAAGAGTCTGTACATAGATTGTAAAGTAATCCAATTAATTGGGTACCAACTTGTTATCTACGCGGCAACGTGTCAAGCCAAGTTCAAGAAAAGAACTGGCGATGCAACAGCCGTGTGTTATATTACACGAACTATTTGGAGCTACTTTTCACCCCTGAATAACTCAAAATCTATTTAACGTACACACATGAAATTTGGTTTATTTATTAATACCCCTTAGATCAACTAGAACCCCAAATTTCATAAATACAGCTCAAACGGTTATTGAGATATTAACGTCTAAAAATCGTCATTTTTATCACTGACTTACTTACCGATAGATCAAAAACGTAACCCACTTCCAGATGACCTAGAAAGTTGAAATTTGGTATCCAGCCTGGTATTTGTGTGTATACAAAGGAAAAAATCAGAAAACAGAATATTATTACGATTTTTTTTTTTTACAAATCGATTTCTAACACCTAGCGCCTTTTAAAATTAGTCTTACTGTTATGGGACTTACTTGAGTAGGTTTACAATGATAATATCTACTGAGTCTCCCGTTAGACCCCTTCAAGCATTGAATTGCAATAGGTTTTAACACAACAGTTTTAAGAGTGGATTTACCCACTTTCAGGCCTCGTTCGGGGCCTCAAGCGATACGATTTGCGTCAAGCGAAAACCGCGCGTGTCACCTGTTTCCGTCCATCGCTCCCTTAATAGCATAATATCTAACATTATTATAAAATTTCCTTCATATTTCTTCAATTTCCATTGGTTTGTCTGTGCGTTGTCTTGTTAATCAGTCACGAAACATCCAACACATATAAGATTGACAAGACTATCAGCAATGTCACCTTTACCAGTGTATATACATTACACGTCGGAAGCACTACGGTGACAGGCAAGTTCATTAGCGAACCATTAGCATGTTAGTACACCTACGGCCAATAAGGGACACCTCCCTATTCTTAGAAATAATTGATAAAAGGGATACAGGCGCGTATAAAATCAAATTAGGTGATGGCACTTCTCGACGATACGTAATTCGGAGCGAATATTTAGCTTGACTTTTTAGTAGTGAACATTTTGCTATGATAAACTAAATTTAAGATGGCGGGTACTTTTAAAGACGTGAATGATGACTGGTTGTGATTTAAGCTTTATTTTTAGGAGGTTAAAAACGTAAAAAATCTATTCGCAATCTCATTTCAGTGGTATTAATGTAAAAATGCTTTATGGTTTCGTCATGTTGAAAAGCTGAATGAAGGGCGACTAACAAATGGTATTTACAAAGCAGATGTGAGTGGAACCAGGGTTGCGGGAATGTCCAGGGTTGCGGCAATGTCCAGGGTTGCAGGAATGTCCAGGGTTGCGGGAATGTCCAGGGTTGCGGGAATGTCCAGGGTTGCGTGAATGTCCAGGGTTGCGGGAATGGCCAGGGTTGCGGGAATGTCCAGGGTTGCGGGAATGTCCAGGGTTGCGGGAATGTCCGAAAGGGATACCGGGACCCTGGCAACAGGCAACTGAAGGAACACGGGTGGGTTTTAGTCAGTAAAAGTCTGACACGCCCTTCCGCTCCGCCCAGATAGGGAGAAGTAATTTGATGACTTCCAACACTCAAAAAAAAAAAACAAAAAAAAAGTTTTGAGTGGAATCCCTAGGAGGACATATGGTGGTGTTCTTAAGAATAGTCAGGCGCGTAGTACTAGCAACTAGCGTGTATGACCAGAATGATGTATGAACGTAAACGAGGCAAAAGGAATATTTAGGGATCGTACCAGGTGCCGTTCGGTAGTTTCTGCCGACCCCCATCATGGGAAGCGTGACTTTATGTGTCATGACAATGTCAAAAACTTGTCAAAAATAATGGAAAGTCAGAGGTATTTCTGGCAGATTGAAACTGCGATTAAAATGAGAAGTTCATAGAAATATGTGAATTGCCCCTTCGATTTACGTTAGCAACAATCATTAAAATATTAATAAGTCTTGTTCTCTGAGATTTTTTGCAGGAGAAAAAAAAATTACATAGTTATTATTTTGGTGGAATATTTTTGTTGTTTTATTTGAAACATTTAAACATAAATTATTTCATCGCCACTGCTCTCAAAACGGTGAAGGAAAACATCGAGAGGAAACCGGCATGTCCTAGAACCAAAAATTCGAAGACATGTGACATCTACCAACCCGCACTGGGCCCGCGTGGTAGATTACGGCCCGCTCCCTCTCACAGAGAGGAGGCCTGTGTCCCAGCAGTGGGAACAATATAGGCTGATTATGTAAGTATGTTTGTATGTTTTGAAACACTTTACCTATCTTTATTTAATATTGTCACATCCTTTACATAACAGGAAAATGCTTCTGAAAATATGGTAAGAGCGCTATGTTATGGTAATGTGGGGTTTTCCAAAGGGTGACCCTAAGTGGTTTGTGAAAAGAGGCATTAATTTTAAAACCTCAATTTGTATGACGCATTTTTTATATTATGTAGTTCATTTTTTTTGTAAATAAATTGAGATTTGAGCTTTCTGTTGGTAGTTAGATTTTTTTTTTTATTATTAAGCGTAATATTCGAGAAAATATTAAGATTAGGTATACCAGGACAAATATTTCCGGAGACCTACTACCATAGACATAGAATGGACTGAGCCTCAAAAAAGTGAACACTCTCTTGAACGAGACAAATCGACTGTGCGGCCAATACCAGTCTCTTTTCTGCAAGCCTGTAAAAGGCGCAAAAAAGAGTACTTCTGGCCGCACATTCGCTTTGTCTCCCTCGCACTTTTCGGTCTATATTCACTGCACAACTGAATATACGTTCAGTTCATTCTCTATGTTTTTGCCTACTAAATTAAATAATTATTTTGGTGGGATTCTAGCTTAGCGATTTTTTTTCTTCGAAGATACTAGAAAAAAGCGTTTTAATTGATTTGTTCCATGATTAATTAGTTAACATTAATTATTTCATTTATTTTTATCTCTCACTTGTTATTCTTTCACATAAAATAATAAGTTTGTTTTGTTATATTGTTTGTTAGTTTATTAGGCTATACTCTATTTGAAATAAGATTACACATTTAAATTAACCTTTTTACAGTCCGTTCAACCGATTTTGACTTCTATTGCATTGGTGGCATGACAAATAGCAGCTGCAGTAGACAGTTGGTATTGTGTAACCTTTGTTGCTTTTAATGCCATCCATAAGCCTACGGTCAAGAAGTCAACATCGGTTGAACGGACTGTTTTAAGGTTTGTTTAAATGTCTAATCTTATTTCAAATGGAGTAATCAATTTATTTTTTATTAATAGGTACAGTTTCTTTTTATTGTGATGATGTTGAAGAAAAAATCACACCTTATAATAAAATTTCCTATGATGACACAGAGAAATTGCTGCACTCGATTAAATGATTATTGTTTAAAAAAAATTACATACACATTCACTACTATCCACCTACACATTCACCTCCGTTCACCTACACACTTCACCACTATTCACCTAAACGTTCACTTTCACACACCTACTCACTTACCACAATCCATATAGGTACATATTCACCTTAATTCACCTACATATTCACCACCACTCACCACATAACCACTTCTCACCCACAGACTCACCACCGTTCACTGTTCCCTTTGCCTGTTTTTGTTGTTATATTATTTTTTCTTTTCATTTATTTATTTCTGTTTTCAATTGTTTATTAGAAATATATGTTGCCTGCCTGTTTATTTGTATGATGCCACTAAGTGGGGCCTGGTGACCTGTAATACAGGTTTTTTTATAAAACCTACTTCAGGCACCAGCTCTCACAATGTGATTTTTTATAGTTAAAACTGATAAGTAACTGTTAACGCTAAGCCATTGTGAGAGAAAATAAATAAACTTATTATTATTATTATTATAAATATAAACTTACGCTGTATTCCCATGGGAATAGGCAGAAACTATAGAACGCCACGCTACGATCCTTACATATTCTTTTTGCCTCAATTAATTCTTCCGATAGTATAATAATGAGGTTGTTATCAACTGAAGTAGCCTTCAAAGAGTAGGCACTACCCTTTGTCCAGAACCACAAAATCATAATCATAATTAACGAAACGCTTTCATTAGACGTCCAGATGACGTCACTGAAGTTCCAACATTGAATGAAACGTTGTCTTGGAACAAAGCCACTGAGTCTCTGTAGAACTAAGGCCGACTAAGTTCCAAGTCGAGCTAACATTGTGAGCTATTAATTAGATATGTTGCGAACTAGAAATATAGCAATTTAAGTCGAGTTTAGAGTAGTCTTATCCTAATATTGTAGGTATATTTAGTTTTAAAGCAGTGCCCAGTGGTATCGACCTCAACTTACGAGTTGTAGGTTGTGAGTTCGAACCCCGACCGGCACTTTGTATATTTAATTTCATCACCATTGCTTTCAAAACGGTGAAGGAAAACATCGTGAGGAAACCGGCATGTCCTAGAACCAAAAATTCGAAGACATGTGACATCTACCAACCCGCACTGGGCTCGTGTAGCGGATTACGGTCCACTCCCTCTCACAGAGAGGAGGCCTGTGTCCCAGCAGTGGGCACAATGTAAGCTGATTATGGTTATGGTTAATATGGGGTGATTTGGTGCGTAAATGAGATGACGTGTTTCGGATTTATCTACCTACTGACACCATTATGCTATATTATACTAGCTATGAAGTTGAGAGTGCGGACTCTAGCGGAGTGCACGCGTCAGTGGTGCCTCACTTAAATAAGAAATATAACTTAGATATAAAAGTACCTATAGTGCTGAAACGGGAAAACCTACAAGCTGTGTCCTCTTTAAGGGGCTACAACCCCAGATATCAACTGCGCAGAAGCAGAGTACCTAATTCGATAAACAGTAGAAGAAAGACCTCAGCGATTATACTGAAGTCCTCTTGCTCGCCAATTTTGGCACGAAGCACTAAAACCCAACGTACCCTTCACCACGCATGCAACTCAACAACTACTCACGCAGGGTCACTAAAAGTACCAACAATAAACTAGGTACCATTCTCTCTTTAACATGAAGACAAAACAAGGGACTGCAACTGTTGCAGTATTTAAAAAATAAAGCAACAAAAACTAAAAAAAAAAAAAAAAATCCGGCGTAACACACGTAATCTGTTCGATTTATGCCCTAACACGTGTGACTCCGGATTTTAAATTTGTCTGTCTGCGGTTTCTTGTTTATACCTTTTTAGTCGTAGTTGGGTTTTAGTTTTTATTACTTTAGTTTTTTTTTAATTCTTTTGGGGTTATAATATATATATTTTTGAAATGTGCTCATTAAGCCCTTTCATTTGATACCCAACATGGTACGATTAAACATTTTAAAAAAAATAGTTCCTTACTTTTTGTCCTCTAGACGGCGCCAATTTAATGTTACGTCATATAGCCTATAACCAGCGGACGATCAAAACGCTTCCAACGATACCTCATTTGTCAAATTGTGATGAGTGGTTTAGAAGATAGGAGGGAACAGATGAACATGATACATACATACCGGTCAAAATCATAACCCTCCTTTTTTCTTCGCCGTAGTCGGGTAAAAATAAGAGTGAAAGAACGCTACCTCTATCCATTTCGACATAGTTGCATAGTTGTTTTAAATCACATTGTAGTTATTATATTTTTAGTGATATTTATTTTAGAAGTAAGTATGTATGTACATTGTCATATTATTAAATTAAATTAATGAATTGTTTTCTTATTTATGTATTTGGTTTCTCTTCTACTCTTACACACGTTGTCTACATCTACTTTCCTATCGCAGATAATTATTCTGGAAGAGATTTCTTTAGAAATAAGCATTGCCTTTGTACGTTTTTCTGTTCCTTTCTTGTTCTCTGTAGATAAATAGGTAAATGTGTGTGCATAAATGGTTAAATAAATAATAAGGGATGCGTGCTACCGACATACATGCATATAAATACTGCCTACACGAGACTACCCTTTGTTCTCATTTTAAACTCGTATCTTGTCCGTAGCACCCACGTGTGCTAAAGTCTGTCGTCCACGGGTAGGATGTGCTCGAAGAGGTTTGCTACGTTAGCTGCGCGATTCATTTGTTTGCCAGTCATGCATCCGTGCGTAGCGTGTCCGGGGACCGTAGTGGACGATCCCGCCAATATGGTCTGTTTCAAAAGTAGCTGATAATTGTTTCCATTTCGTCAAAATATCATAAAAATTTACAAACGGATCAGAAAACTTAGGTACGCCACTTACGTGTGACATGATTTGATTATTTCGATGCACGAAATTCTAATTTAAATCACATTGAAGATGTTTTTCTTTTGGAAATGGAGTTTAATTTTATCATCCCAATTTTCGTCGATGATTTTTCAATTACAATTTAATAATGATGTACAAACAATAACCGTTGGAAAAAGGGGTAAGGAATAAAATTGAAACTTTCCAAATACAGTTGAATGTGTTACTCTATCTCAGTGAGTGATTGCGTAAGCATGTAAATTTATAACAGGAGAGTTTTTTTACGCTTTTCATCAGAAAGAACATTTTAATAGAAAGCGAAGCTTACACGTGCGTAGCTTAGCCGTGAGCTGCTGTGAAGCGGCGCCTTTACGGTCAAGATGGCCGAATCGGGTGTGCTAGATTTACAGCTTAATTTAGCAGATGACCCGAGAGAGAGGTCAAGTGGTGACGTCACTCATGTCGTGGTTGATGGGAAGATTTATGTTGTGTTGAGTTAGAAATAATTCAATTTGCCTCTTAGACTGATTGCTCGTTGCCGTTGTCAGTTCTCCGGTTGTACGTTCAGTGTTGGCGTCTTTTACAAAGGAAACCCTTTCTTTTCTGTGATGGTAAGGGTTGGTGATAAAAACTGTGGCGGTATCTACATCCTCACATGCAAACAACGCATCAAAGACCTGACGTCACACAAAAATTCTGACGTCACATAAATCATCGCGCAATTAAAGTTTACCGTGCAATGGACATATATACAAGAACTCGACGTCAATCGTCGGGCAGTTTCCCGCCAGACAACACCCGTCCGGTCGGAGGTTCTACCGTTTTCTATGGTGGATGAGTGAACTTTATACCCTGTTCCTCACTACTTACCCCTAAAAACATTTGTTTTAATCAGTGGATGGTAAAAGAAAGAAAGTGAGATTGATATTTAGTAAGCTTAACTATTCGAAGACATGTGACATCCACCAACCCGCACTGGGCCCGCGTGGTGGATTACCGCCCAATCCCACTCAGAGGAGGCCTGTGTCCCAACAGTGGGAACTTTTAGGCTGATTATGGGTTAACTATTTTAGTTGCACCAGATATTCACATCATTAAGCTTCGTAAGTCATGGGTCTTGACGTCAAGGTCGCTCAACGCACTATGGAGCGGGCTATGCTCGGAGTCTCTTTGAAGGTAATCTAGAATGAAATTATCTGGATAAGAACAGAAGTTACCGATATATCTTGCAGAGTACGCAAATTGAACCGGCAGTGGGCTATGTTTGTCGAAGGACCGATGGCCGGTGGTGCAGACGAGTCTTGGAGTGGAGACCGCGTATCGGCAAGCATAGTGTGTGACATCCCCAGCTAGATGAACCGACGAAAATATGTCTGGGACAGACTGGATGCGGAAGGCGGAGGATGGGGTGTTGTGGCGCAGCCTAGGAGAGGCCCTTATCCAGCTGCAGTGAACTGCGATAGGCTGAGTTGATTGAATGATTGATTAGGTCGTTTTTTTTTTTTATGATATTGGAAATCATCAAATGACTTCTTCCACTCTGGGCGGAGCGGAAGGGCGTGTCAGACTTTTACTGACTAAAACCCACCCGTGTTCCTTCAGTTGCCTGTTGCCAAGGTCCCGGTATCCCTTTCGGACTTTCCCGCAACCCTAGATTCTATAGAAACGTTGTTACTCCATTTAATAAAATCAAGCTTAAAAAAAAAAAAGATAAGTACAGTAAGTACTTCTAAAACGACCAAAACTAACCAGATATTAATGAAACATAGTGTACGTTATAAACAGGTACATCTGGTACATACCGTGAGACTATAACGGAAATCAGTGGCGCGGCCGCCCCGCAAACATCCGGCCGGCACTCCTTTGTACCGGCAGCGGTATGACGGTATGAACTGGTCTGAACCAGCTAGCGTATACCGTATGAAATATGAATTAAATTGAGGGAATATGAAGCATTTGTGAGGTAAAGTTACGGATATTCTGGCTAAGCTTAGTGTATGAATAAATAGAGTTACTGAGGATGCTAATGTTTTTGTTTTTTTTTTAAGTCTGTAGACAATGTCAATGTGAATTAATTGTTTTTTCTTTTTTTTTCTGAGTAATGTTATTTCTGCACAAATTCAATGTACTAGAACAATGTTGTGCACTAAGAAATAATTTTGTCGAAAACCGTAAGTATTCAATTTATCCGAAGACGAGCTGCAGGAGTCATTTTAATAATAATACTTACCTATAGTACACACTCGCCAGTTTTGTTAAGCCCCATGTCGCGAGGCGACAGCGAGCGATTTGAGTGAGGGCGTCAATTTTTAGGGTTCCGTAACCAAAGGGTAAAACGGGACCCTATTACTAAGGCTCCGCTGCCTGTCTGTCTGTCACCAGGCTGTATCTAATGAACCGTGATAGTTAGACAGTTGAAATTTTCACAGATGATGTATTTCTATTGCCGCTATAACAACAAATACTAAAAAACAGAATAAAATAAATATTTAAGGCAAAACAATCACGTTTGTTGTTTTGCTCGTTTTTGCTTGATATTGATAACGGCAACAGGTAGACGCTTGAAATGTTTACAGAATATTTAGTTATATATTCACTTTATAAATAAATAATTAAATTAAAATATTTAAGGTGGGCTCCCATACTACAGACATGTATTTATGCCGTTTTATAGATAATGGTACGGAACCCTTCGTGCGCGAGTCCGACTCGCACTTGGCCGGTTTTTTTACTATCAACCGAGCACAAATCCAGAGTCCGGGCTGATACTCAGAAATTCCTAATGGAAAAACGCAGTGATACTTTGCGAGAGCCGGTAATCAAACCCAGGACATCATGCTCAGCCAGTAGGCGCTTGCAACCACTGAACAAATGAGGCAGTGAGTTGGTTTTAATAATGCATGAAATAAATAGATAGCATAATATGCTGTTAATGGTTCACCCCTACTCAATAATAACGGTTTCAATAATATTACGAAGAGTAGGCTCGACGAATAAATTCACCAAATTACGCAACAAAATATTAATACAATTCAATGAAGTTTAATATTTTCACCATTCGTTAAAGCTATTGTTACTCAAATGCATAACCTAGCTAACCTAGCTCAAATATATTAACCTGAAAATGAAACAAACAAATAAATGAACGTTTTGAATTGGTACATTTACGACAGCCTGTCGAACATCGAAGCCAAATTAATTGAATGAATGATGAGTTTGACAGATAATTTGTGTGAAATCGTGTTTTGTTTTTGTTAACCATACATTATATTCATACCTAGCTTTTGCACGCCACTTCGTCTACGAACCAGGATGAAAAGTATCCTATGTCCTTCTCCAGGTCTAGGTTAGGTCAGGTCAGATCGGGGGTATACTAATAATATAAAATACATATATTTATAATAATACTAACTGCGTTCCGCGGTATCACCTGCAAAGGTCTTGATCCCGTGGGAATATCGGGATAAAAAGTATTCTATGTCCTATTCCAGGTCATGGTCTACCTATGTGCCATTATTTTATTTTATACTTTACTAGCTGCACCGGGGGGTTTTACCCGCGTATGTCTCGATCCCGTAAGATTTTCGGTCAGATCATGGTCTACCCATGTGCCAAATTTCTTCCAAATCCGTTCAGCCATTTTAGCATGAAAGCGTAACAAACAAGCAAATTCACATTTGCATTTATAATATTAGTTAATCACACCAACAACAGTAATTTACCATTCAAATGAAATAACCGCTAAAGTTTTCATGGCATGGAGATATTTGCTTACGACCATAATAATATTATACGTATTGTAAAAGACAATTTTGCTAAGTGTTGCCCCAGTGACTTGCTTGGCTAACAAAGTTCAAACTCTGCTAACCCTAACAGGGGCAGTCAGGGGTAAAGTTAAGACTCCTTTCTTAGTAGACCAAAGAGGTTTATTAAGAAAGTAGTTTCTTCGTTCTCGGAACTAATCTAATTTAATCTAACTAGCCTGTATTGTCCCATTGCAGGGCAGTGACCTCACTCTCCCTTTTCTACACAATTCTGTAAAAAAAAATATTAAAAAAAGGTTTATTCATTAAGGAAAAAGACACGGTACAATATGAAAAAAATGAGTAACAGATTACATAGCAGCCTTAGGTGCTAGATTTTTACAAATTCCCTGAACCCAACACTAGAATTCACTGTCGTGGGGTCCAGTCTCTTCCCAAGTAAGGCAAACAATTATTTATTTAGTTAAATTTTTTAATTAAAGTCTTTTGTTAAATTCCGTTCTTGACTCCTAAGTTCCAAGCTTGACTCCTACTGAAAGGACTGCAGTATTTTTATTATTTTTAATAGTTAATCTTAATCAATAATCTTAATTTAAGTAATTGTACTGCTACCACTATTGTAACCAGCTCTCTAATTGCGTAACTTATTTATGTAACCCATTAAGACTAATTTGTTTCGTTTTGACAATTCAACAATATTCATTGCGTTATTTACGTTGTTGAGCAGTTTTTTTTTTCGAAGGCGTCAATCAATGGATTAGACGTTTGTTTCAAACCAATTCCAATTCTGATCATTCGTGTTCTGATTACCTACACAATTTTGGTGCTTATGATAATCCACAATATTTACAACATTTTCCTTATTTCCAGATATCAAGAAACCAACATCAACATCGGCCTCCCAAACGTAAGTTCCAAAACAATTTTCTTCGATAGAATAAAACTTATCGTTTACTGACCGTCGCCCACTCAAAAAGTATCATAAAGAAATAGTTTTGCCAATAAATAATTCTTCTACATGACAGATTTGCACGATAAACCACATCTATGTTTTTTCTATTACGATTCGATTTCGGACTCAATAAATTACCGAACTTAGAACTTGATGTTTTCGATTATTTTCTAAGTTTTTTACTGTCATGATATCTAAATGGCAGTGGTGCTTCTATAGATGGTCTCTTCTGATATACGATTAACTTCGGAGATTGATAGCAGCAACTATGTTGTTATAAATGCAAGAAATGCATGGCATTCGAGAAACATTGTAAAAAAAGAACATTGTGAAGTCTTCATAAAGAGATTCATCATCATCATCATCAGCCTATAGCAGTCCAATGCTGGACATAGACCTCTCAAATTGCATGCCATTCAGCTCGATTCTCGGCAAAAAGATATTGGTCCTCTATATTTTTTGTTTTTATTTTTATTTTTTTACTGTTATTTTTATACTCTGTGCGCTAAATGGTACATAGCTGCAATTTCTGGTTAAATTAACAGAAAAATACATACAATGTATGTAAAAAATTCATTTATTTCACACATCAAAAAACTCTGGGAATCCAATTTGCATCCAAATAGTTACAAATGTCGCTAACGATGTGCATACACGTGGTAAGGGTAAAATGGAGTTCGAAATAAAATTAAGACGCTTTTTCGATCACCTTCTATTTTTCCTGTTCATCAAACGATTTGCACGAGAAATACAGCCTAAATCCACTAAGGTGGGTAATAAAAGAGGCTACTTATCATTTTCATCTTCATCATTCAGCTCAAAGATATCTCAAACCTAAGAAGATTAACATATCAGATTAGATAAACACTATGGAATGAAAATAAAGATAATTATGCTTTTACAATGTTTGTAAATATGTGAGCACCATGTAGGTATCTATCACATACTTAATTAATTTATTTGTCATTGCTCCATTTTTAATTTTTAATTCTTTTTACCTATTGTTGTACAGTAATCGTATTCACATGTAATTATATAATTGATGTATACAAAATATTCTAAAACATTTTTTTTAAAGAGTAACGGTGGAGTTTCTTGTCCTTTCTTCTCCATACGAAAACTACCTTTTGGAAGGGGCAACTAGAATCAGTTTTATTTCTTTCTTTGTTTTGACGTTCAAAAGTGCCTTTAATGTGCCTATTTGAAATAAATGGTTTGAATTTGACTTTGACTTTGACTTTATGATTACGAATATTCACTGCTGGACGTAGACCTCCCCCAAACATTGCACCAACGATGCAGGAAGCAAGACCGCTTCCTGCATCCAGTGGATTCCTGAGACCTAGAAAGAAAAGAATGAAAGAAATATGTTTATTTGCGGCTATAACTTGACGCTAAGAAAGGAAAAATACACGAAAAATAACAAATTGGGGGAAAATATGCGTCACATTCACACAAAACGGCCATGGCTCAGCATAATACTAAACCGCACCACCGCACCGCACCACCGCTGCTACCTAATTAAAACACGAATGTGGGTTTATCACATGAGTGTTTTAATACCTAATTATTTACAGTTGTCCTCCTGTTGAATCCTCTATAACAGTTTATTTGCCATACGACGCACGTGAATTCGAAAAATTAACTTATAGGTTATCCTTCGAAAAATTAACTTATAGGTTATCCTGAATAGCGTCAGATGGGCTGGTGCGCGGTCAGACGTGTACAGGCTGGATTGCGGAGTGAGGCAAGGGGGTTTATCTTCTCCTCGCCTCTTTAACCTGTATATGAACCGGTTGATCGGTGAGCTCAGCAGCACTAATATTGGGTGTTCCATAGATGGGGTTTGCATAAACAACATTAGCTACGCGGATGATATGGTGTTGCTGAGCCCATCGATCGGTGCGTTACGTAAACTTCTGTGCTTATGTGAGTCATATGCGGAGGCCCATGGGCTCAAATACAATGCTAAGAAGAGTGAATTTATGATTTTTAAAGCCGGTACCAAATGCTACTCTTCTGTACCTCCTGTCGCTCTTTGCGGCATTCCTTTAAACAGGGTAAAGCATTTCAAGTATTTGGGCCACTGGGTCTCTGATGACCTCTGTGACAATCAGGATATTGAGAGGGTGCGCAGGGCGCTGTCTGTCCGGTGTAATATGTTGGCTCGCAGGTTCGCGCGTTGTACTAGACCAGTAAAGGTGACTTTATTTAAGGCATATTGTCAGTCGTTTTACACGTGCAGCCTGTGGACCAAGTTTACGCAACGGGCGTACAGCGCACTGCGCGTGCAGTATAACAATGCTTTCAGGATGCTGTTAGGGTTTCCGCGGTGTTGTAGTGCCCCGAGTATGTTTGCTGAGGCGCGTACTGATGATTTTTTCGCGATCATAAGGAAACGGAGCGTTTCGCTACTAAGTCGTCTGCAAAACAGCTCAAACAGCTTCCTGAAGGTATTGTCCGAGCGGTGGGATCTACCCCTGATGCAGAGGTGGATGCAGCTTCATAGTAGCGCATCCCCTCGTATGATGTATTAATTTGTGTTGTGTTTTATTTTTATTGTATTCATTTTGGTTGACATGTGTATGTAGTTCAAATTTATTTTATTTATTTGTTTGAATGACATGTTATTAATGAATTTAATCTTTTGAGTATATTTTAATCGTAATGAAATGGAATGGACTTTGTATGAAATAAATAAATATTATTATTATTATCCTATGTTTTTTTTTTAAATTACCGTGCTTTCTTAGTGAAACGCGCCTGCATGACTATGTTCTTTTTTTGAAATGAGTTGCTTTATGAAATCTAGTACAACATTATAACACCCGTTTGGATGATATTATGGTTACTATGACACTGGTTACTTTAATGTTGGCAATAAGCTAACTGTTTCAGAAACTTTTATAGAGGATTTATAGCATGGGTGTAGATAAATATACTTACGATTCTATTACTAAACCCTCTGTCCCTAAAGTTTCAGCAGTATTTCTTTACCTAGCCTTACCTCTACAAATAAAATTTGTTTAGCCACTAAAGAAAGTAAGATTCGTTAACATAGGCTCATAAACAACGTGACAAGACTTGGGAATACGAAAGCAGACGTGACAAGAGGTATTGGTCTGTTACAGGAGACATGGACCTTGGGGTATAATTTAAATAAGGCTAAGTTTGGCAGGTAAGACTATACAAAGTGTAAGACATCGACGCGCTAACTATTACCATGAACTCAAACTCAAAGCATTTATTTCAATTAAACCATTTACAGGCACTTTTGACTGTCAAAGAGTCGGTCAGTTAGTCAGAAAGTTGAAGCTAGTTGCCCATTCCAAAACGTAGATCTCTATGGAGAAGAACGGGCAAGAAACTCCAAGGACACTCTTTTTAAAAATGGATATAGATATTACAAAATCCTGGGTACAGTATTCTTGTTGCTTCTATATGTGAGAACGATGTAAAACAAAAAATAATCAAAAACAATTCAAAATATAAGATTAAAAATAAGCTCAGGCAAATAAGAGATGACCAATCTCAACTGATGGTGCCCGTTCACGAACATGACACGTGGATCAGCACCATCCAGCTCAACCATTTTGTAGGGAACCGAATGATCCAACATACGCGCCACCATCAGCGAGCCATTTAAGTGAGCATGACATACTTTCATCTGCAAAGCTCTTTCAAGTCAACATACATCATGATACCATATTAAACGGCTCCATGGTACTCACATTTACAAAAATTGAAAAAATGCTTCTAAATTATACAAAACTATAGTTTGCAATGAAATTAAGAGATTTATTATACTATTATTTTTAAATTAGTTAAAATAAGAATTAAAAAAACAAACATTAAGTTCGTAATGTCAGAAAAAATTAAAGGGGAAGCAACTCTTCAATTATTAAAATTTTATTTAGTGAGCTCAAGTGCTTGTGGAGCAGGACCAGCATTAAGGACCAGCATGAATTTAGTAAATGATTGTTAGACCCATCAGCGTTGAAATGGAATAGGAAGTTTTTATTAATAACAGACAAATTTCAGCGCTACCGCTGGTAGGTATAAGATCTAGAATCATTTGTGCTGAATTCATTGTAACACTTTGGGGGTGATGTCAATTTCACCATAATTATTATATGGAAGACGTCAGCTTAAGCTCAATGTTGCTACTGGCATTTACAGACGCATTTTGTATGTTAATTAAATTATCCCACGTGAAAAATATTATATAGTCTTCTAATATTTTTTTTATCGCTTGCTAACGAAAAACTATTTACAGTTTTTAATATCAAAACATTAAACTTTTGGCACAGTTCAATACCACAACGGCCTCCGTTTAGAGCTTTGCACAACATCTGCAAATTGTAAAATTATAGTTTGAATTACTTTATTGTAAAGCAGTGATAGCCTAGTGGTCTGACTGTCAGACTGCCAAGTCATAGTTCTCGAGTTTGAACCCAAGACACGCAACTCTGACTTTTCGGATTCATGTGCATAATTTTATAATCCCTTGCTTCAAAAACGGTGAAGGAAAACATCAAAGAAGACTATGCAAGTTATTTACCTGAGGCGTACAATTTAATTGAAGCAACAAATGTCATGCAACGTCTAATCGTTGTTGCTTCAATTTATGGTACACTACACATAAATGGCGCCGTGTAAGTTATCAGGAATTAGCTGCGCCCCGTGGTTTCACCCGCATAAATCTCGATCTCTTCAGAATATCGGAATAAAAGGCCGGTCATGGTCTACCCATATGCCAAATTTCATCCAAATCCGTTCAGCCGTTTCAGCGTGAAAGGGTAACAAACTAGTATTAGGTTTTCTTATTGTTTCCAAACAACAAAAAAGCGAAACAAGAGACTCTCCCTAAAGACAAACAGCTATCAGACTTCACGCTCTCCAGACACATAATATCTCGCCTGTAATCCCCGAAGGCTTAGACATAGACGAGAGACAGGCAACACGACTAATATCCCATCTATTCCCAATGCATAACAGGGGCGGTCCAATCATGGTCCAATTTGGTCATAATTCGGGTTCAAAGCATGTACCGCAACGAAATAAAGCGGAGTACTGCGAGGTCAAACCTAATTGATACGGTCCACTCCGCTCTTAGAGTATGAATCTATATAGAGCAGGCCTTTGGGAATTGGTTTTTAAGAGAAATATTTTACCGTTATTTAGTAATAGACGTATTGTGGATGTCGTGTGATGCTCGCACACAACAGCACATTCAGTAAATGTTCTGTTTTTTTTTGCAATGTCGCCAGTCTCTTGGGTACATTACTAACTGACACCGATGCGGAGGAATTTTTCGACGCTATATTTTAGTTAATTGTTTATTTGTATACTACCTAGTTAGTTTGAATCAGTAATTTAATTTAGTATATAATGTTAATAGTATAGACATGACTAGATAAATAAAAAAAGCTATCCTAGCTAAAAATAAATACGTAGGCTTCATAATGGAAGATATCACAATAAGTACTTATTAATGTTCTTGTAATTAAACGCTTGTTTTTAAATAATTTTTAGAACGTGACTCAAGCCCACATTACTCCCGCTTGCCTGTGTGGATCTAAACAGCACAGTAATGGTAAAAGTAATTCAAACCATAATTTTACAATTTGCGGATGTTGCGCAAAGCTGCAAACGAAGGCCGTTGTGGTATTGAACTGTGCCAAACGTTTAATGTTTTGATATTAAAATCATAAATCGTTTTTTATAAGCAACCGATAAAAAAATATAAGAAGACTATATTTTTCACGTGGGATAATTTAATTAACATACAATATGCCAAAAAAAAATGCCAGTACCAACATTGAGCTTAAGCTGACGTCTTGTATACATGGTGAAATTGACATCGACCCGCAAAGTGTTACAATGAATTTAGCACAAAAGATTCTAGATCTTATACCTACCAGCGGTAGCGCGAGAATTTGTCTGTTATTAATAAAAACTTCCTGTTGCATTTCAGCGCTGGTTGGTCTAACAATCATGTTCTAAATTCATGGTAACAGTTATCGCGTCATTGTCTTACACTTTGTATAGTCTTACCTGCCAAACTTAGCCTTGTTTAATTCATACTCCAAGGTCCATGTCTCCTGTAACAGACCAATACCTCTTGTCACGTCTGCTTTCGTATTCCCAAGTCTTGTCACGTTGTTTATGAGCCTATGTTAACGAATCTTACTTTCTTTCGTGGCTAAACAAATTTTATTTGTAGAGGTATGGGTAGGTAAAGAAATACTGCTGAAACTTTAGGGATAGAGGGTTTAGTAATAGAATCGTAAGTATTTTTATCTACACCCATGCTATAAATCCTCTATAAAAGTTTCTGAAACAGTTAACTTATTGCCAACATTAAAATAACCAGTGTCATAGTAACCATAATATCATCCAAACGGGTGTTATAATGTTGTACTAGATTTCATAAAGCAAATCATTTCAAAAAAAGAACATTGTCATGCAGGCGCGTTCACTAATAAAGCACGGTAATTAAAAAAAAAACCTATTGGATAAGCTATAAGTTAATTTTTCGAATTCACGGGCGTCGTATTTGCAAAGAAACTTTTATGGAGGATTCATTATCATGGGTGTAGATAAAGTCTTGTATGCAACTGTAAATAATTAGGTATTAAAACACTCATGTAATAAACCCACATTCGTGTTTTAATACCCCTTATAACAGTTGCAGAAATAACTAATTTCATTCAGCGAGACCACGTTATTCTGTTGTTAATGCAATCTTTTGGCAAGAATACAAGGTTCTCGTAACTATTTTTCTGTAGAGTACAAATGGGTAAAGATATAATGAACGTACCCAAACCTTTTCCCAACATTTAAGATTAAGGATATATTTCTACATTTTCAACTAACCTTGGTTGTGAACCGATCCGCTGGAGAACCAAGGTAACCAACATAGCCCGAAGAATTATCAAACTTAAGTGGCATATTGATTGCAGAACAGATGGCCGATGGGGCCGAAAGGTTCTGGAGTGGCGACCGCGTACCGCAAGACGTAGCGTTGGAAGGCCTCCCACAAGGTGGACCGATGACCTTGTGAAGGCCGCAGGAATCCGCTGGATGCGAGAAGCACAGAACTGACTGAAGTGGCGGTGCTTGGGGTTGGCCTATGTCCAGCAGTGGACGTCTTTCAGCTGAAAGGAATAAGATGATAGATGGTTTCCGAAATTGTCAGTCTGCGTTATAGGGTCTTCTCCTCTCATTCTTTTCGTGTGGTTAGTAACTAACCTTTTTTTTTTTTGAGGGTGGGATATCATCAAATGACTTTTCCCGCTCTGGGCGGAGCGGAAGGGCGTGTCAGACTTTTACTGACTAAAACCCACCCGTGTTCCTTCAGTTGCCTGTTGCCAGGGTCCCGATATCCCTTTCGGACTATTCCGCAACCCTGGCAGGAGTGACTATAACTTGCGGGGTAATTCCCTTATTTTTAAGAACGTTCACATTAGCATCTCATTCGCAATCTGTCAAAAAAAAACAATTTAACAACATTATTGACAAGTTTGACTGATTGCGACTTGAATGTGAACGTTTTTTAAGAGAATTGGCCCTTTGGTGTCAAAGTTTTAAAGCCGCCAATGGGCCTTTGACGTGACTTTACATGCTGTTGACTATCTCACACTCACACACACACACACTCTCTCTCTAGGGTCAGAAAAAAATGACCACCGCAAATAACTTTCAATAGTTAAGAAATTAGAAATAATTATATTATAAATGCTCAGTATTGTTTTATTTTATTTCCACATTTATTTTCTCCATTATTTGCTTTATTCCATTTACGCCTGTCACACACACACACACGTCTTGATAATTATGTGAATGCTGTAGTGTCCTGTAATTGAAGGAGCGTAAAATAACCTTTTGTACTATTGTGAGTTCTATTTTATCAAGTAAAAAAATAAAGTATACCCTTTATTGGAGATCCCAAATAAATAAACAGTTAGATTAACTACAACTTTGGTGTGTACTTCGGTGGACATTGCACCTGTACATAAATGAAGACGACCGTCTATAGTACTTAGAAATTTAAAATGTATCCTCTGAGTGGTCTCAGAGGATACATTTTAAACTTCTAGGTGGTCGGGCTGGTGCCCGACAACCCTTTTTACTTTACAAACTAAATTATGTTGACTAAAATTGTTCGTGTTTTTCAAATATATTTTAGCATAAGTAACTACTAAAATTAAAATAAATTGACTAAGTACCTATAACATTTATTTTACGAAAGTATCTTTATAGCGATTTTCATACTAAAAACACAATTTTTTTGCCTATGAAGTCTATTTCATAGTGCTACTGGGGAGTTTGTTGCGCCACTTCTTATTCCCAGCTAAAACACTAGGAAATGGTGAAGGGTGGGCGTTTTGGGGGACTGTCAAGTAATTTTGATGTTCGAAAAGTGCTGATTCTCAGCCTAGTTTGAATAAATTACTTTTGATTTTATATTACTAAACTTCCTTCGCATCCTAACCAAAGCGATCGGTCGAGGGAATACGCGTCATCGCGTTCATATGTCACTTGTTTCGGTTCACAGAACAAAATGAACGCGACAGTCGCGTCTTCGTGGGACCATTGCTTAACCAAAGCGATGGTCCCACCAAGACGCGACCGTCACCGGACACGGTCTTAGGCATCTTATACCTCCTGCCAGGATTGCGGGAAAGTCCGAAAGGGATACCGGGATACCTTGTCAATAGGCAACTGAAGGAACACGGGTGGGTTTTAGTCAGTAAAAGTCTGACACGCCCTTCCGCTCCGCCTAGCAGCATTTGAAAAAAAAAAGGCATCTAAAATACCTTCTTAAATAAAAACAATTATTCGAATGACTGAACAACTAGAATTGAAAAACAGTCTCACGAGTTTCCCGCTCAATTACATTGGGTCAAGAAGGACGGCGCGCGGCGGCCATCTTGTTTCTTATATCCATGGCAACTAGATGTGGCCCATTAAGCGTGTTATTTCAGATTTATTTGCATCTAAATGTATGCCATTATGCATTGTTGGTATTGATTACTGAATTGGTCGCATAATGTTTGCAAAGGGCTTTATTAGGAACGAAATATTATGGATTGTATTGGACAAATAAATAATTTTGCTCTAAGTGGTTCGTATTGATGGTTGGAGTGCCTGAAAATGTATTGTGCTATAAAGTGCCCAATATTTACTTAGCATTTAAAAAGTTATGATTTTATTCTAATCTTTTACTCAGATTCGGCTATGAGCAATTGAGCATTGTTCTCAAAAATAGGAACCTTATTTCTCAAATAAACCAACAAACGAATTTATTTTCTATTATATTGTACCTACTGTATCAGTCTTACCAAGGGGTACCGTATTACCCAGTTACTGGGTTGTGGAGGTCTAGGCAGTCGCTCCATGTCAAATTATATTCAGCTGCATCCGGTTAGACCGGAAACCGATCCAAAACAAATTTAGGAAAAGCCTAGGCAGAAAGCGGCGGATAGGGTTCAAAACTAAATCATGAAACGAATAATAGAAACGTCAAATAATTTAATAGACAATGGTGACGATTCCCTTGTTCACAAACTAAACAAATTTAAGTTCAGTGCAGTGAACAACAGAATCGGCACCACTGCCTTTTAAATAATGGTCCAACTATTACTCCCGAACGTGACCAATTCCAAAATACAGGTAGGTATTGCACGTAACTCCCTCCTGCTATAGGATAGAATATAGCTGCAATAAAATACTAGAGTTGACAGTTCTCTCTAGACCATTGTCTATGCTTTATTTATTACCTTACTACATGTGCAGTAGAATCTAATGCAGTGTGGTTTCAAAGAATAGAGTAGGCACGCTGGCACAGTATAATAATGTAACAGTATTACGTTTCGGTAGTGACCTTGAAATATTTACCTACGGCCGCTTGGTAGATAAACAACTGTTGGTCCCGGCTGTCATTCGTAGATCTTTGATAGTCGTTCCGGGTAGTTAGAAGCCCAAAAGTCTGACAACCAGTGTGGTATTACCAAAGGGCGTATAAGATCATGTTACTCAGTAACTGGGTTGTGGATGGCATAAGCAAGAAAAACAGACAAACTCTCAACCAGGGACTTGAAATGTTAAAATAGCGTTACGTATAGTTCCAGTAACGATCATTTCTACCGTCCCACCCAGATCGTAACGAAATTAATAATTGAAGATTTCGTTCCAATAGATTTTCGTTGTATTGCCAAGAAATTAGTAAGTAAATGGTTACTGGAACTATATAATGTATAACGCTAACGTACGTAACGTTATCGTACCTATATTTTGAGTAACGTTTCAAGTCCCTGCTCTCAACGAACCGCTAAGCCCCGTTCACATCGCGACAGTAGAAAGGCAAGTGAAATGGCTTAAACAAACGCGCGCTAAAACCTTTCGGAAGGTAACTGTTGACTTTCAGGTTACGCCGGCTGCAGTACCAGCTGTTTGTACAATATATGTTGTAAACACGTGGAACGGTTTCAAGTTTATATGTATTCGAGTGATATTTTTAACGTTTAGTAACGATTTGTACTGTGATTTTAACTCACGAATGCGGGTTGGTGCACAATCGGGAGCTCTCATGCGTGTTTCACTAAAACTAGACGACATTTTTTAAATAAATCTGCGGCTGCCGAGACCCTCAAGCGGCGCAAATACCAAAGTCAAAGTCAAATCATTTATTTCAAATAGGCACATAAAAGGCACTTTTGAACGTCAAAAACAGAGAAATAGAACTGATTCTAGTTGCCCCTTCCAAAAGGTAGTTTTCGTATGGAGAAGAATGGGCAAGAAACTCAACCGTTACTCTTTTAAAAATGTTTTACAATATTATTTTGTATACATGAATACTGGATTACTGTACCACAAAAGGTAAAAAGAATTATAAATGGAGCAATGACAAGTAAATTAATTATGTGGTAGATACATGGTGCTCACATATTTACAAACATTGTAAAAGTAAACGATATTACAATATTCCTAACATTGATTAAGAAGTAATACTAATAGATCAGTGCATGAGTCTAAGTAATCACAGAGTGTAAAAATCTATGACATACAAATATTACAAAATATACCACTAACTTAGCAACCAGTTTGATTTTGTCAGATTTACCTTATGGGAAACTACAGTTTTGAGCCGTTTGGGGTGGAAACGCTCGGGTCATGGGGCCCGAGTGCGCGTCTCCTTTTTAAGGAAATCTCCCACCGACTGGTCGACACTTCACGCGACCAGAGGGCTGACTTGTTCTTTGGCCAAAGAATTAGCATTGCCATTCAACGTGGCAATGCTGCCAGTCTTCTGAGCACGTTTCCGGATGACAGCGATGCCGACGAATACTTCGACGCCTAAGTGTCGCTTTGTTTTTATATTTATTGGTATAGTTAGTTAGTTCTTTAGTTAATTTAGTATAAGACTTTTAGTTAGATTTCTGTATTTATAAACATAACACAATGTAAATTGTTAATGAACGATATTAAACCAAATATTAAACCGAATAGTTTCAGTAAAGAAGAAAGAAGAAAGAAAGAAAAATTGTTTATTCTGCACAAACTAAACGCACGCACAGTATGTAACGTTATGCACACGTTCGAAGCACTAATTAAAATCTATAAAAGAACATTGAATTAAACCAGTAAAATGTTCCAAGTTTTTTTTTTTTTAAAACAGATTCATTTAATGTCGGTTGACGACTTTAAATCATTAAGCCCGATACAGAGCTTTTCGATAATGCACCGAGCACGAATCAGCTTTAAACTATTTCGGTTTTTTTGGAAGTTTTTTGTAAAAAGTTTTTATTTGTGGTACCTACCCCACACAAATTCGAATACTAATACCTGCTATGAAAATAACAGTGACGGAGTCAAATTAAAAATAATAGCATCTACATAGACTAAGTGGGAGAAATACGTAATTATTGAAGCTAACTCAAAAACTACGCAAGCAAACTTAATATTTATATGAGACCAAACGGGAAGCACCAGCTTTCAAATAAAAAAAGAATCATCAAAATCGGTTCACCCAGTCGAAAGTGCTGAGGCGAAAAACATAAAAAAAAAATACAGACGAATTGATAACCTCCACCTTTTTTTGAAGTCGGTTTAAAAGACATCATCCATTCTTCAATAGTTTTCGATATTTTTTTCTCATCTAAGAACAAAAGAACATTAAAGATAAACGTTTACAAATGGTTTTCATCACAACGTAGGAATTCATCCTGTCTGTAGGAAAATCTATAAATAATTTATTTAAGAAACAATAACTATAATGAATCAATCTGTTAACAGACAAACTGTGCCGTTAAACTGGAAATGTTTATAAGAACTATGTTACTAGTTGAAAAACTTATTTATTTCCATTACCTAGAATATGACTGTACGGACAGCAAATACAGTAAAAATTAATCTGCCCAGCCTTTTTCCAACTTTGTTGGGGTTGGGCTCCAGCCTAACGGGATGCAGCTGAATACCAATATTTTAAAATGGATCGACTGCCTATCTGACTTCCACAACCCAGTTATTGGGTAACACTACAGTCTTTGGTAAGACTGGTTGTCAGATATTCGGGCTTCTGACTACCCGGACCCGGACTGACAAAGATCTTCAAATGACAGCCGGAACCAACGGCTTAACGTGCTTTCCGAGGCACGGAGGGGTCTCGATATGTAATGGATGGTCACCCATCCACGAACTGACCGCGGCAAGTGTAGCTTAAATTTCTATCGAGCCGTGTGACTGTTATTATTTAGCCATGAGCCTCTCACGGACAACAATATGGCATAGACAACGAATATTTCAGGAGTTTTACCATCCTAACTAATATAAATATGAAAGTGAGTTTGTTTGTTTCTTACGCTTTCACGCCAAAACGGCTAAACGGATTTAAATGAAATTTTAGACCATGACCTAAAATAGGATATAGGATACTTTTTATCCTGATATTCCTACGGGATCGAGACTTACGCGGGTGAAATTGCGGAGCGCAGCTAGTACTTTTTATAAAGCTTTTAATGAAACAAATACCGTTAACTATTTCAATTTGTGTTATTCCACAGACATACTGTATGTATATCATCATGTAATTAAATGAAAAACGATTATATTATAACGATACACATAAAATCATCATTTACATAAAATCTTACTTTTTTAAACATATCATCACGCCTGTATTCGCTGAAGAGTAAGGCAGACGTGTGCTTATAGTGGACCCACATTTAGTCCCACATACAGAAACAAATGCACAAATCCAGACTCCGGGCTGCTACTGAAAAATCCCAGATGGAAAAACCCAATAACACTGCCTTACCCGGGCATCGAACCCAGCACCTCATGCTCAGCAGTAGCGTGTCCGACCAGTACAACGCAATCTTACTTTTTTTGCTCACCATACTAACATACTTCACAGTAATTATAAATACAAAAACATGGCTAGTGTCACTATTATTCATTCTTTCTCCAAACATTGTTTCCTTTATTTTTTTCTCATATATTTTCGCGTGCATACCGAATACTTTACAGCAATCGCTCCATGTAAAATACTGGTATTCATCTGCATCTGGTTAGACTAGAAGCCGACCCCAAATTAGATATGAAAAGGTTAGGTAGATTGTTTGTTTCGCGGAGATACTGAACTCTGGTATGAAAAACAATGGCTATCTAGATTCTAGACCAATCTAGCGATAGCGAACAGATAGCCTGATTAATATAGCCGTATCAATTGTGGCATCGAACCACTATCGGCCTGAAATATTGGCTACTTTGTAACTGATGCTGTATTGTATCTCCAAGTAGTGTTGTTTGTTTCTGTCTAATACAGGGTGTAAGGATAAACACCGTTGTCACTCAAACCATGGGTAGTTGACTTAAATATAAAAATAAATGACCGAGTAACAATAAAAAAAACGAAATAACGCTTTTTTACTCGGTCATTTAGGGTTGAACGTGGACAGGGGTTGAGATTCTAGGGGTTAAATGTGGACTAATCCTATTTTTTATCATTCAAAGATTTTAAAAAGTTTCTATCCAACACCGTGCTTGCTAGCGAAACAGCTGACTGACTGAGGGAGAGGTCGCGCTCGCGGCTGGCCAGGTCACGTCCCGCGCCATCCACCAGAGTTGAGACGCAAGTACGTTGCCCTAGCACCCTAGGGTGAAAGGGCGAAATACTCTTATGGTAGTTTTTTTTTTTTTTTAAGTTGTCATTTTCCAATGATTTTACGTTCTATAAATGAAACCAAACCACTGGTTTCAAGGATAACGGTGTTTACCCTAACACCCTGTACAGACAAATCAATAGACTGCCTCGTTGGTCTTGTGGTCGCAAGCACTACTGCTGAGCATGAGGTCCTGGGTTCGATTCCCAGGGCGGCCAAAGTGTTATTGGGTTTTACCATTAGGACTTTCTCAGTAGCAGCCAAGAGACTTCTGGACTTGTGCCCGTTTGACGACAATAGGCTCGCCCCGTATTACATGGGACTTAAGGTTGATGCGCTAGGGTGGCCCGCGAAATTCAAATTTTCTTTAATATTATATATTTTCATTAATATTATTAGCGGCTGTAACAAATATGGATTTACAGAATTATAAACATTTGAATCAGCAATACAACTCTCTAAGTTCATGTAAGTGGATTGACTGACGATTTCATGAAATTTTCATTCATTCCACTTACATGAACTTAGAGAGTAATAATATTTAGATCAACATACAACCTGATACTGATCTGCAAATTGCAAAATACGTAAGAAAATTTGAATTTCGCGGGCCACCCTAGCGCATCAACCTTAAACATTACTGGCGAAATGTTGGTGTACTATAGGTACTCCTCTGCCTGACATCCTCCTCTACCTGACATCCTCCTCTGCCTCTAGGGATGACAGCCGTGATGTCATATTATGTAAAAAAATAAGAAAAAAAACTTGTAAAATTGTCGGAATATCAGAGCGTCACCTGTAGCCTATCGCCTGTTGATTGTATAAATTGGCCCCTGCCTTATTCTTAGCTCAAACACCTCATATATTATGTCTTTTGTTTTTGAGCCTGGGAAGTCATCGAATCACTTCTTCTGCTCTGGGCGGAGCGGAAGGGCGTGTCAGACTTTTATTGACTAAAACCCACTTTTTGCCAAGGTTCCCGGTATCCCTTTCGGACTTTCCCGCAATCCTGGCAGGATATTATGTATATCTAAAGTCTAGAGTAGGGTCAGGCTAGCCTGAACCCTTCTCCACTGTTGTCTAACATAATACGTAAAAACCACGGGAGCAAGCAGAGACGTACCTATTCCTTGTCAATAGCACAGTATTCTTAGTATTCAGATTGAAGTCTCAATTCTTAAATATTATATTTTCTTATTTTATTGATAATAAAAGAGATCTAAAGTCCTACCTTTAACTTGATTTAGATTTCTTTTGAGTGACTAGCGAGACTAATAGCCGATGCTATTATTTACGAGATTTGAGATGTCGATAAGAACCTTAGGTAGGGATAGGCAGTACCTACTCCCCTACCTAGGTATTGATTGAATAGTCTCTTGCAAAAATATAGATACAATTAAAGTAATCCGGCGTCACACGTAATCTGTTCGATTTATGCCCTAACACGTGTGACTCCGGATTTTTAATTTGTCTGTCTGTGGTGTCTTGTGTATACCTTTTTAGTCGTAGTTTTTATTACTTTAATTTTTCTTTTTTTCTTTTGGGGTTATAATATATATATTTTTGAAATGTGCTCATTAAGCCCTTTTATTTGATACCCCAACATGATACGATTAAACAATATTTTTTTTTTAGTTCCTGACTTTATGTCCTCTAGATGGCGCCATTTTTAATAACCATATAACCAGCGGACGATCAAGACGCTTCCAACGATACCTCATTTGTCAAATTGTGATGAGTCATTTAGAAGATATGAGGGAACAGATGAACATACATACATACATACATACCGGTCAAAATCATAACCCTCCTTTTTGCTTCGCCGTAGTCGGGTAACGGTTTTCACATTCAATATTTTTGAGATTAGACTATCTTCGGATTCACTCGATTATGTAAATAGCTTTTTCAATTTTGCACACAACTGCACCTTCTAAGAATGCAATTCATCATTGTCATCATCATTTCAGTCGAAAGACCCAGGAGGCCTATGTCCCCTGCTGGACATAGGCCTCCCCCAAGCACCGCCACTTCGACCAGTTCTGTGCTTTCCGCATCCAGGGGATTCCTACGGCCTTTTGAGATCATCGGTCCACCTAATGGGAGGCCTTCCAACGCTACGTCTTCTGGAACGCGGTCAAATCTAGAATCTTTAAGCCCCATTGGCCATCTGTTCTGTAAACAATGTACCCTCCATTACCACTTAAGTTTGCCAATTCTCCGGGCTATGTCGGTTACCTTGGTTCTCCTGCTCTTCATTTCTGATTCGATCACGTAGGGAAACTCCAAGTATAGCCCTTCCATTGCCTTTTGAGTGACTTTAAGCCTCATATAATGAAAGCAATTCACAAGAACAAAAAAAATCTTAATCTGATTAGGCTTCGAAAATCACAAAATTTCACGCCTGTTAATTAAAAGTTAAAAGTACAATCTCTTTGTTTCGCCCATGAATTTAAAATGTTCTTCTTAAATTCAGAACAATGGACACCAATTCACATGAAAAATTCAACCAATTCTTAAATGGAATTTTCTACATCTATAACTTTGACTATTTAAAATTCCAGACGGGCGCTGAGCTGAGTGAAAATATAAATAAATACCGAACAATAAGTTGTTGCAAAAGTGTTCCCATAAATCTTGTGCAGGAAGCATTAGTTTCTGCAAACACTAGGAATGTAAACAATTCGATACATCCTGAGAGTTTTAAACTGGCGAAGTTTGAATTTCCTTTTATAATATTGTTTTCTTCACGCAGGTATTTCAAAATTTAGGTACGTTTAGTTGTTGCAATGGTTTTGTTTCTTTTTAGAATTACATAACATCATCCCTGTTTTCCCCGAAGGGCAGAGGTTTACATGCAAAGTGGTGATTTGGTTATCACATAAAATAGTACAGCGTTAACAAAAGTTCATTATAATTCTATCTGTTCAAATAATAAAATAAAGATTTAACAAAAAAAAAGCTTATTTAAAAAAAAAAAAAAAAATGCCGTAAAAATGGTCACGAAATATATACTACTAGTATTTATTAGTTGGCTATTTTTTTTTAAAGTTGCTATTTTTTCATAGTTGTTCTAATGTTTTCTCTAATATAATGTAATTGTTGAACATTAAAATTAGAACTCTAGCGTCCATACACGATGGAATGATTCCATTTGTGATGAGTTGTGGGCTGGAAAATACAATAGGCATACTTATAGCGTAACCAGCCTACAGTGTTCCCACTGGTGGGACACAGGGCTCCTCTCGGTAAGAGGGAGTGGGCTGTAATCCCCCTCGCGGGCCCAGTGCGGGTTGGTAGATGTCACAAGTCTTCGAATTTTTTGGTTTTAGGACATGCCGGTTTCCACACGATGTTTTCCTTCACCGTTTTGAGAGCAGTGGTGATGAAATAACTTACACAAAGAAAAGCGCCTGTCTAGGTTCGAACCTTCGACCTAAAAGCTCGTAAGTCGCGGCCGTTACCACTGGGCCACCACTGATCAGGACAATAGTCACACATCAGCTACCAAATTGTGAACCCTCCATGAAACATGATAAAAGTAAATAAACTGTTCGAAATTGTATTAGTTCGTAACAAATTACCTTTGAGATTTTGTTTGGAAACCTGTGGCGCGTTCCCAAATGAGTTACCAAACAAACTTAGCTCCCTCATGGCGGAATCCTGTAACATTTTACTAACTTTTTAGCTTAGGATATTGGAATCTATTCACAGGTTGAGTTTGAACAAACTTTTCGGTCCTATCGTATGTTCATTTAATAAATTTTCGTAAAAGTTTCGATTCCTAGAAATGGGGTTCTGTCGCTACACCCGTACAAATGTTTATTTTCATGATTAGTGATGAGGAACCTCTAAAAAGCTACCTTTGTCAGTCTAGTTTATGTAGGTAAAAGTTTGGTGTGAGTCGTGCCCAGTGTGGGTTAGTGGATGTCACATATCTTCGAATTTTTAGTTCTAAGACATGCCGGTTTCCTCACGATGTTTTCCTTCACCGTTTTGAGGGCAGTGGCGATGAAATAATTTACACAAAGTAAAGCGAATGTCTGTCCTACAACTCGTAAGTCACGCCCGATACCACTGGTCCAACACTGCTGCCTGCTGCTAAAATAATATTTTGGATATTATGACACAACATAACAAACGGTCCGACGGTAGTTTTCATAATTCATAAACAGCCTATAATGTTCCCACTACTGGGAATATAATCTACCACGCAAGGCCAGTGGGGGGTGGTGAAGTCACATGTCTTCCATGCAGCTGCTCCGACTTACGACTTGTGTTGTAAATAATTTCATCACCACTCATCTCGAAATGGTGAAAGAAAATATCGTGAGGAAACCGGCATGTCCTAGAATAATGGTAGTTACGAAAGTTTTAATATCAAGACAATAATTCATTATCTATTTCAAAATTCAAATAATCTGACAGAGGTTTATTTGAGTTCTCTTTCAAAACATGTTGACACTACGATAGCTAAGTTTATATCAGTAACATTCCCACAGTAAAAACGCCGAAACATTTTTATACAAAATTAAATGCGAACACAAATAGACATTTACATTATTTAGGAACCCAATCAAAAAAAGCTGCCTTCAAAGCGTACAATAAAAGAACATAATCGCGTACCACGAGTTGAGAGGAAGATGAATAAATTAGAATGACAGGGAGGCAAGTGGAAACATGTGTACAGGAGAATAAACAAATATATGAACATAATGATACGGGAATAAGGTCAGACGGATCTCTTTATGACGTCACACGTATCGTCTCGTTTGTCTGATGACCTTTAAGACTCTGATTTTCTGTTAGAGAACTGATATGGGTCGTAACTGTCTTCATAAAGGATGCTATAAAGAATAATAAAGAATAGAATGAAAGAACGGTTTTGACTTATATTCTGCGTGAATTTTGAGTTTTGATCTACTAGCAGGAGAATATCAATTTCTGCCCAGATAAACTCGACGACAGACACATTATGATTAGCAAATACACTTGTTTGATATGTATTTACCTCGGAACGTAACAGCGAAGCACTGGAGCTTGGAACCTTTTTTCTTTCTACCTTCTCAGTCTGTTGAAGTTTGACAGGAAGTTTGGAGGAGCTCGTGGCTATTTAATAACAGCCGCACGGGTCGATCCATCAAGCTTTAGTTTAAGCTACGCTTGCCGGGTTTGGTCCGTGGATGGGTGACCATCTTTACATACCAAGACTCCTCCGTGCCTAGGAAAGCACGTTAAGCCGTTTGTCCCGGCTGTCATTTGTGGATCTTTGACAGTTCTTACGGGTCGTCAGAAGCCCGAAAGTCTGACAACCAGTCTTACCAAGGGATTTCATAGTACCCAGTTAGCCATGTAAAAAACTGTAATTCAGCTGCATCCGGTTAGACTGGAAGCTGACCCCAACATAGCTGGGAAAAGGCTAGGCAGATGAGAAGTTTGACATATTTATCGTACCCTTCCTCCATTACCTCGTCGAGATATCTTCTTTTTGAAACCCCTTCCTCCGCAATAACTACTTATAGTTTCGCAAGAAACTCGGTCAAAGCTTTAAAAAATACTTGTGCCCGTGTGACTGACTTGTTCCAATTATCTCGGGCTGATACATTTTTCAATTTTCCTAATTTTGTGACCACTAAGTGTTTAGAGTGACAAACAGTCACTACGTCTGCACTAAAATCAGGCATTGTCACGGACCTACTTATTACTTAGCCATAAAGGGGTTTATTTATAAACATTGCTTAAAATTAAGTAATAATTAGCGTCACTTAACTTTAAGATACGTTTATAAATAAGGCCCAAAATGCCGAATGCCAATCTTAAAGTCTAAAATGTTATCAGATGTATTTGTTATTTAAGTATGATTTATCCAGACCCTGACTTTAGTGCAGGCGGGCATTACATACAGTTTGTAGGTAGGTAATTAAGTAGAATAAGAAACGTGACCTGAAAAATGAAATATGTTACCTATACGGACTGGTACAAAATGACGTTACACTTTAAATAATAGACGGCTAACGAATATACCCTGTATTTATACCGGTTCAATCCCACTAATTAATAAATACTGCGGGTAATTATTTACCCGCTACAATGTTTGGCTCGTCATGCTTGCGGGCGCGTGGCGGTTTCATTCTAAAAGGGAATTTGTCATTCAAAATAATTTTAAATTCTAAGTAATATTAATATTAAGAAATTTGGCAATATTTCTGTATGGAATTATGAAATATCGCTAACTAGTGAACTAAAATATTGAACAATTTTGAAATGCAATAATTAATATTGCAACACCGAATATTTAGTTTTAGATGTAAAAAAAAGTATTCGGAAACATTCCAAATGCCCTTTTTAGAACTAAAACGATAGCAACATCAAATTCAGTGTTATAATTGCAATTAATTATTAATGTTTTAGGTCACTAGATAGTTAGTGATATTTCATATTTAATGTTGCCAAATTAAACAATACAACGAAATATTTGACAGCCATTTGCGAAGTTGTCAACTTTTGGAACAAACGCTCATAACGAACATGTTAGATTATTTCAAACTAAAATTGTGGTTATTAGTTAGATTTTAGTCACGTGTGAATGATTTGTTAATTGGAGTGATTTTAATGGAGTAGTTTTCTAGTGTAAAATAAATTTTGACAGTACAGTACCTACACCAATACGACAAAAATTGTGCTTATTAATTCGATTTTAATGTGATTGAATTGCTAATTGGATGGGTTTAATATAGTAGTTTTCTGGTGTTAAATAATTTTTGTCAATGCAGTACCTACCTAAATACAAAAGTATCTACATCAATATTGTTAGCTTATGTCGATCAGTACTCTTCTCTATTCTAGCTTTCATATAAACGTTTCTACAGCGAAAACAGAAGAAGCAGGAATGGGATGATAACCCCTGAAAGTTATACTTTCGAAAGTGGCTATTCCATTCCTCAATCAAACTGCCTAGCTTTTTCCCAACTATGTTGGGGTCGGCTTCCAGTCTAACCGGATGCAGCTGAATACCAGTATTTTACATGGAGCGACTGCCTATCTGACCTTCACAACCCAGTTAATGGGTAATTCGATACCCCTTGGTAAGACTGGTTGTCTGATTTTCAGGCTGCTGACGACCAGTAACGACTGTCAAAGATTTACGAGATAGCCGTGACCAACGGCTTAGCGTGCTTTCCGAGCCACGGAGGAGTCTCGATATGTAAAGATGGTCACCCATCGACAGACCAACCCCAGCAAGCGTAGCTACCCGTGCGGCTGATAATACTTATCCACTTACTATTCCATTCCTTCAAAATCCACAATATCCAACAACATTTTATCAGTAATTCTGTCCTTATTATGTAAGACTCCATGTTTGATCCTTGTCCCCATAATTCGGGTCTTAGGACCAAAATGGGAACTATCGGAAAATTGGATGTTTCTGACAAAAGAAACCACATCTTATTCAGTTGTCGTGTGGGATTTTCCTGGAATTCGTACGATGAAAGGACTATTTTCACTGGGTGCAGCACAAATATAGTTTTCCTTTCATTTCAGATCAAACTGGGTTTTACAATAGGGTATTCGAGTAATCGGTTTTGTGGGCGGCACATCGAAAAACGGAGTCTAGGAAGAAACAACAATGAACCTTTGAATTTATTCTAGAATTTTACAGACAAATAAATGACGTAAAGGTCTGAGCAGCTGTGAACTAATAACAATGCTGTGGCGGCATCTACATCGCCACATGCAAACTACGAATCAAAGACCTGATGTCACACAAAAATCCTGACATCACATAAATCCTGCATCGCGCAATTAGAGTTTACCGCGCGATGGACATACCTATGTACAAAAATCCAACATCAATCGTTGGGCAGTTGCCCGCCAGACACAACACCAGTCTGGTCGCAGGATCCTCCATTTTCTATGGTGGATGAGTGAACTTTACACCCTGTTCCTCATACCCCTAAATTATAATTTTTTAACTTTTATTTTAGCAATAATTAGGCTTGTGTTCAGCTTTTTATGGTGACGATACGAGTTTATTCTTTACATGATCAGTAAACTAAATAACAGTGAACAGAGAACAGAGTAATAGAGAACAGTGGTGGCCCAGTGGTAACGGTCACGACTTAAGAGTTGTAGGTCGTAGGTTCGAATCTAGACAGGCGCTTTACTTTTTGGAAATTATTTTATCACCACTGCTCTCAAAACGGTGAAGGAAAAACATCGCGCGGAAACCGGTATGTCCTAGAACCAAAAATTCGCAGACATGTGACATCTACCAACCCGCACTGGGCCCGTGTGGTGGATTACGGCCCACACCCTCTCACCGAGAGGAGCCCTGTGTCACAGCAGTGGGAACGTTTTAAAGGCTGATTATGCTAAACGAAATAACACCTACGTAATGAAACAAAAGCACATACGTACGATTACATCGACAAAAACAAAACACAATCAGCGCTACCAATATTGAGCTATCCATCGGCTATGATAAATGACGTCACGAAAAAATAAATGCCATCGCATTCATCGACACGGCTACGATATGGCTGTGTCAATAACGTAAATCGATGTACCCGAGCTTGTTTACATTGTTCTACGTCAAATTGTGTAAACTTCCACTCTACCATTATATCTTGACACGCGGCAATCGAACTCGTGGAGCAGCTCGTGGCTAAGTAATGACAGCCGCACAGGTCGATCCATCAGGTTAAGCTACGCTTGCCGGTGTTTGTCCGTGGATCGGTGACCATCTTTACATACCGAGGCTCCTCCGTGCCTCGGAAAGCACGTTAAGTCGTTGGTCCCGGCTGTCATTTGTGGATCTTTGATAGTCGTTACGGGTCGACAGAAGCCCGAAAGTCTGACAACCAGTCTTACCAAGGGGTATCGTATTACCCAGTTACTGGGTTGTGGAGGTCAGATAGGCAGTCGCTCCATGTAAAATACTGGTATTCAGCTGCATCCGGTTAGACTGGAAGCTGACCCCAACATAGTTGGGAAAAGGCTAGGCAGATGATGACACGGCAATCGAACGTAGTTACTAACTTTGACGTTTCACTGACAGCTTTCGTCACAAGCGGTGCCGCCATGATGGCTCAGGGTATATTGGTGACTTTACGCGATAATGGAGAACTTTGTGTCCATGACATTAATAATTCTCTGTTTTTGCTTTCAACTGACTACGGAAAAGGTTTTCTGGTACGTAATTTGACACTTTTGGTATTGTATGGGAAATATATTTAAGGGTCATGTGTCTAAGATAGAAATTGAAGTAAGTAATGTCGGAAAACAATGTACTACTTTTGACAAGTTTTAAACAATACAGGCTGATTTTTAATTCCTAAACTTTATAAAGGTGAAAGTCTCATGATTATAAACAACTTTCACTATGGGACCAACTACAAAATAGCAAAAAAAAAACATCTGTTTCATACATTTTCATCGGGTAAATATTAAATTTTTGTATGAAACAGTTGATATTTTTTCGATATTTCAGAGTTGGTCTCATAGTAAAATGTATATTAAATATATAATATTTCTCATAATCATGAGTACATTCATGCCCTGAAAGGTCAACAGTGAATTAAAAATCGCCATGTGTAAAAGAGTGACCCGGTTTCGTTTTCTAAAGTTGTAGATTTTGAAAACGTGCCGAATCTCAACTGAATTTGTATAAATGAGTTTTGATGTTGCTTACAATACATTTTACAATATCAACGTGACAATTTATGAGATGTGTCTTTGTGGTTGAGTTTTGAGTACCTAATAATTCTGAAAACAGGCTGTTTGTTTATATTTGTATCATTTTTTTTTATTCAAAAGATTGTCCATGGAGTTTCTTGCCCATTCTTCTCCATGGGTACCTACTACGCTTTGGAATGGGCCACTAGCTTCATATTCCTGACTAACAGACTCCTTGACAATTCAAAAGTACCTGTTAATGGTTGGGTTGAAATAAATGCTTTGAGTTTGAGTTTATGGTTAGCTAGCATAGAGGGTTAGCATTAGGTAACAGTTAAAAATAACTATGTTCGTCGATTTTGATGTCTAATTTAATCCAAAATCCTACTTCCTTCCATCTAATATTATAAATGTGAAAGTTTGTGTGTTTGGATGTTTGTTACTCAATCACGCGAAAACGTCTAAATGGATTTGGATGAAATTTGGCAAACAGATAGTTTATAACCTGGATTAACACATAGGATACTTTTCATCCCGATATTCTCACGGCATCGAAACTTACGCGGGTGAAGCCGCGGGGCGCAGCTAGTAATATTATAAATGCGAAAGTGAGTTTGCTTGTTACGCTTTCACGCTAAAACGGCTAAGCGGATTTGGATGAAATTTGGCACATGGGTAGACCATGACCCGGAGAAGGACATAGGCTACTTTTCATCCTGGATCGCCGCAGACGAAGTCGCGGGCAACAGGTAGTGAATAATAATTATTGTTTGGATTACGGGTTTTTTCACGATGTTTTTTTGTTATGTATTTATATTTTACTAAAAACGTACCAATATATTTTCTTTATAACCAGAGAACAACATTTCTTCAAATAAATTGTTGTTTATTTTCATGTTAAGTGTCGGTAAGTTGCACAATGTTTGAATACCGCTCTAATAATTAATTAGTTTTCTTAATTAGTGAAATAGCTTATACACTTGTAACACAGATCCTCATTTATTTAAGAGCCAGCAGGCTCAGCTGTAATAGCCCTATTTAAATAAAAAATCCTAAAATTAAAATCCCTTGTTAGTTGTTACCCATCTTATTTGTATCTGAAAAAAGTAACAGATGTTTTAGTAATTACTTCATTTTTAAGGCAACGTGCACGCTTTTCTCTCCTCCGGCGCCGTTAACATGAATATATATATACCCTCGAGTCACTCCTGCTTCGCACGGTTTTTACGACTTAACAGAACATCGAGATTTCTTCATTAATATCCTCTCATCCCCCGACGGTCGAGAGGGTGAGTTATAATTTAGGGGTGGAGGAACAGGGTGTAAAGTTCACTCATCCACCATAGAAAAGGGCGAATCCTCCTACCAGACGGGTATTGTGTCTGGTGGGCAACTGCCCGACGACTGATGTTGGGTTCTTGTATATACCAGCACTGCACGGTAAACTTTAATTGCGCGATGCAGGATTTATGTGACGTCAGGATTTTTGTGTGACGTCAGGTATTTGATGCGTAGTTCGCATGTGGCGATGTAAATACCGCCACAGACATAATACCTTCCAATATACGCTATCACGATGATAAAATGTAGTAGGTATAGTTTATATTTCGTCTAGTTTCCTGCAGTGTTTAAAATTCAGTCGGTGTCGACCAATCAGAGAACTGGATTACACAGACGAATGGAGTAGAATACGCTCCCGGTTTTGCACACCTCACCGTTTGGCGGTTGAATGATCACGAATATGCTTGTCGAATAAAACCCTAACTTTTGAATTTATTTGAATTCCGATTTCTATCATAGTTCTCTTATTTGAAATTTCGATTTAGGAATGTAATACATATAAGGTAAGTACGTCTTTTACGTTTACCTTTAATAAGATATTGTGACCTAAACCTTAAGAGACTGAAAAAAAAAACATTTTGGTAGCCAACACTTTTAGCTTTTTTATTAAGTTTCAAAACGAGTAGGTCGCGGCTAAGTAATAACAGCAGCTCGGTTCGATCAGGTTAAGCTACGCTTGCTGGGGTTGATCCGTGGATGGGTGACCATCTTTACATAGCGAGACTTCTCCGTGCCTCGGAAAGCACGAGTCGCTGTCATTTGTGGATCTTTGACAGTCGTAACGGGTCGTCAGAAGCCCGAAAGTCTGACAACCAGTCTTACTTAGGGGTTTCGTATTACCCAGTTACAGGGTTGTGGAGATCAGATAGGCAGGCTAGGCAGATTGTTTAAGTTTCACGGTTTTTTTGACATTTCGATGACTTATGCCACTTTTTCAATGTGAGTGTATCTGTTTGTTATGCCATACCAGTAGTAGGTACCATTATGTTTTAGTATATCCATATCATTATATCAATACGTCTATCAACATGGGTTACTAACAGTAACCTTTATATAAGCTGCCAAAATATAAAGCTTATTACAATTTTATTAAACTTTCATCTAGTATAAGTCCAAAACTCTAATATTTAAGTACATAAAAGCTAATTTGCAAACTAAAATGCATTAGCTAACGGTTACGGCGGTCAAAATTTAGCAAACTCGTGAAGTTACGTAATTGACGCGGTTTAATTTCTAATTTCATGAAACACTACGGAGTCAGAATTACGGCCTGGAGTTTCGTACAGGATGTATCTTTGACATTCAGACTGATTTATAGCGATGATAATTATTGGTAGATAATTGCTCTTATTTGACTAAAACAATGGAAATGACATTGACAGCGAAGCAAAAGAATTATTGATGCCCCCCACCTTTTTCCCTTTTATATACAATATGTTAAAAAAAACCATGTCCGATTCGAAAGTTTAAAAATTGAAAATTACCAAAAAGTCAAAAATAATCTTATTATTGAAAAACAAGACCCCACAGACAGACAAATTAAAAATCCAGAGTCACACGTGTTAGGGCATAAATCGAACAGATTACGTGTGACTCCGGATTTTTAATTTGTCTGTCTGTGGTGTCTTGTTTATACCTTTTTAGTCGTAGTTGGGTTTTAGTTATTATTACTTTTTTTTTTATTATTCTTTTGGGGTTATAATATATATATTTTTGAAATGTGCTCATTAAACCCTTTCATTTGATACCTAACATGGTACGATTAAACAATTTTTTTTTTTAAGTTCCTGACTTTATGTCCTCTAGAGGGCGCCATTTTTAATTGAATGTGACGTCACATAGCCTATAACTAGCGGACGATCAAGAGGCTTCCAACAATACCTCACTTGTCAAATTGTGATGAGTGGCTTAGAAGATATGAGGGAAAAGATGAACATAGATACATACATACATACATACCGGTCAAAATCATAACACTCCTTTTTTCTTCGCCGTAGTCGGGTAAAAATTAAATCCTAATATTGTTTTTGCGTAAAAAAACTCTCACGACCGTAGCACAGTATGCGCTACGCGATTGCTACGCCGTAGCGGGCTGCTCTACATCGTACATTTTTTCATTAGGAGCTGATACAGTAATTTAACATAAACTTTTAAAGCATTTCATACTACACTACGCTACTTTTAGCACAAATATCCATTGTTTTTTTACTAAAGAAAAAACCATGACCCATCCTAAAAAAAACTTCTTGTTTTTGTTTTTATTAAACAAAAACAAAATCTGGGTTTGTCTACGCAGATTTTGTTTTGATTTAGTTTGTTTGTGCCTTCAAATTAAATTAAATAAAATAATATTTTAAAACAAGCGTAAATAATAATAAATAATGAAAATTCTCCGTGCACAAAATGGCAATCGCACCAGCTGTTAGATTCCAAACTACGGTCTGCTTCAAATTCCATTCAGTATCTTATTACATTTCATTCATCAAAGTGGACTTTAATTTAATTAAAATACTTTCGGCCACTTTCGAAGTCACAATAATGAATTTAATCCATCGTCACGCTAAATTTCTTCAACTTCAGAGACCGTCGAGTGTAAACGAACCTTTACTTTGGCTTATAACATTAAGTAAGTAGGCTTAATTTAATTCTGAAATTTTTTGATGAAAAAATTTAAAGTAATTTGATCATGTTATGTGAGTTTGAAGGCAATTTCCTCAAGAAACGACGTATTTTTTCATAAAATTAATATAATCTTTGAGGCTTTTCGGCTGTTCCAATGTGTTGGAGTGTTACGTAATAACGGCTACGGGTTTGTGCCTTTTATCGGGCAATCAAGTGAATATCCTTACCTATCGTGTTTCTGAGAGAGTTGCCAGCCTGTTATCTCTGAATAGCCCCGTCTTTTCTCTTGAATAAACAATGTCTATCTTGGAATGGAAACAATTAACTGTAGGACTGTAGGTACCTACTACTTCTTGGGTTTCATTTATCATTTTGTCTCTTTAATACGTCTTGGAAAGCTTAGGCCCTGTTTATTTGTTGATTAAAAAAAGAATAGTTTCATAGTCTGTCTTTTAATTGTTGAATTTGTAAATTTTTACACCTAATTTAGAACGGAAAAGCACTGATTTCAAAGATACAGGTTTTTAGTTTAGAATTCAGGAGTTCACACAATTTTAAGCGTCACTTACTTGCATTATTTGTATCCTAGTTCTTAAGAATATAACTGTATTAGGCTATATTTTATTGAGTCCAAATAAACGTTATGTTATGTTAGTAAAGCATCCACTTTGATAGTCATCCTTGTTTCAAAATATTTGAAGAAAGTGTCAGAATAATTTGGGGGAAAAAAATGGCGTTAAAAACCTACTGAGACGTTTTATTTACTACAGGTAATTTAAAATTATAAGACAGGCAAACAGGCAATTTTGCTTTCTTTTAGAAAAATTACATCTAAGTTTGACAGAGCATATCCTTTTTTCCCGGCTGCGCGACAGAAAAATCATGACACGCTATTGGAGGCTACGTTTTGGTCAGTTTGCGAATTTGCATGCCTTGATTTAAGCGCATGATTTATTTATTTTCTACATAATCTTGTAACCACCTTTTTAGTTCTCTTTTTATGCAGTCGGGTCTTTTTTTTTTTTTTTTTAACATGTTGAATGCAGTAATTACAGCAACAATAAAAAAGCCATTGTGCCTCGAGTGGATCCACGAAGGTTTAATTAAACCTTATTTTTTTCCGATCTTAATATTTTCTGGAGGAAATCCCCAGTGCGATAAGGCTGGCGCATATCATTTACAGTTACGTATTTATAGAATAAAGAGTAAATAAATAATTATTTCTTTACATCGGAAATATTATTTGAAGGCCAATTTCGAGCTAAATATATCCCAGTTTGCACAGTTCAGTTCGTAATAACTCGAAAATCAATAAACAAAGATATCCCGTTTCAACAAAGTCAATAACAACATTTGATTGTGTTCCGTGATTGATTGAAATGTAAACGAAATTGATACGATTATTATTTTCCTTTTCTGTGTGTTCATAATTACTTTATGATAATTATAGCTTTTACTAATTTTCCTTCAGACTTTAACGGCACGTTTAATTTTATTTTTATTTATTTATTTAAAGAAACCGCCTCAGTCAGTTTCTGCTTTTATAAGCACCATGATACGGGAGATTTTTCAATGATGCGATTTCAGACTTATATTAACTATAAATCCAAGTTTCTTAACGATGCTTTCCTTCACCGATGTTAGTGAAGTAAGTGAAGGGTGGGCGTTTTGGGGGACTGTCTTATGTAATTTTGACGTTTGAAAAGTGCTGATTCTCAGCCTAGTTTGAATAAATGACTTTTGATTTGAGTGATGTCCAAGATAAACCGCAATTATTTTAAAATAAGTAAATATTATTGAAATAACTATTAATTACATCCAATCTATTAGTTCATAGCACTTGAATATGTTAGTGATTGATTGAAGCCTTAACCATGCACATTTATGTTTACACATTCCATTTTCATTATAGTAAAACATACAGGGTGTAAAAAGATCCATCACATAGTCGTCAACTACGCATTCTATACATGAAATGAATGAACATAGCACAAAAATCATTGCTGGGAAACGATTTTTATTTTTGATTCGAAAAATTGCTGTTTACGGTAGTACGCAACGTAACGCAAGAAAAACATTGTGTTTATGGGTGGTATATTAATATAGTGGGTTTTTTTTTTCTCGTCAATCCCATTGTGTGGGGTATCGTTGGAAAGATTGTTTAAAAATAATGTAAGTCTGTTCAAACTATTTTTGGATTCAGGGATCCGTTTGTGGAATATTAAGCTTTAAAGTGTAAATTTTTGTTAGAGCCAAGTGTCGCCCCCCCCCCCCTGCCAGCTAAATGGTTGGGTTTGGATATGTGAAAAAATTCACGGCAGTAGTATATATAACGAAATTAAAAGGAAAACTATCACCACTACGTAGGGTCCACAAGTTACCGAGTAATAATCGACCAACTTAAATTTGCAGTTGTAAAAACATATTCTCCTATAAATTCTGTATCGGAGAACAAGTTTTTCAACTACAATGTTAAGTTTGTTTTATAAAAAAATAAATTCATCCCAACTACGGAACCCCTCATTGTGCATGGTACGACATGCACTTGGCCGGTTTTTTTTTTAAATTACCGAGTTGGCCTGGTTTATTACCATCGGGGTCACTCGGATGGAAAGGATAGATAAGGTCTATGACATGACATGGTCACATCTCGGCTAGCAACAAGTAAATTGGATAATAAGCTTGATTACCCCCATTGATATCAAGAAATCATCCCAAGCGTAAACGATAATATATGATTAAACCAAACTTCATGTTCCTATAGCCGATAATACGCAAACTCTATTGACACAACCAGAAATTCTATTTTTCGATCAACCAATCTATTATAAACAAGATTACGCTAACTGATTGATTCAAGCGTAAACGATATTCTATTGTTTCGAACGGTATTTATAAATCGAATTCCCGCTCATATGTCTGTCCAGTGGCTTTCCTCAACGTCGTATTGTTAGTGTGAGTAGACCTAAAATATATTCAGTAGGTACGTGTCGGTTGGCCTTAACATCGATCTTAATAATAGAAAATTGATAAAATATTTTTTGGAATTAAATAGCTAAGAAAGAGTATGGGAAGACCAAAGAAACGATGGATGGACGAGCTGACATCAAATAGAGAAGAATGGAAGAAAGAGCCATGCCACGCCGGCCCCAAATACGTTGGGTTATGGGAATGATAAATAAAATAGGTAGTTTTATAGTTTATCTGTTCACTGGTCATGAATTTTGTGAATAAATAATATTTATTCCCATCCGAAGTAGTAGTAAGTATACAGGGTGTTAGGGTAAACACGTTTTCTTTGAAATCAGTGGTTTGGTTTCATTTATGTAACGTAAAATCAATGGAAAACGACATCTTTTTTTTAACGTAAAATTAAGCTAAATTCTACCACAAGAGTTGTGAAATACTCTTGTGGCAAAATGTAGATTTTCTTTCACCCTAGGGCGCTAGAACGCGGGCAACGAAATTGCGTCTCAACACGGGTGGTTGGCGCGGGACGTGACCTGACCGGCCGCGAGCGTGACCCCTCCCTCAGTCAGTCACGGTGTTAGATAGAAACTTTTTAAAATCTTTTAATGAAAATAAGGTTGGTTTTTGTTGTTTCTCGGTCATTAATTTTATATTTAAGTCTACTACCCATGACTTGAGTGACAACGGTGTTTACCCTTACACCCTGTATATCAAAGAAGCCTATCGCAGTCCACTGCTGGACATAGACCTCTCCCAGGCTGCGCCACAACACCCTGTCCCCCACCTTCCGCATCCAGTCTGTCTCAGCCACCTTTTTAAGGTCGTCGGTCCATCTAGCTGGGGCGCATTCCATACTACGCTTGCCGATACGCGGTCTCCACTCCAGCGCTCGTCTGCATATACACATAGCCAGCCCTCTGCCACTTCAGCCTGCTTAATCTGCAATCTATGTCGATAACTCCGGTTCTTTTCCGGATAATTTGATTTCTGATACTTATTAGGTACCTGTAGGTATAAGTGTATAGGTACTCTTAACAAAAAACTTTTGTTGTACGTAAAACTTTAGAAATAAGGTACAAAAAAATAATTTTCCAACCAAATTATCGGTAAGTTTATTTTGTTCGTTCTTTGATGTTTTTCTTGGAAGGAAAAGTTAATGAGCTCAATAAATTACTTGACATTGATAGGAGTCAAGAGTCAATCAACTTACGGTGTAACTTAAAAAATGTAATATTATAGGATCTCGCGCACTAGACTACGAATAATATGACCGCGACCAGGTAAACTATAGAAAACGATACGAATCGCGCACTTGGTCGCAACGGCTAACTAACGCACAATATCACTAAACGGCCACGGTTGGCAGGAGTCGTGGCCGTCTAGTGTGCGAGATTCTTTAGAGAAGGTAGGCCGTTAATAAGTCACGTGAAGTTTTTGACATAATTATATTTTCACCCATGTAAGATGAGTGACTGATGCGATGCGGTTGAAAATCCGATATTTTTTCTAAAACTCCGTGTGCCGTATTAATGTACACTGTAAAAAACATATTTTCAAAATGCTACTTCCCTTGATTACAAAATTTCGTTCTATAAGTTTTCAATAAACTTATACAATGTAATTCGGGCCAAAGTTCTACTAAGGCTGTACTTTATTAGGGCCAAATATGCCAGCAATAAACTAATGATTTCTTTTCTGAGCCCCTCAGAATATGAATGAAGTCATCAACGAGTTTATTGGGGTTCCTCATTCATGGTTTTATAAAAGAGTTCTTTGCTAAATTCAGTCACCACGTCATTTTTGTATTTGGGTTTGGAAGATATGGGTGTCTTTAAATAGTAAAAGTACACTTCAGATTTGTCACTGGAAAGGTAAACTTTGCAACTCTTTAAAAAAGTTGTTGTTCACCTACAAGTTTTGTAAGAAAGAAAGAAAGAAAATAAGTTTATTTGCGGCAAACATGACGCTAAGGTAGGACAAATACATTATACGAAAATAACAAGTTGCGGGAAAATATGCGTCACATTCACGTAAAAAGGCCATCGCTCAGCATAATGCTTCGTCCCTATGCGAGACAGAGCCCCAGCGTTCGTTTTCAGTGACAGCCGGCGTTGACGTCATGACGTCAACAAGTGACCTTTGTGAGATGCAAAGTGCTGTATTCCAATTAGGTGGATTCGGTATTGAATCACAATAATTAATTTGGAGTATTTTATTTGCATCACTTAAAATAATATTGTTGTTCATGAAATAACAAATCAACGCCCCATCATGTTGAGGTAATGTGGGTGTTATTCATAAAGATTAATTGGACACTTTTATTGTTTCACACGGTGTAGGTGTAAAATATGTTTTGCAAAATTGCTCGGATTTCACTATTCAAACCTTGTAAATATTAAAAGCAAAATTAAACTAAACAAAAAGATTCATTGGCATAAAAAGGTGATGACTAACATGCTAACATTTAGCACTGTTAAGTTTGTGCATCACAATATTTTAATTTGACCGCTGACCTGAGAACTGATGGACTTTTAAGTAAAAATAAAAACTTTTTACAAAAAAATAAAAACCGACTTCCAAAAAAAAGACACTCAATACTGAAAAATAACTTTAATTTCGGAAGTCGGTGTCTTTGCTTTTCAATTTTCGTTTTTTGCCACCGACTTCCGAAATTAAAGTTATTTTTCAGTTTTGTGTGTTTTTATTTTGGAAGTCGGTTTTTTTTTATTTTAAGTTTTTATTTTTCACTTTTTAGTAGTGGGACCTACCCCACACAAATTCGAATACCACTAGCTGATGAAAATAACAGTGAAGGAGTAAATGAAAAAAACGTAATATTGACGCGGGTAGCTTGAGCACCCAGGCAAATTTAATAAAAATTTATATGGGACCACCTCGGAAGCATGACCTACCATACAAAAAAAGAATCATTAAAATCAATTCATAATTGGCGGAGCAATCGCGTAACAAACATTAAAAAAAAAACATACAGACGAATTGGGAACCTCCTCCTTTTTAAAGAAGTCGGTTAATAAAATATTATTATTGTCCTTCCGCCCTTACTACAACAAATTTTGAAGAGCTAAGGTTTTTTGTCTTATTTTCAAAATGTACCTTTGAATACTTCCTAACTACTCAAAACTACAAGCCGTATTAAAATCACCTTGAGTTTTATGAGATGCAACTTGTCACTTTCGTAGCATTTGGCATTTTTCATAAAGTTTAAAGTGGAAATCTTGACGCCTCATACTTTATTATAATCATAAAAGGGTATTCAGAAATATTGCTCTGGAGCATATAGCTTCATAACGTGTCAAGCTTTCAAGCGAATTTGAAACCTTTCGCAAAATAAATATTATAATAATAATTTCGCATAATAAATCTACGAGAAATTCAAAATTTAGTTAAAGGTAGAGGTGTCATCGAAAGGGCAATGGAAAGGCTATGCATGGATTTTCCCTACGTGGTCGAATCAGAAATGAAGAGTCCAAAATCCGTAGGAGAACCAAGATAATCGATATAGCCGAAGAATTGCCAAACTCAAGTGGCGGTGGGCAGTGGGCACATTGCTCGCAGACAGATGGCCGATGGGGCCGAAAGTTTCTGGAGTGCCGACCACTTACCGGAAGAATTAGCGTTGGAAGGCATCCCACAAGCTGGACCGATGGAATCCGCTGGATGCGAGAAGCATAGAACCGGTCGATGTTACGATGCATGGGCGAAAAACGATGATGGTGATGATGAAAGAGAGGTGAAGTAGACTGAATTTCAAGGAAAGCAAAAAAAATTGTGTGATAAATTTGTCGAAAAAAATTAAATAGGTACTGTTGTCCGAGAATCGTAGGGTAAATATGTTTTGTAAAATAAATGCTTACCTAATAAATCAATGCAATAAAGTATTTATGATTATTCACACATTTCGTCTTCTTCATTAGACTTCACAGTCTATTGTGCTTAATCAAATGCTACCACATACCTCTTGCTCGAAACAAAGGTTTTTCATGAATATTAAAACTTTGTTCTATCACAACACCAAAACAACGTAACCTATTCATATAAATCTTTCTCTGCATACGGTAATGTCAGTGTATTTTCTAAAATCTAGTTGCATTTGGCGTTCTGCCAACGTCCAGTCAGAAAAGTGTTTGTTCTCGACTTATGTAACGGTAAGGAGCACTGACCTGCTTATTTGTGTTTAGTATTTTCTTGTATTTCTGTTAGACGATTGACTGAAAATGTTTTCTATATATTTTCAGTGTGACTTTGCAGTATTCGAAAGTAAATTGTTTGTTATATCGAAATATATGAAACACTTTAGCCCTAAAGTATCGCAGCTGTAGTTTCTGATAGTATACTTTAGTTAGTAACTTATTGTACCTAAGATATAACATTGAGTTACTTTAGTTAGTTCAGTCATTTATTTTACCGACTTTATGTTTGGTTTGGGGAGTTTGATGCGCCACTTCTTCTTCCCAGCTAAAGTACTAGGAAAAAGTGGTGAAGGCAAGTGGAATTTTAGGGGACTGTCTTAATTTTAACGTTCAAAAAGTGCTTACTCAGTTCAATTTTAATAAATGACTTTTGATTTTTACCCGACTACGGCGAAGAAAAAAGGAGGTTTATGATTTTGACCGGTATTTATGTATATATGTATGTATGTATGTATGTTCATCTGTTCCCTCATATCTTCTAAACGACTCATCACAATTTGACAAATGAGGTATCGTTGGAAGCGTCTTGATCGTCCGCTGGTTATAAGCTATGCGAAGTCACATTAAATTTTTAAAAAATGGCGCCCTCTATAGCACATAAAGTCAGGAACTAAAAAAAAAAAAATGTTTAATTGTACCATGTTGGGTATCAAATGAAAGGGCTTAATGAGCACATTTCAAAAATATATATATTATAACCCCAAAAGAAAAGAAAAATAAATTAAAGTAATAAAACCTTAAACCCAACTACGACTAAAAGGTATAAACAAGACACCACAGACTTTTACTTGTCTGTCTGTGGTGTCTTGTTTATACCTTTTTAGTCGTAGTTGGGTTTTAGTTTTTATTACTTTAATTTTTTTATTTTCCAAAGCGAAACTTAGAAGTAGGTACTTAGAAAGTTTATAAAAATATGTCAAGAGCATATCATTATGTGTGATCAATAAATTCGTTGGCAAACGCGGTTTTTATGCTAATTTCGTTGCACCTTGCAGTAGAATATACATAATAATGATATTATGAACTGTAACATGTAGTCTTTTTAATTAATTAGTCAGTTAACATACTTTTTATTATAGGCCATAGCCAAACTTATAGCCCTCATAGGAATTAACGGATATAATGTATTGTATAAGTATAGTCTGTTGACAGAATAGGGTCCCAAAGTGACATAGGTCTGTTTATGGCTATTAATCACGCAGAGTTTTGGCTAGGACATAACTATAAACTTTTCATACTAAGCCCGGACTCTGAAGTGTATATTATAATTAGTTTGAGAGTTTAGTTAATTTTAATTTGGGTATTTAAATTTTCTTAGTGGACTGTCTCTTAGCTAACACTTTTCTTCTTTATATAGTGTGACGTAATTAGTAACCGATACTTAAACACGTGACTTTACTCATCATTATGAACAACTTTTAATATGGTACCAAATCTGAAATCGCGATTAAAAAATCAGCTGTTCCATAAATTTGGACGAATTATGCGAACATAAATGTTACAGCAGATTTTTTTTTCTCGATTTCATGCCATGATTTTTTTCCTGCTTCGCACGGTTTTACGACTTGACAAGACATCAAGATTTCTTAGTTATTATGTAATAATATTGAAACTTAGTTGAAAATTAAAATTACTATAGACAATATATACATAACACTACTAACTATTGACGACACGGTTGGCGCAGTGGCTGAGCGATTCCCGCACGGAACAAATATTTGTATGATCTGCAAGTAGTTGTTCCGGGTCTGGGTGTTAGTGTATGTGAGTTTCTATGTTTGTAAACGCACCCACGATACAGGAAGAAATTCCTAGTGTGGGGCAAAGTTTAAAAAAAAAAAAAAAAAAAAAAAAATACACATGAACCTTCCGGAATAAATTCTCTAAAAGATCTCATCTAAATCTCATCAAAATCTGTTGCGTGGTTTAGAAGAACAACCCGGACAAACACGAAAAGCGACTTTAATTTATAATCTGTATAGATTATGTATGATACCAGCATAGACAGTAAAATACAATAGACCTTGATATATTTAGTAACCTATTCCGCTTGACTATTCTTCAAGAGTCCGAAAAACCCTGTAAGAAATCGACACGTGTTTCACCTCTCAACGAGGCATCCTCAGGATGACGATTGACCAATTGCAAACCAGAACGCGACGTGTTACCACACCGAGCGCTGGACGCAAAGACGCGCTCGGTGTGGTAACACGTCGCGTTCTGGTCCGTCTCTTGAAGAATAGTCAAGCGGAATAGGTTACTAAATATATCAACGTCTATTGTATTTTATAATGGATTTCCGCAAGGTCACGCCTGAATCAATTAACTAGCATAGACAGTATTTACAGCCAAGTTATATCTATCTACACACCATCGTAAGCAAATCTTTCCATGATCACTTTCGATCACAGCATAAATAGAGGAACCCACTTACTAAAAGACATACGTTCGGTCGAATATTTCCGTATATTTCCGAATATTTCCGTATCTTTCCGCCCGACTCTTTCTGGGTAAACGGAGCGGTCTTGCAAATGACTGCCATCTGTATGCTACGAGTCTACGACACACTTCAAACTGCGGTCGTAAGGGCGAGTGCACACGTGCACATTATTATTGTTTGGGTTGCAATAGATTAAAAATGTTTACGGAAACTGCATTGAAATGTTTGTATTACACGCGACTCGTGGAAACTTATATTAGTTTAAAAAATCCTATATTCATTTGTTTCATTACGGCACCTGTTTTTAAATCCAACGTTGTGTGTTATTTACGTAGCTCTTGTCTTTATGAATGACGGCTTCTGTGTAAGCTTCTGAAATAAAGTAGGTACCTACTTACCTCTTTTACGCGCAAAAGGCATTTTGTGATTATATACAATTCAAAGTGATATTATAAAGTTATTCGAGAAAAAATTTAGGATTCCAGTGTCAGTTTAATATAAAAAGTATATTATGATGTTTTTTGTGGCAAATGCTGCGTAACATACCTATAATAGGCATTCATAGCAGTATTTTTTTTTATCTTATTGTTTTGTTTGGTTTTTTTTTTGATGTTGGTGTACCAAATAAATATATATAATATATAATAAATAAATAAATAGACCGAGCGGTCTGTTTATTTATTTTCTTCTTTTACAAACTTTTTAACATACAGAACATCATGCCTTATTTATTTATCTATTTATTTAAACTTTTCGCACTCAAAAAAGGTACAAAGGCGGACTTGGCAGGGCTGTAGCTGTAGATACACCCACATTTCGCCAGTTATATGTAAATCCCAAGTAACAGGGGTGAACATAGTGGCATCAACACCAGACTCCAGGCTACCACTGACAAATTCCAGATGGAAAAACCCAATAACATTTTGCCTGACCTGCGAAACGAACCAGGACCTCATGCTCAGCAGTAGTACCTGCGACCACTAAACCAACGACGCACCTTATGTACTAGAAAAAACATTTCTGTAGAATTCTTCTACTTTTTCAAAAAGGAGATTATCCAAATCCTCCATCAAGCGCCGGATACTTAGCTAGCTCAGTAGTGCTAGTTTAGTCATAAGTACATAGACATACACACATCACACACATTTGCAGCTCCTACACGGCACGAATACACGCACGCACGCACTATAAACATTAAAAATATGTCACTCTTTGTATTTCCTATTTTTCTGTGTACTGTCAGCTGTGAAGCTACCTTTAAATAAATAAAATAATGTAATCTCTCTTTTGTTGTGTTCCCATCGATCGCCAGAATTTTCCACAATTCGTTACTAAAACTCCCGAAATAGAGGTTTATTTTCCCAATATAGTCCATGTAATATAGTCAAAAATAAGTTAAGGTTCTATGTACTGAAATGTTAAGAAGGTATTTTAGGTAAATACTAAAGAAGGCTTATGAAACAGATTTTCTATTTATATAACCTATGAGAAAATATGTCAATAAAATCGTGAAGATATTTTCTTGCTAGGATTCTATAGATTCTTTTAGATGTTAATATTTTTCTATCAATTTTCCAGCCTATGTTAACACACTTTTTGTACAACTTGTATAAATTACAATAGACGTTGATATAATAGGTCTTTACCTATGAAATTGCCGTTTTGTATGAAAAAATTTAAACGAATTTTTTTCATGAATTTTTTATTTGTATTAATCGAAGTAATCACCCATGCAATCAATGCATCTTTGCCATCGCAGTGGCAGTTTATTGATGCCCTTCTTAAAGAAATCAGCTGGACGGGAGGCAACAAATTCTTCAAAGGCATTTTGTACTGCCTCTCGGGTATTGAATTTTTTTCCCGCCAAGAAGTTATCCAAATTCTGGAAAAAGTAGTAGTCTGTAGGCGCAAGGTCTGGTGAGTAGGGCGGATGACGGAGAGCTTCCAACCCCAGTTCTTGCAACTTGGAGACCGTCTGCTGTGCAGTATGAGGTCGCGCGTTGTCGTGCAGGAGCAGCGGAGACGAGCGATTGACCAATGCTGGTTGGAGATGCGCCAGCTTCTCCATCATTGTGTTCAGTTCTTCACAGTACACATCTGCAGTAATGCTCACCCCGTTTGGTAAGAAGCTGTGATGAATCACACCGGCGCTAGACCACCAAACAGTGACCATCACTTTTCTAGGGGTAAGTTTTCGTTTAGGGCATTGTTTAGGTGCTGAACCAGGATCCAACCAACTTGCTGAGCGCTTGCGGTTATCAAACAGAATCCATTTTTCATCGCAGTTAACAATGCGGTTCAAAATTCCTTCATTTGTGTGTCTGTTGAGCAGTGCAAGGCACGTCTCGACGCGTACTTTGCGCTGGCGATCATTGAGTTCGTGGGGCACCCATTTGTCAAGCTTTTTTACCTTGCCAATTTGACGCAAATGGACCAATATTGTATTGACGCTAACGTCGAAAGCTGCTGCTAATTCAGCCGTAGATTGTGTATCATCAGCTTCCACAATCGCCTTTAATTCGTCATTGTCGACCAAAGTCTTCGGACGACCGCGAGGTTCATTTTTCAGGTCGAAATTTCCAGAACGGAAGCGAACAAACCAATAACAGGTGGTGCGTTGGTTTGTAGTGTTAGCTCCGTAAACGTCGTTGATGTTGCGTGCCGCTTGTGCCGCGTTGCTGCCACGACGGTACTCATATTCCATAATTACTCGAAATTTTAACGTATCCATGATGACGAAAAAGTTTGAAATGCGATGAAAATGTAACACTAATCAATAAAGAAATGACTACTTTTGGAAAAAAAAAGCCATGTTTTTTAAATAAAATTAATTTGAAATTAGAATTCTTAGCCAAACAAAAATTATTTTGATTTGAAATGGCCAGTACTGCAGAACGGCAATTTCATAGGTAAAGACCTAATATTTAATAACCTATTCCGCTTGACTATTCTTCAAGAGTCCGAAAAACCCTTTAAGAAATCGACACGTGTTTCATCTCTCAACGAGGCATCCTCATCACGCGACGTGTTACCACACCGAGCGCTGGACGCAAAGTCCAGCGCTCGGTGTGGTAACACGTCGCGTTCTGGTTTGCAATTGGTCAATCGTCATCCTGAGGATGCCTCGTTGAGAAGTGAAACACGTGTCGATTTCTTACAGGGTTTTTCGGACTCTTGAAGAATAGTCAAGCGGAATAGGTTACTAAATATATCAACGTCTATTGTATTTTATAATGGATTTCCGCCAGGTCACGCCTGAATCAATTAACTAACTTGTATAAAATACTACAATTATTTTCAACATGATTACAAGACATCTATCACGCATCCTTACATATTACAAAACAAATTCCAACGCCGCGTCTGTCTGTCTGTCGGTTCGCGATAAACTTTAAAACGTCTGCACCGATTTTCATGCTGTTTTCACCAATGGATAGAGTGGTTCTCGAGGAAGGTTTTAGTATATAATTTGTCCACGCGGGAAACTTCGCTTGAAACTTGTATCAAAGTAATATAAGCTCCTCTTAGTTCGTGCTGATACCAGAGAAGTTTATGCATGTTATGGAACTAACACAAACGTCTACAGCCTTATCCTAGAGTGACCTATGACTTTACCAATATGGCGGTTATCTTACCCGGATATAATCTCCTCATTTCTTATAAAGACACGCGCCGGAAGATACCGTCTTCTGAGCCGGAAGACAAAGACACTCACATAAAAGAAAAAAAAACCCGGCTAAGTGCGTATCGGACCACGCACAATGAAGGGTTCCGTAGTTGGGATGAATTTATCCCAAATTTTTTGTTGAAAAACTTATTATTATTCTCCCATATATTCCAACTGGAAATGTAAGTTTGTCCTCACAATATTGAAAGATTTACCATAAATGTTATTTTAAGAACATAGACTTTTTATAGGTTTTCCTGTAAATATAAGTAATGAACTATTTGTTTTAATTTATTTTCTATAATTTTAAAAGTATTTATTAAAAAATTATACCTATATTAATATATTTGAGATCCTCACAACAAGACCTTTTATTTGATATGTGACATGGTAGAGTTTGTGAAACTTTTATTTTTATTTTTCTTATTTGCCCCCCAAAAGTTGCCCCCCACATTCAAAATTTATTCATTTATTATAAACGTCTGTGTTTGGGAAATTCATAATAAAGACAACTTAATCGATTGCTTAGTAGATTCGAAACAGATGGACATACAGACACACGAGTGATCCTCTAACCAAGGATTCCATCAATTCAATCATTTTTTTCATTCGGATGTACAGAACCCAAAAAATAAAAAAATACTGATCAAATAATATAACCTTTATTGTATTTACCCCGGCACACACTTTCAGCATCATTGGATCTTAAATTATACGCGGACAAATAGAGGCTTATAGAGGCCCTATAGGATGTTATGTCGTATTATTTATGATCAGATCCTGTTTATCAGGAACCAATAACTGGGCGGTCCTGGATTCGATTCCCGGGTCGAACAAAGTGTTATCAGGTTTTTTCATCTGAAATTTCTCAGTAGCAGTCTGGATTTGTGCTCGGTTGATGATAATAGGCTCGCCCGTATTACATGGGACTTAAACATAACTGGCGAAATGTGGGTGTACTAACAATTTAAAGAAGAAACCAAAATCCTATCCTACTAATATTATAAATATGAAAGTTTGTGTGTTTGGATGTTTGTTACTCAATCACGCAAAAACGGCTGAATGGATTTGGATGAAATTTGGCAAACAGATAGTTTATAACCTGGATTAACACATAGGATACTTTTTATCCCGATATTCCCACAGGATCGAGACTTACGCGGGTGAAACCGCGGGGCGCAGCTAGTCAATATATACATAAATACATACATAACAGGCGATTGAAGGAATATCTAACACAAAAATGCTTTTATTCGGTCGCAGAATACTTAGAATGAAATATTTGATAAACATAATAGATGGATAATTACTTATGGTCATTGAAAAAATGCATACACAAAAAGCACACAAATACATACACTCACACATATCAAAACAAATTAATAAAATATAATAATGAACACAAATAAATGTAATATAATAACTAAAACAAATTAATAAAATATAATAATTAATACACGTAAATAAAATAATTAAACCTCATGATATTAATAACTAATTAGAATAACTACATCAACTTAATACTAGTAACATTATCGATAATATTTATATTTGTTTAACAAACTTGCAATCCAGTGTACTTACTCACTGGATGCTTGTTTTGTCCAATATTTTATGTTGCCGTGCCCTAACTGGGTTTCATGTTGGATCTCACTTTATATACTTGTAACAGCTGGTGTACACATGAATGCGATAAAGAATTTGAGTTTGAGGTGAGTTTACTATAGGTATACCTCTGCCTAACCCTTAGGGGAATACAGGCGTGATATTATGTTTATGTTATGTATGTATTTTGTTCGTGTAATGTGTGTTCGTGTTACGAGTAAATGGGAAAGTAATGTGTGAATCGCTTAGGGTACGTGGAGAGAAAAAGAGGCTGTATTCGAATGAAAAGTAGGTGCCTATTTACTTGTAGATGTACAATTTGTAATGTACACGCATTACGTGTTATGAACTTACTTTCCTTTTTTTATTATTATTTAGATTTACCAACGTTCGTATACATTTCAGAAATTACAGGAGGCAATAGAAAATAAAGAACTAAATGTAACAAACAATTTGTTACAACCTCCCTCTTACAGAGTGAAGGCCTGCGCCCAGCAGTGGGAACGTTATAGGCTGATTATGCTATGACGATACGTATGTCGCAATATCTGCCAGTAGAAAGATGCTACAAACTTGATAAAGTGTACAAAAATTCTGTTTTAGGAGTATTAAAATTCCTGGCACGTTTTCCGTAGTGGATTCGGCAAAGTTTTAAAAGGAACCCAGCACCGGTGCTTTTCGTGACAATACCTATAGTTCCTTGTTTGGTGATTAACATAACATTAATCGAACATGGTTTTGGAATCTTTTAAATAACTACGTAATACATAAACTCACGCCTTCATCCCATGGGGGTAGGCAGAAACTACAGAACGCTACCTGCTACGATCCTTACATATTTCTTTGCCTCGTTTACGTTCATACATCTGGTCATTCACGCACGCTGGTTCGATTGCGAGTGCTACGCACCTGGCCTTTTAAGAAATAATCAATTTCAATCTGCTATCTATATAATTGTTTTGAATTTCTGCCTTTTCAATTATTTTTTTTAGATACATCTAGCCGTCATCTCTGGAGTCATCCTCTTTCTAGCCATATCATCCTTCACACAATACTGCCTTTGCCTTCTATTTACTTCTTTGGTCTTACCCCACTTATAACGATATTTATATTTATAAAGATACTTATAAAGATATTTATATTTATAAAGATACTTATAAAGATATTTATCTTTATAAAGATACTTATAAAGATATTTATATTTATAAAGATACTTATAAAGATATTTATCTTTATAAAGATACTTATAAAGATATTTATCTTTCTAAGTAACGACAACAATACTTAATACAACAAACAACATTCATTCTCAAAATAAAATGTACAAGACTGTAATGCATTGGCGCGTGCTGAGATATCCAACTGGAATTTGGTTCAAACATACTAAAATTCCAAGGTACCCGGTACTCCGGAATGATAAGGTACTGCGCCTGGCTGACGGGCTTAGTATACCTAGTGAGAAATGCCGCTTAATCTTAATAAGAGCGTTAGGATTCTTAACTTTTATTTCTGTTGAACTCGGTTTTCTGAGAAAGACTGTAGTTATTCTTTAGTAAACAAACAGGCAAGTGCGAGTTGGCCTCGCACACAAAGGGTCCCGTACCACCGTACAATATTTAACACTACATAATAATATAAAAAACAATTGTTCAGTTTAAAATAATACAAACCTTACGAATCTATTCCGTGGACGCGAGTAGGGTTCAATTGGAACGGACATCGGATTCTGGATGCGGTTTCGACGTAGCTCCAGGTACCGTTTATTTGCTTAACACTTAAATATGAATAATTATTTTAACAACTTAGTTTGACATTAAAATTATATTTGTACGATGTTATTAAATTAATTAATCAACAAACAAAATCAATTATTTTTATGCAAAAAGAATATTACCCCGTGTTAGTTGTAGGTGTCGCGCGCCCGGCGCGAATTAGCGCCACCGGAACGGTAGGAACTTCGAGTCCTCATCAGGTTAAAAAAAAAAAAAAAAAAAAAATCTTGTCTGGAAATAAAATAAAGTTCAAAAATTAAAAGGGCCTGTAATTTTTGAACTTTTTTTTTTACTATCTCCGCGCGGTTTCTCCCCGCGGTTTCTCCAGCATAAATCTCAATCCCGTAAGAAATTCGGCATTATAAGTATAGGTCATGGTCAGGTCATGGTCTACCCATGTGCCAAATTTCATTCAAATCCGTTCAACCGTTTTAGCGTGAAAGCGTAAAAAACAAATAAACAAACTCACTTTCGCATTTATAATATTATAGTTAGCTATTATGGTTAGGTTAGTTTCACAATCTTTGTAATTTCAACTGTCTACTTAAAACGGTTTATGAGATACAGCCGCTGACAGCCAGGCGGACGGACAGCGGAGGCTTAGTAGTAGGGTTCCGTTTGGCACCCTTCGGATACGGAACCCTAAAAAATAAGTCAATCTGCCAGGCAACCAAGACTGACTGCTCAAGGGTATACCCTCCATATGTATTATGGAGGCTATTTCTATCACTAATGCTGCTTCACTAATAAATACTAATAAAACAAATCCAGAAACTTTACTTGCAGAGGCCGATATGTGTGGGTGGTGATATAACGGTTCGGTTGGCGTGGGCGCTATACATAATATAATGTGGAGACGACGATACACCGATACATGAAAACACTGGCAATACTAATGAATATGACCATTTTGGAACTATCAAATAAATCCTAACATGGAAATTTAAAAAGTCATTTTTTCAAACAAACTAAATAGTAGTGATGGGCCGACTATGGGGTTTGCCGATCTTTGACCAGCTATCGTAACTAAACTATTGGATGTATTTGATTAATTTTTGTATGTAGACCGAGAACGTCATTAGATATACGGAGTTTTATTTTTTATCGTATTGTCGTCTCCACCTTATATGTGTCGGCAAACATTGTCATTCAAGAATGTATCTAACCGCATGCCCTGTTCACTTCACACACACTTTTGGATCTTATGACTGAGTCAGTGAGCAGATTTTTTGAGAATTTTGGGCCGATTTTTTTTATCTTAAATATTGTTTTTTGTCTTCGATAGAGCATTGGTCCACTGCAGCCGTCACCAGGACGTCACTGAGAAACGAAATTGTCGAATTGAACGTGAAGTATGTCCTGGTGACGGCGATCATTTGTCCACCACAACAGAACTCGGCGGTTCAGTATGTTATGATAGACAAAATAAAAGCCAGGCGAACAGCGCCGGTTCGACGGCAGTATGTGGACATGATCAACGTGTTTTGTATTGTCGGCACATCGGCCCGTCACAATCTTGGGCCGAGTTCTAGCGGATACGTCAAATTAGTCGAAACTTTGGCGGCCGGGATGATGGCGCTAGGGTGATAGACGGACGGTGGACACGCGGCCATAGTACATGCTAATTGGGTGCCGTTATCTCGTTCTCGGTGGCGATGGCGTCCCGGTAATGGTGGCGGTAACGCCCTTACGCTAAGAAGAAGGATATTTTTTCTTCTTCTTGTCTCGTATCGGCACGAACTACATTCTGAGAAAATGTCATGCTGTAATAAACATGTTTGCCACTCAGAAAGGTGGTACGTGATGTTGGTGAATACCCAAAATACGCTGGTAAGTATTGCCACATGTGGAGGCTTTCTCCCCACATAATTGTTATTTGGTTTCTAGACAGATTTAATGATCCAGACACAATTACAAATTCAAATATTTGTTATCATTCTCAACTAACAACAATAAAACCATTTACGAAACTAGTAAAACCATTATTAAGCCTACCACAAGTTTCAAGACAATCGTTTTACTAATTGCTCGTACATTTGTCTCGGTAGAATCTAAACGTTTTGATAGAACTCCAGAACTTTTACTGCTAAGCCAAACGGATTTACCAAGCGTATTGGAGGTGTAGTCGCCAGTAATAGTACTTAAGAGATTAAGCTTCGGTTAATGGAATACCTACTATCGGGTATCGGCTAAGTATTATTGGAACGCTGTTGCGACTTGTGACGGAGTTTAGTAAGTTATACTGTGGTGTCGCTTCTAGAGTGAATACACTACTGCTATCTCTCTCTATCTTATTATTGAAAGTGTAGTTTACGGCGTCAGGTTGTCCACTCTCTTTCTTTCTTTTTTCTGATGTCAGTGTGACTATCACCGCGATTCTCTCGTCCATGGACATGGTGCCTTAGTGCCCGGCCAAACGATGCCGTGACAGCTGCCACCGCCGCGCCGCGCTGCCACCCCGGCAACACGTCGCCGCGACCTTACCGCCACCGTACCACCACCGCGCCGCCGCCGCTCGGACGCCGCGCCGTTCCGCTTGATTAATTAAAGTATTATAAAGCGCGTAGCCGGTGATCAAGAACGGCGCGGCGTCCGATCGGCGGCGGCGCGGCTGCGGCGTGCTCGCGGTGTCGTGTGGCCGGGCACTTAGGGGTATCGCCCATAAGCGATTTAACAATAAAAATTATATAGGATGTGTCCTTGAATGCGATAAAGTGATTCCTTCGATCCAAAAATAAACTCAAATTCATAATTTCGCGGCAAACAACTTAAGTATTGCTAAAGTAGAGTCAAAACAAGTTCTCAACTTCAAATTCACAACTCGGAAGCCGGGTGTAAGGGGTCACTTATAGGTATGAAATGTTTTTTCCTAATATTTTTTTTACAATTCCACAAAACTTTTTGATTACAAAATGAAGACGACTGAAATGAAATGAAATTGTTTATTCTGTAAATAGGAACTTGGAATCAGTTTTACACGTCATATTAAAAAACATTAAAAATAAGCTAGATGAGGTCGGCGTTTCCTATCTGACTACTCTGAGAAGAAAGGCCGGAACAAACTCAGAGGTCGCAGTCTCTTTTAAAGTCCAGACATAATCTTAGTCAGGCCACATGAGGACCATGTAGATTAGCGTCTGAAATGGTAATTTGAGTCTCCTTTACTTCACAGGTTAATAAATTCGAATACTTTAAGACACTTCAAGCTTTGTTATTTATCACTCGTAAATTACACAAACTGATGGCTAATAACAAACTAACAACTACCCTACTTTTATGGGTTTCTACGTTAACAAGTGGTTGATGACATGAAAACACGCACTTACTTAGCTACTGTTGATATGAAATAAGTAATTACGTTGAAAGGCATGGAAAGTAATACAATTTCAATTATGAAACAATACTTATTAAATTATATTGAAATGTGAAATTAATAAAATATAATAATGAAATTTGATTACGTAACGTTTGATAACTACTTAATAATAAGTCGGTCATAAATGTTTTTTTTTTTTTTTTCCTTTAATTAACTTGGTATCGGTGAAAGTAGGTGGAATACTATACAGGGTGTAAAGGACAGCCCTCCGCAAATTAACAGGGGGCATTCAGCTCCTTATTTTGAATCATATTCCACCGGAAAGCTCAGGAAAGTTTTCATTTTTTTATCGTGTTTTTCAGTTACTATTCCTTTCTTTCAATGTAAAATTACATTCTCTGAACGCAGCACTCCATTCATGTAAATAAAACAGCTAAAATCAACCAGAAATGGATGTTAAAATACTCGAGTGCGCCCGCCCGCCGGGAGTTCGACTACGCGGATTTTGCCACGGTAACGATACATTGCACGTGAGGTAATAATACAAATCAGGTTTATTGGATTCCCATAGTGTTCTTGAAATAATTTCATGTACGGTTCGTCTTAGTATGATATGCTGAATTCATCCCATCAGTCTGTGGAGGGCTGTCCCTTACACCCTGTAGATCTTTAAGGTATTGTCTGCTTGAAATAAATGAATTGACTCCTCGTGGCTTAAAGGTCAAAAGATGTCATTTTGTTTTGTACTGTCGTACAGTTCATGTTTGCTACGTTCCCTTCGTATTTTATATAGGTATCTTCATGTGAACCAAATGAACAGAATTGTTTGAATTTATTCTCAAGATCAGTATCTCTTTATGCTGTCAAATATTGGAGAGCCATACAAAGTGCTCTAATTCTAAAGTACCCTAAAATGTGTTAAATAGAACGGCAGATAAGCCGTCTCGCGGGATAAAGTCCTGCTAAAGTATTTTCTGTTCCCTATTATTTTTCCTTAGCGCGAGCGAGATCACTTTTCCGCACGTTTGGCTAGCTATGACACGTAGGAAACGATCCTCTTTATTGAAGCCTTAACTTGTGTTATGGGGGGTCTTTAACCCATATTCTGAAATGAAGTGGAAGAGTGCATCTCGGTAAACCAGATCTGAATTGAAGTAGGTATTATATCTAAAAGTCCTTTCTTGTTTACAAGACTTAAACATAAACTGGTTAAATGTGGGTGGGGATTGATATCGGATTGATCTAAAGTTCTATAAAGGAAATGTCTTTTTTCCTGACTTAATGAATGCTAGAGTTTGTCAAGTTCTCGGCTTGAAACCTCAATTCAGAAACCGGGTGTGCCTCACCAGTAAAAAAAAAAAGAAATAGACAAAAATTTAAATTTGATAATTAGGTAATTTAAAAATTATTTATTTATTTTAAGAGGAGCTCGTGGCTAAGTTATAACTTCCGCACGGGTCGATCCTTCAGGATAAGCTACGCTTAGTCCGTGGATGGGTGACCATCTTTACATACCGAGACTCCTCCGTGCCTCGGAAAGCACGTTAAGCCGTTGGTCCCGGCTATCATTCGTGGATCTTTGATAGTCGATACGGGTCGTCAGAAGCCCGAAAGTTTGACAACCTGGCTTACCAAGAGGTATCGTATTACCCAGTTACTGGGTTGTGGAGGTCAGATAGGCAGTCACTCCATGTTAAATACTGGTATTCAGCTGCATCCGGTTAGACTGGAAGCCGACCCCAATATAGATGGGAAAAGACTAGGCAGATTGATTTAAAAAATATTAATTATAAATTATTAATAAAAATATATATGCTTTCACTGCTGCCCAAATAAAACACGTCATACTCAAGCGTAGGTGACGCGAACCCATAACGGTTAATCTCCTACCAAAAACCGCTCAACGCGCCTAAAGAAGTTATCACTTCAAAAACAATTGAAAGTCCAATTCCAATGTAAGAAGCTTGTCACAATGTAGGCCATGTCCTTCACAAGGGACGGAGTCAATTGAATTGTGCGAAGGATTGAGCCTGTTCGTTAATTTGCGAGGCCATTAATTCAGTTTTAACGACTCAGAATGTTTTCGTGTCGCGATTACGATTTTAGGTACGTTTGTGGTGGTCTAAGTCATAATTTTCAGCGGTATTACTTTGTTTCCCTGGAGCTTAAAGGTTGTCTGTAAAAGATCGCTTTTACCGATAAGACCGCCCATTGTGTCACCCTATGTTAAATTTCTACATTTATATCTGTATTTTTATGGTGTACATAATAAAGAGTATTCTATTCTATTCTATTCTTAAATTGTGGTTTGTAAGAAGAGCGGTGGCCGCCACATGACGGTCGCATCGATAGCCGCCATGAAATTATGGCACCAGGGGTTTAATAAGAAACGGTCTCTAAGAAAACACCAACTTTCTTTCATAAAATAACGTGTCAGTGACGTCATTCGACGGTAAATTGCGGTCGCTATGTGGCGGCCGCCGGCATCTTAGGAAACCCTTGCTTTAGTAGTGGGTAACCAATATCACCCTCATTAATAATTTCTATTGTAAACAACACTAACGTTTTACATCCGGTTTCTGGGAGCCTCAAATAAACTGTGATAACTGTCGATCCAAAGTCTACAATATTAGCAATTTTTTTCATTGATAGCATCTGCCTAGCCTTTTCCCGACTATGTTGGGGTAGACTTCCAGTCTTACCGGATGCAGCTAAATACCAGTATTTTACATGGAGCGACTGCCTGAACTTTTTTTTGATTGATAATAAGAAAAATATACGTTTTTACCTGTTTAGTTTAGAGTGTAGATTCACTCGAACTAATGTATAGTAAATTGACTTTTAACTTGATTAAAGTAACGTAGTAAATATTTTTCACTGGAAGTTTACCTACTCTATGAATATGTAAATAGTGTGTATACAACCAAACAGCTTATATTATCATTAACAAAATGAATGTTTCATTATTTAGTTTCAATATGTTTAGCAAAATAAGTAATTTAATGTGTTAATTTCAAAGTTGTATAGTGTTTTATCACGGAAGTGTTAGGAGTAGGTAGTAAAGTAGATAATTTTATTTAAAATAAAAAAAGCAAATCATTAAAAAAAAAAAAACCCGACTACAAAAACACTTATCTGAAAAGAGAAAAACAAGCATTATATTTATAGAATTTTGTTATTGCAGCAAAAAGTTACACCTATATTTCAGGTTACCTATTGGTTTGTCCTCGCCTGCGATACACATATACACATATACTCTCGAAAAACTTTATAATACACCCTCCTTCTGGAGCAGTCGAGTAAAAATCCTCCCGACCGAATTTCGGCCACAGTGCTAAATCTCCACGGAAATTAGCCCAGTATGCAAAAACACAAATATGACGGCAATCCGACACGACCGGGAGATCAGGTGCAGAACCAACGGCTTTACATGCTATCCGAGTCACGGGGGTTTAACACTAACTCCCAATGTTGGGGCAGCTACTGAGAAATTCTTAATGGATAAACCTAATAACACTTTGATAATTTGACCTGATGAAAGAACGAGCAAAGGTAGTATCACTAAACTAATAAATAACTTACATATTATTATGATGCCACCATTGCGACGCTCACAAAAAAATACCTACTACCGCGTATTTTTTTAGCAAAATATTAAAATGGCGCTTTTAATAAAATGTAAAAATAATGGGTTTTACAGCGATGTTATGACCGTTTTACACCTTGCCAAAAAGTTATGAATAGATTACCTGATAGCGATGCAGATATTGAAGACTAAAACTTCAATATAATATTTTTATAGAAATGTGCATATTAAAACGAATTAAACAGTGCAGAAGTAGGATAATTTTGAATTCGCAAAAGTACCTACTAATTATTTATCTTATGTTATAAACAATGATCTGTATGATGTTTTACGTGCGTTAATTTCAATCGCATTAGGCTAAGACCTGTAATGGTAGTTTTAAGGCATTCAAATAAATAAATGAAAAAAATAAATCGTTTTGTTATGCTTTAAATATTTGAACGTACCTAATTAAAAATCATCTGTAATTCGAAAAATGTTTCACTTATACCACTTTAAATGGCTTTAAAACAGAAGACACCTTTTAAATTTGATTTTATTCTCCAACGCCTTAATTCTGAACGAACAATAAACCTACCATTAGGACAAGCATCTTCGGAATGGGTCTCAGAAATATTCCCATTAATTTTGTAATTGTTCCTTACTTCAATGTTACTACAAATAACCCGGTTTTAGTCTCAGGGAATTATTCTGAAGTAAGTTTTATTTGGAAACTCACTCCAAATGAAAATCGCTGCCATTTTGACAGTTCAACAATTTCCTTAGCATTTATAGCGCTACAAGGCTTTTTGGGCGCGTGGCCAAAATTGGAACTAACGCCGCAATCTTGTTTTTTGAATACATTTCAAGTGACATTTCTCAAAACAAACTGCACGAAGTTATATTTTTATCATGTTATTAAACTCTCCACTGATTTTGATCGAATTTTGAGGTCCTAAATAAGATAAAACGTCCCATCACTAATACGTACTGATCCATAAGTGCCATAAGTGGAATACAATTTGAAATAACAAATTATTCCACTAATGGCACCGGCGAAACATATTGATAGGTGCCGTATGTGGAATACCTCATATTTACCAACAGCGCCCCATGACGTTTACGGTAACGTCATTAAAGTGCCATAAAATCTAGGTAGCAGTGTGATGATTTTCGTGAAGACTGATTTTAAAACACCTACTGCGCGATGGACAATGTAAAAATTTACAAAATGTGTAAGATCATGTTACGCGATCTCTGTCCCGTTGACAGTTTCCAGCGGTCTAATTGACCGCTGGAAACTGTCAACGGGACAGAGAGTTTCGACTCCTCATTTGGAAAGTTTGTTTTTCAGTAAATGGGAAATTCGGTAACTTTACAGCATTAAAATACTTTTGAGTGCTGTACTCGTTACTGTCAACATAAAACTGAATACTTCGGATGTACACCTATGTCAAAAGTAGTCAAAACTTCTTCGTCCGTTGATCAAGTTACTGAACTAATTTTGAATTCTATACGTGTTCCCGTTTCGTGTTTCTGTTATTCTGCTGGACGACATAAATGTCCGTTGCCGACGCCGACGTATTCTACGATCATTATCATCGATAGTAAAAAGTTATAGGTATAAGTGTTGTTTAATTATTTCATTTTACGATTGATTTCGAAGCGATAGCCTAGAAATTTTATTATTGTCTTGCGTGTACCATTATTATGGCTCGCTAGATTGCACTTGAAATCTAATAGAGCATTACTTAATAAATTCTGTTACTACTTTTTTACTGTATTTTCACATCATAGAACCAAACGGTTTGACTTCGAAACCTATTTTTTTCGAACCAGGTTGGCTTTCATTTCAAATCCGACAAACACTACTTCCTAATATCGCGTAAGCTTATTACCACATTCGATATTTTAATTCTGATTATCTAATAATTCGCAGAGTTTAATTCTGCACTAAATATAGGTGCGTATGCATTAATCAATAGCATAATAGGCTTACAAGGGTAATTAGCTAAGAGTATTTTGGTAATGGTTCCTAATCCTGCCTTGTTGAATTGTTGTGTTTAATCCCTTTACAAATACAACACAAGAGAATTAGATGGCAATTAAATGGTTATGCCAAGTTTGGTGATTAAGGGAATACTCTCTAACGAGCTATTAAAAGCTCTATTTGGAGGATAATGTCCGGTAGTAGTCAACAACCTGTGGCGCGTGAGTCGCTGACGGAACAGAATGTTGCCATCAATAAATATTGTATTTTTGTAAACACTTAGTAATGTATTTATTTTATTTTGTTTCTTATTTCTTATATTGATAATTCATTATGTGCTGCACCGATTGACGTCATGACGTCAACGCCGGCTGTCACTGAAAACCAGAGCTGGGGCTCTGTCTCGCATAGGGTCGCAGCATTATGCTGAGTGATGGCCGTTTTGCGTGAATGTGACGCATATATTCCCGCAACTGGTTGTTTTAATTCTTAGCGTCATGTTTGCCGCAAATAAACTTATTTTCTTTCTTTCTTCTTTCTTTCTAACAAGTTAGATAATCTTGATGATAGTTATTTTAGTAGCAATTTCAAGAAGTTTCTTAATGTTCATCGAAGCAAGAGTTCATTCGTGACCAAAAAAAATAGTAAAGAATTCTTCGAACGGTTCCATCAACATAATTGGAGGCTATCGAAGCATAAAAAGCTTATTCCACTAGAAAAATTCAAGATGATGCTCGACTTTTCGCTCGAAAATAAAATACTGAATAGTCATCCATAATAATCTTCATGGCACTTAAGACTGATGAAGGGTATGTTTTCGACCCAAACTTAGAAATTGAATTTAATTCTGACAGTATTTTTGTAGCTGCCACACATGGTGCCAGAATATGACGTAATATATAGCCCATCCACAATAATGTTTTGGGTTTATTAGCGATCATTTCTGTTGCCATAGCAACCACCCGAGTACAGCGCCATTATCTCGGAAATAGTATTAATCAGTTAAGCAATATTAGTCTCTACGGAGCTGTCAGAAGGTTCAGATGAGAAAATACACATGCTGCAAGGTTAAATTGAGCGTGGGCTTTGTACTCATTTTCTTGGAAATATGTTCAGCCCATTTAATATTTTAAATCCCCTTGAAGCAAATTCCGATTTTAATCTTTTTACACGCATAATTTACTTAAATTGTTTCTCTTTGTTCACAGATGGACTGGCGAGCAACAGAAGTTTGTAAAAGGAAGATAATTTGGAGTTAACATGCTGTCCGATTACAACACTAGCAGCCAAGATGACTTGGCAACTTTAGCCAGTCGATATGTCCCCGCTGCGATGTCTCTCAACGGAACCACCTACATAGGCGGAGGGGTCCTAATCCTCACCAAGACACTCACTGGAGAATCAGTGGAAGTGATAGACGAGCCGAAATCCAATAAAACAACAGATATAATCGATGTTAAAATAGTTCAAGTTGCCTTTTGTATTTTATACACAGTTATCTTTGTTCTCGGCGTTTTTGGCAATGTCCTGGTTTGCTATGTCGTCTTCCGGAACAGAGCGATGCAAACCGTCACAAACCTCTTCATTACTAACTTAGCCCTCTCCGACATACTACTATGCGTATTCGCTGTGCCGTTGACGCCTATGTACACGTTCCTAGGAAGATGGGTTTTCGGAAGATTGCTCTGTCATCTAATGCCATACGCTCAAGGCACAAGTGTTTACATATCTACGCTCACCTTAACATCTATAGCTATAGACCGGTTTTTCGTAATAATATACCCTTTTCATCCTCGAATGAAATTGAACACCTGTATACTTATTATAATATTCATATGGGTGTTTTCCCTGGTCGTAACTTGCCCATACGGCCTCTTCATGGGAATACAAACGACGAACAATAGGACGTACTATTGCGAAGAAAGTTGGCCTTCTGATAAATCTAGAAAAATATTCGGAGTTTTCACAACGGTATTACAATTTCTAATACCGTTTTTAATAATAGCTATATGTTACACATGCGTTAGTATAAGATTGAATGACCGAGCGAGGTCGAAACCAGGTGCTAAGAATACCAGGAGAGAAGAGGCAGACAGAGATAGGAAAAAACGTACTAATAGAATGCTCATATCCATGGTGGCTATATTTGGAATATCTTGGCTGCCCATAAACTTGATCAATATTTTCAATGACTTCTACGCCCAGATGACAGAGTGGAACTATTACTTTGTGTCATTCTTTCTCGCTCATTCCATGGCGATGGCGTCAACCTGCTATAATCCTTTCCTATACGCATGGTTGAACGAAAACTTTAGGAAGGAGTTCAAGCAAGTACTTCCTTTTTTTGAGTCGACGGGCGGAGTGAGAAACAGTTATCATTCTGGTCGCATGCCAACTCACAAAACGGATAAAATATGTAACGGTAATGATACCATTCAAGAAACTTTGTTGGCGTCGTCATTCAATAGAGGGCCGTCGATAAAGCAGCGGATATTGGAAGGCAATGGGAAAAAAGATAACGGTGTAGAGGTAGAGAATATTATTTTAGAAGATAAAACAATATCAGCAACTTTTCATACGAAAAGCGAAAACGTAAACTTGCAGTTGATAGATGAAGAATCACAACTCAGTGAGCCGAGGGAGACGAAATCTCCTATATAATTGTAAGTATTAACATAACCTGAAATAACTCTCATAATATTATCAAAACACCAAATGGTTTAAGACGAGCGGTAAGAGAGCGGTAGCACACGGCGTATTTTAAACGCGCAAACGACGGGCGTTTCAAAGTTTATCTTCGCCGTCAAAAGTCATGTACATGTAACGCGCGTCGTCTGCGCGTTTAAAATACGCCGTGTGCTAGGGGGCCATAACCCGCCGACTAACTGTCACGCAGTTTGGCAGGTTTATAAAATGTATGGGGTACAAGTGTTTGGGCCAAAATAAATAATTTATTTATTTATTTATCTGTGAACTTATTATTGACAGGACAAGGCTTGAACATAATTATATTCATCCAAAATCATAACCTATTCAGAAGCCTGTTATTTTTCATCACTGATGTATGAATCTCAAACATAAATTCAGACACTCACAAAAGAAGTTTCATAACCTTTGTGCCAGTTGAGACACCTCATAAATAGAAAATACTCCTTGCATACAACACAAGAGTTCCGTGACAATATTCAACAAGTTAAACACAAGCTCGATCTCTCAAATCTTCACGTACCAACTTTTTAACTTCAATTTTCACCTCTTCCCTCTTTATTTGCGTAATTGGGAAAGTTTCCTGCAGGCGTCTTAGAAACTTTCGATAAAACCAATTACGAAAGTGACTGCTTTTAGCTCTCAATTTGCAACAAAGTTTTTTATATAAAAATGAGGAGCTGAAAGCAAATTACAGGAAGTTTGGGAATCTGGTCGGAATGTTTATAGTAACTGAGTTTGTTGAAACAACACCTGAATTGCACTTTTTGTTTGTTCTATGAGCTTGTTTTGTGTAGACGTATTGGGGCTTCGAAACTATTTGTTTATCGTCCAAAATCAATTCCCTCCTATAATTGAACAGGAAATTAGAGATGTTTGTCAACGATCAAAGGAAATTAGTCTTTAAACGACATCGACATGGGTCCTATGGGACAAGTTTCGCTAATATTGATGATAGTTTGTTATCAAAAGGATCCAATTGGTATAAACTACTTTCGAAGTTCTCATTATCTATGTCCGTAAACTGTTCAACAACGAAAACACAAAATTACTTTTTTTTTTTACTGTCTAACCGCACATTTTGGAATTTATTCAATTAAAATAAGTGCTACAATTCACTCCACTATTAAAACCTAACCTCAAATCTCTATCACAACCATCGAGTTTAGTTATTACCAATAATTAGTGGCTTTATTGTTAATTCAATTTGACAACTAGGTCTAACTAGCACAAAGCGCTCGTGGCTAAGTAATAACAGCCGCACGGGTCGATTCATCAGGTTAAGCTACGCTTGCCGGGGTTGATCAGTGGCTGGGTCACCATCTTTACATACCGAGATTCCTCCGTGCCTCGGAAAGCACGTTCAGCCGTTGGTCCCGACTTTCATTCGTGGATCTATGATAATCGCTACGGGTCGTCAGAAATCCGAAAGTCCGACAACCGATCTTATCAAGGGGTATCGTATTACCCAGTTACTGGGTTGTGGAGGTCAGATAGGCAGTGACTTCATGTAAAATACTGGTATTCACCTGCATCGGGTTTGCAAGCCGAACTCAACATAGTTGGGAAAAGGCTAGGCAGATTGATTGTTAACACAAAGCATAACATGATGCCAACTAACATCAGAATTAATCGAAAATTTGACTAGCATACGATCCTGTATTAATTACCGTGTTCTGGATATGAATATTGTCAACTAGTATTTGGAATGTGAATGATAGCTGAAATTATAATTACTAAACAGAAATTGACGCCTATATTGGTAGACTAACATTTTGCTTGTCAAAGAGAATTGTGTTTCGCGGAATTTATCACATTTCATTTCAGAGTACCTATCATTTCATGTATAAGTTTGACGTTTAGATCCCCAGAGGTTTACATTTTGCCGTAAAATACAATAGACGTAGATATATTTAGTAACCTATACCGCTTAACTACGCCTCAAGAGTCATAAAAAACCCTGTAAGAAATCGACACGTGTTTTGTCTCTCAACGACCAGCGCTCGGTGTGGCAACACGCCGTGTTCTGGTTTGCGACTGGTCAATCGTCATCCTGAGGATGCCTTGTTGAGAGGCGAAACTCGTGTCGATTTCTTACAGGGTTTTTTATGACTCTTGAGGAATAGTTACGCGGAATAGGTTACTAAATATATCTACGTCTATTGTATTTTATAATGGATTTCCGCAGTCACGCCTGAATCAATTACCCATTTTGCAGTTATCTTCTTTATTTCTCAAACCCTGTGTACTTATTTCTGCATTTGATTCCTCTATTGTAACAACATTGTCATGTCTTTGTTTCTTATTGCCTTGAGGCTCAAGTCTATGGTGGATTTCCACTGCTCAATCTGTTCGAAGTTTTTTATCCATACGCGGTTGTAAACATGTAGGTAGCTTTGTTTGACACACAAGTACGCGCCACGCGAGTATTTTATCTTTGATATTATTCGTATCTGATACTTTGCAGAACAGGTTTGTGTCAGTTTTGGGAGTCTTTATTTTTGTACATCTTTCACAAAAACATTAACAGCGTGACTGACTTTTTTCGTAGTTTTATCGAGAATAGATTTGTGTTTTCTTACTTCTCAGAAATCTATATTTATTATCGAAAATCAGAAATTTAACGCTAGCTGATGTCTTTAATTAAATTTCTATCTGCCGCGGAGAATGAAGACAAGAGGAGGCTCTAATTAAACTAACGATCTATGATAATAATTGATGAGAAGCGAGACACGTATTTGCATATGAACCGAGCCGGGGTAAATTATGGCATTGTTTGACGGGATTCAGTTAGCACAAAGTTGAAATTGATTTCTAACTTTTTGATCAACTTAATCCGGTTTTCGTGTAGTATTCTTTCCTCATTTATATTCTCATCACTGTTTTGATTCATATTTAGGTCAGTTTTTATACCGTCAAGCGTCTTATTGAAATTATCATTAATGTCTTCAAAATTCTTCGAACGAACATTGTTTGTTGAGACACGGTCCTTACAATCATGGTCTTTGATGTCTCAATAAGATTCACCCTTTAATCTCTACTTCTCGGCCTATCAGATTAATCAAACATCCACTCAATATCCATTTTGTGACGAGCCTCATTCACTTAACCTTAATTATTATTTTCCATAAGGAAAGAGCTTTTAATAGCCACGCGGAAGTGACGGAAATATTCGAAGGCTAAAATATAAGTAAACAAAAATATCAGTAATTTGTTACTAACATGTTATTTTTTCCTTGTTACAGACCACAAATTCGTACAACGATGCTGAAACGAAGACTTCGGATAATGTAAAATATGTATGTTGAAAGTGATGTTTGTGTTTTTTTACATTTTTATCAAATTAAATTGTATAGATAATTAACTTGCTTTGCTTACTGTGATTGGTGTTACTTAACGCTATTGTATTAGGATCTAAGTTAATGTAAATATATTGTACATCAGAGAAAGTGTGTGTACCCATAAATTAAGCTAGTCAGTAATATAAAGCGAGTATCCAAATGGCCTATGATTATTTCCTATCTCAATGACAGTAAAACTGTCTAATGTATTAATACGTAAGTGATCTCTGATTGGTGTTTTCTGATAAGACTGTTGAGCCCAGTTTCAAACATCACAATTTTTTGCTTTATATATCAATTATCTATATCTTCCACGTATTAGATGGCAACTGTGTTAGTTTCGATAGCTTTAATTATAGCAGCAACACGTGCGTCATTGTTTCTGTCATCATTAACGACTTATTCAAGCTAGGATAGGGACATGTGTATATTAGCTAGTTCTGTGCTATTTTGTTATTTTAGAATAAAAAATTAAGCATCAGAATTATTATGTGCAGCTTCTATATTGGGAAGTTTATCATTCCCAAAATGTCGATGTTTGAAATTATGAGTTTATCGGGAAACACAAATCGAGAATCTTTAGAAATATTTCTCATATAAATGAAATTGTACAAACTTTAACTCTTAGATATAAGTAGCGAGATTTTGTAAATAAGGTGAAAATCTATTGTAAGATCTTAGCGAAGTTTCTCGTGAATCGCTTGGTAGTGTTATCTGTTAAACTAAATGATCAATGTTTTAGTACTTAGTATACATGTTTACTGTTACATTTGTGGAGAATAAACGAGGGTTGGTTGTTTTGTATTTTACCGTTTTATTCACTTTATTATCAAACTCAATCCAGGAATTTCATCTGCTGTGTCCCCTGTCGGTTGCTAAGCTCTGCCCAACATGTGTCCATCCAAGAGTCATAAAATCCAATTGGACGCTTAACACTTTTATTTGTAATAACAAACAACAACAAAAAACACTAAAGGATTGCAAGTAGGTATTGTGAAATGGAATTTCAATTACAATATCTGCATATTAACTTAATGCACACAATTTAATCTTTTTGTATTGGCTCTGGTATTGGTTTCTGATGCTGCGATATCGGGAATGAGAATGCAATTTATTTTAATGAAAATATTTTTTAATACTATTCAATACCTTGCAATAAGGTGGAAGTATTCAGGTGAAATACTTACGCAGTTATTGGGCATCGAGAGTTCTTGAACGAAGAATTTACAAGCCCTAGAATCCAAGTCAAGCTAAGGACTTATCCATACTAATATTATAAATTCGAAGGTGTCTGTCTGTCTGCATGTTACCTTTTCACGCCTAAACCACTGAACGGATTTCGACAAAATTTGAATTGCACAAGGTAAGAATGAAAAAAAATTAAAGTAATCAAAACTAAAACCCAACTACGACTAAAAAGGTATAAAAAAGACCCCACAGACAGACAAATTAAAAATCCGGAGTCACACGTAATCTGTTCGATTTATGCCCTAACACGTGTGACTCTGGATTTTTAATTTGTCTGTCTGTGGGGTCTTGTTTATACCTTTTTAGTCGTAGTTGGGTTTTAGTTTTGATTACTTTTTTTTTTTTATATTACTTGATTTTTTTTTAAATTCTTTTGGGGTTATAATATATATATATATATGGGAATGAATGCGGAAGTAATAGAGGGAACGGAACGCAAGTGAAGGACTGAGTGAATGAGTGAGAGAACGAAGGAGTGAGAAGAACGAATATGGCTACAGGGTGGAAGGACGATAGACTGAACACGGTGTTGGAAAAAGGGTGTAATATTAAATTAAGAAAAATAAACGTTTGTCGTGGCATAACAACAGGTTTTATTGGTACTCGAATCCCAAACACTACAAATTTTGGGGGCTCGTCCGGGATAGATTCCAATAAAAAGTAAAACCGGCGACCACGTGCGGATCGGCAAACGTCTGCTACGCGGAGAAACGATGGCAATGGAAGACAAACGACGCGCAAAGCCGGTATTCTAGCTATGAGCTGGAGGCATTGGCCATAATTGAAGGTATTAAAAAATTTCGACATTATTTGTATGGAATTCATTTTAAAATTATTACAGATTGCAAGGCATTTGAAATGACGCTAAAGAAAAAGGACTTGACAGCAAAGGTTGCTAGGTGGGTACTCATGCTTAGTGAGTATGATTTTGAAGTGGAGCATAGAGCTGACACAAGGATGAAGCACACTGATGCCCTAAGCAGAATATCTACAGTTGCAGTTATTATGACGTTACAGGACAGTATGAGACAAGCACAGGACAAGGATGATGGATTAAAGGCGATAAAGGAGATTTTGAAAGAAAATTTATATGAAGACTATTGGTTAGAAAATGACGTTCTATACAAGGGTGAGCAGAAGCAGTTAGTTGTGCCAAGATCATTAGAAAAGGACATTATCAATAGAGTACACAGTAAGGGTCATTTTGAGAAAGCCAAAATGAGAGAAGCATTGAATAAAGACTATTTCATCAAAGATTTGAATATGTAAATAGATGATTTCTTATTGAGTTGTATTCCATGCCTATTGGCTACAAGAAAGGAGGGTAAACAGGAAGGATATTTGCACCCTATTCAAAAGGAAAGTGTTCCATTTGATACTTTGCATGTGGATCATGTTGGACCATTGTCTGCTACTAGGAAGCAGTATAATTACATCCTCACAGTTATCGACGCATTTACCAAGTTCGTATGGTTGTTTCCCACGAAAACCACTTCAAGCAGGGAGACATTGAATAAACTTCAGCTGCATCAACAGATTTTTGGGAATCCCCGTAGAATCATAGCTGATAGAGGAACAGCATTTACTAGTAACGAGTTCGAAGAATATTGTGTAGAAGAGAATATAAGTCACGTGAAGATTACCACTGGCGTACCACGCGGTAATGGACAGGTAGAGAGGGTGCATAGAATAATTATACCAGTTCTGACCAAATTATGTTTGGAAAGTCCTGCTGAATGGTATAGATACGTCAGCAGAGTGCAGAGAGCTTTGAACAGCACTTTCCAGAGATCCATAAATGCAACTCCTTTTGAATTACTAATGGGAACCAAAATGAAAAATAAGGAAAGATAGTACAAGAAATGGTACAGTTGTTACAGGATGAGAATACATTGCAGTATGATGAAAATAGGGAAGAAATAAGACTACAGGCTAAGGAACAGATACTAAAGATACAGGAAGAAAACAAGAAACATTATGATAAGAGAAGGAAGGAGAGCTACAAGTACAGGGAAGGTGATATTGTTGCTATCAAAAGAACACAGTTTGGCCCTGGGCTAAAATTGAAACCCAAGTATTTAGGTCCTTACAGGATAATAAAATGCAAGCGTAATGATCGCTATGAGGTGGAAAAACTGGATATTTCTGAGGAGGGGCCTAACAAAACATCTAGTTCAGCTGACCAGATGAAGAGATGGCCTGAGCAAGGTGGAATAGAGGAGTTGGAAGACTAAGATGTGTGGTGGAAGTATGCAGAGTGTGAGTGATTGTGATGATTGTTTATTGTTAGTATTAGGTTAGGTTAAGTTTAGTTTTTATAGGAATGTCTGAGGTCAGACATGAGTGCAGGACGGCCGAATGTGGGAATGAATGCGGAAGTAATAGAGAGAACGGAACGCAAGTGAAGGACTGATTGAATGAGTGAGAGAACGAGGGAGTGAGAAGAACGAATATGGCTACAGGGTGGAAGGACGATAGACTGAACACGGTGTTGGAAAAATGGTGTAATATAAGAAATAAGTAATATATCAATTAAGAAAAATAAACGTTTGTCGTGGCATAACAACAGGTTTTATTGGTACTCGAATCCCAAACACTACATATATTTGAAATGTGCTCATTAAGCCCTTTATTTGATACCCAATATGGTACGATATACAATTTTTTTTTTTTAGTTCCTGACTTTATGTCCTCGCCATTTTTAATTTAATGTGACGTCACATAGCCTATAATCAGGGGACAATCAAGACGCTTCCAACGATATCGCATTTGTCAAATTGTGATGAGTTGTTTAGAAGATAGGAGGGAACAGATGAACGTACATACATACCGGTCAAAATCTTAACCCTCCTTTTTTCTTTGCCGTAGTCGGGTAATAACAAAGTACATTTTTTTTTAAATGTTAGCCCACACTGTCCCACTGCTGAGCAAAGACCTACCCCAAATCTTTCCAAACATCCTTTTCCAGGGCCACTTCGATCCAACCCTTGCGGTACGCGTCTAGATCGTCTCGCCATCTGTTCCTGGGCTCGACGGCGACGTCCATCCTCAGGCACCCACCGTGTGGAGACTGTTGCCCAGCGGTCGCTATGCATGCAGCTGACAAAGTACATATGATAATAATATTCTTTAAGCTCGACATATTAATATCCACTGCTAAGCATAATCCTCACAATTAACCACAATGAACGTGTCCACTTCAATGGACGAATGAACGATCAAAGAGAGTATCGCGTTTATCCGTAGCTATGCTATGAAGAAAGGCTTGATCGTAGTTTGTTATCTATAAACGCCTATACTACCTCATCTCAAATTAACTTTTTATCTCGCTCGCACCATACTACTCGCGGCCTGAGTGAGAGCAAGACGGAGTGGGGTGCTGGCGGCTCCAAACCTCGAATAGTTCAGGTTATTGCTTTTTACGGTGAATATAATTGTAATAAAAAATAATATAAGACCTTCTTTATAGTTAGTTCAGTTATAATGCAAAGTTTCATGATCTAATTTGAAGTATTTTTTGAATACCAGCGGTTTATACTAAATGATAAATGATTTATTTCTGTAAGGGCGAATTCGACCAAACTTTTATCCCTAGTATAAGTATAATCCAGTGAGTAAATATTAAATTTTTGACAGATTTTCTATACAAAAACTGTCAGTCGTCAATTTTATTCTCCGAATAAAAGATAAATTTGCTTTGGTAAAATCAGCCCTAAGTAGGTTTGTACAAACACTTTTACACGTCAATCATATTTTTAAAACTAGATGAGATCGGCGTTTCCTATCTGACTACTCTGAGAAGAAAGGCCGAAACAAACTCAGAGGTCACAGTCTCTTATAAAGTTCAGACATAATCTTGGCCAGATCATTTGAAGACCATGTAGATTGGTGTCGGAAAAGGTATTTTGAGGATTTGTTTTTTTTTTTTCTATCGAGAAAATTTTATGTAATCCTGTTTTTGTCAAACATAGGACCTAGCATCATCCTCAACTTTAACATAATATTTATTTCAAAATTAATGCTGCAGTATTTTCGGCATAACGGTGGATCATGCTAAGCAATTTGAGGTTGGGTAGGCTCTAGTGCACACGTGCACTTTCTTGACAAATGACAGTTTTTTAGCTAATTAATTACCAATTAATCAGAGAACGAAGAATCTTTAGTAAAAAGACAAATCATTTGTTACAATTAGGCACGTAATTGAATGTCAACAATAAAATAGAATTGATACTAGTAAGAATTAACATAGCTTTCTTAATATTATCGACGCTCGACTCACCAACATGTTTAGGCATGTTCACAGTTTCTTTTACGGAATAAATATCAACACACTGCCCTAAGAAAATGCTAAGCTACGAGTTTCTTAGAAAGGAGGGTAACCATTAATCGCAGTGGCCTTTACAACATCTCAACGAGCTAGAGAAAACGACCTCTCTGCTTACCCGAGCGAAGCATATTAGCGTAATGGCAAACTACGTAGACCAGGTCAACGATAGCATAGCTTCTCCTTTATATACTTCAGTATTCTGAGAATACGGGTAATCTCCAGCATGCCATGCAGTCCTGGTACTTTCAAGTAACTTTGTTAATACAAATAATGGTGGACTGATGTCCTTAATTTATTTAAAATGTTTTTTTTGTTGAAATTATTGATCGAAGATTAAGTTTAAACGATTGTCAAGTTCGGTCCGTGGATGGGTAACCATCCATCACATATTGAGACGCAAGCAAGCAAGCCGTTGGTCACGGCTGTCATTCGTAGATCTTTTGACGGTCGTTACGGGTAGTCAGAAACCCGAAAGTCTGACAACCAGTCTTAGCAAGGGTATCGTATTACCCAGTTACTGGGTACTGGAGGTCAGATGTACGCTCCATGTAAAATACTGGTATTCTGTTGACTGGAAGATGCATCCTGTTAGACTGGGAACCGACCCCAACATAGGTGGAAAAAGGTTAGGCAGATGATGAGAACGTCATTTTCTTTGAAAAGGTAACTTTATGGTTGGTATTCGTAGGTGACTTGACCAAGTCACCGTAACCGGCTGTGGCTGGTGTGAGACCGCTAAATCTACGATGTCACATAGGTGACAGTAGGTACGCGAAAAGTTCCCTAAAAAATCTCGTACCTACGGGCAATTTTTTGCCGCGGTGACTTTTTGTTTTTTCTGGATTTTCAATCCATTGCTTAGCGCCGAGAGTTGAAAAACTAACAGTGTATATTTTTGATGCGCTGGGAGTTCTCCATTGGATTCTCAATGCTCGGTTCAAAACCGTGAATTGATAATCCAGTGCGCGATAAAATTTCGCCGTGGGAAAAATCGCCCGTGGGTACGAGGGCTAAAAGGGTAGAGCCTTTTGCCAGTTACCATGCAGATCCAGCTTCCGGGCTACTACTGAGAAAACTATGTCTGAAGTCACCATAAAAGCGACTCCAAAATATTTTTAGGTAGTTACAAAAAATCCATGAAAAAGGTAACCAATTAACGCCAGCGTCCGTGTATATATAAATATACACGGTGTATACATATAGGACATTATACTTTCCTATGATACTGTGCCGATGATAGATACCTACCACGTAGGAACGTATTATTCTCTATCTTCCCGCATAAAAATATTCACTTTTGTTAATCAGCACAGAAATACAGATAAAATATTATTTAATGCCAGCGAGTCTGCATTAGCAAAGGCGAGATAAAACTTCAATGTCGCCTTTGTATTTAAAGGGTTGAAGCTCTGGGGAAATCAGCGGCCGCTTATTCATGGAGACTACTTAAATTTTGATAATTAATTAATACTTTAATTTAATTGAAAATGAAAACACTGGTATTTTAATTAACCTGGGTGAGCACCAATAAAACTGACCGAGACCGAAACTGAGTTTTATTGGTGAAATCTAAACTGCGTTCAAGAGCTTTTAGTGTCAATATTCCACAATAATAATGACACTGACTGGGTGAGTTGGAAAGCAATCTTGACGTAGTTCAAAGTCAGGGATGACGACTGCAAGCACCAATAAAACGGTGACCAGCAAATCGCAGTCATGTTTATTGGTGAAATCTAAATTGCGTTTAATAATGACACTGACAGATCTCGAACGCGGATTAGATATGCTGATCGCGTTCAATTTCATTGGTGAAATTCACGATTGGTGAAAAATCATATTCATGGCAATTTTGTGTGACGACGATAAGAAATAATTTCAATATCCGTCAGTAATCTTACACACTTGATTGAGTTCGTCAACTCAACTGTAATAGGTAGGTACTTGCTTATATGTGCGAACCCTAGCGAAAATCAAATGTCGTATAAATTGATATAATCAATTGGAATATTTATACCAAAAGGAACTGAAGTACTGTAAATATTATATATTAGGTATTTATAATATTCTACATAGTATTTTTCTGCACCGTAACTGCAATGTAACTAGATTTAAATCATAATAAAACGGTAGTGCAAACATTTGCATCGCATATAGTATTATGACGTCATAACGTTGCCGTATGCAAATCTGTAGCAGACGTGATAAAACTTTATGATCCAACAAGTTTTACAGTTCGAACCATGTTTATTCCTATAATTCCAGTATGTTTGATCCGTGTAGAAAGGCAATAAATAAATAAAATAAGTACCTATTAACTAATCACTCTAATCAATCTACCTAGCCTTTTCCTAACTATGTTGGGGTCGGCTTCCAGTCTAACCGGATGCAACTGAATACCAGTATTTTACATAGAGCGGCTGCCTATCTGACATCCAAAACCCAGTAACTGGGTAATACAATACCTCTTGGTAAGACTAGCTGTCAGACTTTCGGGCTTCTGACGACCCGTAACGACAGTCAAAGATTCACGATTGACAGGCCGGGACAAACGGCTTAACGCTTTCCGAGGCACGTATGTAAAGATGGTCATCCATCCACGGACCAACTCCGGCAAGCTTAGCTTAAACTATTCGATCGACCTGTGCGGCTGTTATTACTTAGCCACGAGCTTCTAACTAATCACTCTCAAATCAGATATTAATTTGGCTAGCGAATCGCCTGTGATGTGATGGGTGTTGATCATCATCATCATCGTTCTCTTGCCCATATCCCAAATTATTTGGGGTTTGCGCAACATGTCCCTTTATTCCATACTTCTACAGCATTAATTTTTGTTTATGCTAAACCCGAAAAGGGGTATGAGTATTATAATCATCATTTTGAACAACTTTTTCTATGGGACCAACCTTGAAATCACGTGTTCAAAACATTTTGTCATGTCATCATTTTGTATGGAACAGGTGATTTTTTTTCGCGATGGTATATTCGGGCCGGTGGCGGCACGGCACGTCAAGGGATTTTTATGCGACGAATAGAAATGGGAATATCGGGATAAAAATATGTCTATTATGTCTTATTCCAGGTCATGGTCTACCCATCTAAATCGGTTCAGACGTTTTAGCGTGAAAGTGTAACAAACTCACTTTCACATTTATAATACTAGCTTCCGCCCAAGGCTTCGCCCGGGTGGTATGTCGATAAAAAGAAGCCTATGTCCTTTCTCACGGTGCCATCTATCTTCTTGCCAAATTTTGTCGATTTCTGTTCAGTGGTTTAGGCGTGAAAATGTAACATACAGACAGACAGACAGACAAAAAGACAGACAGACAAAAAGACAGACAGACAAAAAGACAGACAGACAAAAAGACGGACAGAGTTACTTTCGAATTTATAATATTCATATGGATAGTATGGATTATTAGTCTCCCAGGGATGACACAAGAATACATAAGTAATTGGTTTCATAAGTCAAGGCTAGATCGGTAAACAAAACACGCTCGTTTTTTTTTCAATTCTCTCTTACTTTCTCGTCATCACTCTCTACCGACTACTTCCCCTAATTCACACGTCACCGCCTCAAATATTAGCTCTTCCTTCACGTAACACGGTCATAAATCACACAGTTACACACATGATTGATAGTAACTCACTAATATTGCTCCCTAATTCACTCCTTGTTCACTCGGAGACAGCGCTATTTTATTGCTCGTCTTTATTTTGTTTTTTGACAAATTAGGGGAATAAATGAATGTTTTTGTAATGATGCATGCGGTTTCATGTGTATGGAAAACAAAAATACTTTCAATTTAATCGATATATAGCTACACTGTTCCATTATTACTTACTACGCCAATGCTACGCGATTACTACGAGATTGCTACGAGATTACTACGAGATAGCTACGCAATGCTACGACTTGTGCCCGTATTTGAAGTCGCTAGTGTTTTGTTTATTCATTCTCGTATTTTTTTTTATATGCTTTAGCGCTTGTATAAAACCAACTACGACTAAAAAGGTATAAACAAGACACTACAGACAGACAAATTAAAAATCCGGAGTCACACGTGTTAGGGCATTAATCGAACGGATTACGTGTGACTCCGGATTTTTAATTTGTCTGTCTGTGGTGTCTTGTTTATACCTTTTTAGTCGTAGTTGGGTTTTAGTTTGTATAATTTTTTTTATTTTTATTCTTTTGGGGTTATAATATATATATTCTTGAAATGTGCTCATTAAGCTCTTTCATTTGATATCAAACATGCTACGATTAAACAATTTTTTTTTTTAGTTTCTGACTTTATGGCCTCTAGAGGGCGCCATTTTTAATTTAATGTGACGTAACATACCGGCGGACGATCAAGACGCTTCCAACGATACCTCATTTGACAAATTGTGATGAGTGGTTTAGATGATAGGAGGGAACAGATGAACATACATACATACATACATACATACCGGTCAAAATCATAACCCTTCTTTTTTCTTCGCCGTAGTCGGGTCATTAACTCGTAGTCTTCTGCTAAATATACGACTCTATAACTATACTTATGTATGTATATTACAAATGCGAAAGTAACTCTTGGCTGTCTGTCTGTCTGTGTTACACGTTCACGCTTAAACGGCTGAACCATGACCTGGGTTAGTATATAGGATACTTTTTTTGGTAGTACGTTCCCGTGGTATAATTTCCGATTTACACAAAAGCTAGTAAGTAATATGTGAAAATATTGCGATTATTACCTACCACCTTCATAAACTGTCCCTAATAACATCACCTTTAAATGTTAGAAACATCCTCGGCTTATGGCATACCATAAGCCGAGGATGTTTCTAACATTAAACCTACATAACAATATTAAAAAACTTTATCAACAACCAAGTTCTCATAAAATACGTTTCCAGAGTAAAATGCACTTTTCATCAAAATAAGGCAAGTACATTTTTCATACTACCTCAGCTCAAATTCACTTTTTATCTCGCTCGCACCATACCATACTACACTACTCTTACTCGCGGCCTGAGTGAGAGCGAGATGGAGTGGGATGCTGGCGGCTCCAAGCCTCGAATAGTTGAGGTAATTGCTTTTTACGGTGAAAATAATGGTAATAAAAAAATAACATAGGACCTGCTTTATAGTTAGTTCAGTTGTTATGCAAAGTTTCATGATCTAATTTGAAGTATTTTTTTAATACCAGCGGTTTATAGTTCGGTTTAAAGGCAACTTTGGATTTTTTTTCTATAGAGAAATAGGTATGTACCTAATCGTGTTTTTGTCAAACATAGGACCTAGCTCAATCCTCAACTTTAACATATATTTATTTCAATATTAATGCTGCAGTATTTTCGGCATAACGGAGGATCAAGCTAAGCAATTTGAGGTTGTATAGGCCCGTCTTCCCTTTAAAAGAAACTTCTGATAAACAGCGGTTTAGGGTGCCGACAGATTCCTTCAATTTTTGACGATCGACACGTGTGATTAAACAAAATCGAGTAAATGTGTAATCGGTAATGAGCATAACAGCCGCTCGGGTCGATCCATCAGGTTAAGCTACGCTTGCCGGGGTTGGTCCGTGGATGGGTGACCATTTTCACATATCGAGACTCCTCCGTGCCTCGGAAAGCATGTTAAGCCGTTGGTCCCAGCTGTCATTTGTGGATCTTTGGCAGTCGTTACGAGTCGTCAGATGCCCGAAAGTCTGACAACCAGTCTAACCAAGGGGTAACGTATTACCCAGTTACGGGTTGTGGAGGTCAGATAGGCAGTCGCTCCATGTAAAATACTGGTATTCAGCTGCATCCGGTTAGACTGGAAGCCGACCCCAACATAGTTGGGAAAAGGCTAGGCAGATTGATTGATTGAGTAAATGTGTAAGCAACAGACGATTCGATCAATATCGTATTTTTTTCGATCGACACTATGGATCGTTTTCGTCGTACGATAAATCAGCAAGTGACATTGATCGATAGTTAACAGGTGGCACTAACGATCGATAAAATCAGGCTAACAAATCTTGTTGGTCGACAATAACGATCGTTATAATAGTTCGTCCTAATAATAGTTAGCTCCGGTCGACGTCATTACATCAGCGCCGGCTGTCGCTGAAAACCAGCGCTGGGGCTCTGTCTTGCATAGGGTCGCAGCATAATGCTGAGCGATAGCCATATTGCGTGGATGTGACGCATGTTTCCCCCAACCTTTTCTTATTTTTGTGTTTATTTTATTTTTTGCGTCATGTTTACCGCATATAAACATATTTTCTTTTCTTGCTTTCTTTCTTATAAATCGTAGGTACTAGAGGTTTTCACATCCGACTTTAACAAAAAGTTTCCATCCGACTTACGAAATAATTCCCAGAAACTGACTCAAAATAAAAGCGTTACTAAAGTTAAGGTATATAGAGAACTCACTCAACTCTGTCATTTCTGTAGTAGATATCCCTGTAAGAACGTATCCCAACAACGGAGCAGTAAACTCAGCCTATCCCAGTCCACTGCTGGACATAGGCCTCTCCCACGCTGCGCCACAACACCCTGTCCTCCGCCTTCCGCATCCAGTCTGTCCCAGCTAGTTTCTTAAGGTGGATGCGCTAAGGTAGCCCGCGAAATTCAAATTTTCTTACGTTTTTTGCAATTTGCAGGTCAGTATCAGGTTGTATGTTGATCTTAATATTATTTGCGACCGTAACAAATATGGATTTACAGAATTATAATCATTAGATTCAGCAATACAACTCCTTAAGTTCATGTAAGTGCATTGAATGACTATTTCATGAATCGTCATTCAATGCACTTACATGAACTTAGAGAGTGCGCATCCCCCTTAAGGTAGACCATCTAGCACGGAGCAGTCTCATGGTGAAAATCTAAAATCTATAGAATAAACGTTTTTACAAAAAGACAAAACTTATTTGACCCTACTGTGTTTTTTGTCTGAGGAGAGTTGTTAGAATGGAAAACTTATTTTAAATTATTACTAACACTATGTTTTACTTGGAAAATTAAATTCCCACAACAGAATCTTGTTGCAGGAATTTACTTTACTTTACGAAGTAAAATCTAAGTCGAATTTGACTTGGGTTCGTATTCCACCTAGAATGATACTTAAATTCATGGGAAACTCGATTTCAAACTAGAGTTCAGTTGAGATTAGTATGAAATCTGTCAGTTTAAAAATAAAATACAAAACTATGTAAAGTGATAATCATTGATCGGAATAGGTAGAGCTACCTAAAGTTCAAAGAACAGAGACAAAAATAGTGGAGACTTCCCTTACGACTAAAATATTTTTTCTGGATTAATGTCGGGATTTCGGGAAAGGTGTGGAGGAGTGAAATTAGATGTCATGGACTAAAATTCAAACCAACACCTCGACTTCAGTTGCAAAACAGTACTGTATCTTTTTTTATTTTCTTTTGCTTATATCTCGAAAATGGTATATCCTATCGCAAAAATAATGATAATTTCGACCCCCTTTATGAAACTCGTAAACCCGTAATACTTAACATGTAGGTAATTTTTTTTTCATATTTTCATACAAAAATTAAAAAAATTCTATATCACATAAGAGACATCTAATTTTACTCCACAGGTTTAGCATTTATATTACATGTACTTAAGTAATGTTCGGGACATAAGTCCTGAAAAAATAATTTGTCGGAAGACGTCTCCACTTTGTCTCTGTTCTTTTTCGAACTTTAGGTAGATTAGCTCTACCTATTCCGATCATTGCACCGATCGTTTTAGAAAACAAGCTTTGGAATTAACAATGATGATGATGATTATATGTTGAAATAAATGGTTCTGTCAGAAATTCCTTAATATTATAGTAACAGTGGAACGGAACATGGATAGGAATGGACGGAAGTGGAAACGATGGATGGACATGTGAAAGACGATAAGGCTAGAAATAGTTTTTTTTTTTGTTGGTGTTTTGGCGTGTGCTAGCTGACATACGGCTAATAATTAGATTTATGTTTTGTGTTGCGTAATGTAAATGATTTTGCATACTATGATTTTGACTTAGATTTTGTATAGATTTTTTTTAATAACTGAACAGACAGCTGTGCTGCTGGGGAGTTTTTTGCGCCACTTTTTCTTCCCAACTAAAGCACTAGGAAGTGGTGAAGGGTTTTGGGGGACTATCTTAAGTAATTTTCACGGTCGAAAAGTGCTGATTCTCAGTCTAGTTTGATTTTGATTTTGAACGAGTTGACTACCGAGATGACGACTAATATAGAAATATTGAAAAAAAGATTTGCTGTTGCGTCGACCCCAAAAAGGTAAATTAGTATACGACATAAAGAAAACGATAAGAACAGGGGAATGATGATGATTCGATTTTGCCGCTCGGCTGTGCCGATTAATGCCGACCCGAACAACAATGTAGCATGCCTAACTAATCGAATTAGCGATCGATCATTTTCACACGGCACATATTTGTTGTTACTAAATTATAGTTTGAAAGTGATCGTGTTTGTTGAAGGCCCATGATACTTCCAATGTTTGACGTACAGCCTTGATTGGGTTCGTACTAACTTCACAATGACGTGGTACTATTAATACATTATGTTAGTAAGTAAGATTTGTTTCAAATTACTTACCAAAGTTTAAGCGAACAGTTTACGAAAAATTCAATCTTATTTTATGCATAGACTACTGCCGTTGTTTATTAATTTATATGAAATATTAATTAATTTTGAATTGTTATTATTTGTTTTTAATTTGAATTTGATTTGTTCTTAATTTTTTTGTGTGTATACAGCGGCTTTGAAACATTCAGAAGAAAAAAATAGGAATAGAATTTTTACTTTTATGGTTTCAGTTAGTAAATTAATAGAGGTGTGCATCCTCCACACATGACAACCTCATTTGTATGAAGTAGGCACAAACTAAAGCAATCAATGAAATTCTTTAGTAAGAGTGCGTTGCCGAAGTACATGTCCACATTTTAATGAATACCACGCCTTCCCCGAACGCTGTAATTTAATGAGGCTCACCTTCATAAAGTATCGTATTTATTTGTCTAAATAAAGCTCCATTAATTGGAAAGCATAATGGTCATGCAATCTGCATTCCAAGAAATTTTCAATAAAGTTATGGTCTAAAATAAAGAATATGTAGGTATCTACTCCATTGAATTAGAATACAAAAACTAATAAGGTACAATGCGAAAATATCAAATCAGCATTTGATTCTTCAAAATCAAAATCAAAATATTTTATTTCACATAAACCTACATGGGCACTTATGAAACGTCAGATGCTAGGTGCATGGTTCCAATTGGTCGTTTCCTATGGAGAAAAGTAACCGAGGAGTTCTCTTCAAATCTACAGTCCAATAAGCCTACAAAGTTCTCACATTAACAAAATAGAAAATAATCTATATAAAAGACAAACAATAAAAATTAAAAAAAAACCTATTTTAATCAAATGACGAGATTGCCTATTCAACTATAACAAATTGAATAATTATCATGTCCGCAAAAGCCACTAAGAGTTGAAATTAAATTGGAGGTATCTATAATAATAGGAATAATGTCAAATACAGTGATTATGTCAAGGATGAATTTAAAGCAAAAATAAAAATGGTCTTAACATTCTATAATTGTTTGGAATAATTGGAACAGATAATAATAGGTAGATTAATGCTGAAATGAAACTTTTTGGTGCAGCCGTGAGGCACACATTATTGTTAAAACATTATTTTCACTTTTTTTTTTCTGTATATTTTGTTTCACGATCTGTGTCCAAATAAATGTAATTCATGATTTCTAGATTGATTGTGTGTACATTACATCTAATTTAATTCCAATGAGCAACCCACAATTAATTCACTAATTTCCAAGATAATATTTACATAATTTAAAAGCTAACAGTCAATAATATGTACAAGTATATAAAAAGGGAGGGGAAAGAATCATAGCCTAGTACTATTAAAATTTATTTGGGTAATCTATAGGTTTTTTTTTCGTCAGGTCAATCCTAGTTAAACGTTATTAAAACGTGTTTACATTCTATCAATACATACCTTTTTAATTCTGAGAAGAAAATGTATTACTATACGCATTTTGTTGATCCCAATGTTTTGGCTCAGTGAGGACACCCCGTGATGACCTTATTGTATGGCAAGCGAGTAGTTCAGTTATTTGGCTGTTTGACCCCACGCCCAAGACGAATTACACTCTTATTCACAATTTGGCAGGCCTGACTGGCCCCTAACTGGCGGCACACTTATTCTGGTTCATTTATTTATAGAAAACTAGCAACCCGCCGCTGCTTCGCACGGATTTTACGACTTGAGAAAACATCGAGGCTTCTTTATTATTATGATAGTTTAATAATGTAGGTATTATAAACATAAACCCTCCGGAATTAGTTATCTAAATGATGGTGAAAACCGCAGCAAAATCCGTTGCGCAGTTTAAAAGAACAATACAGTCACAAAAAAAAAAAAAAAACTAAATCAGTCTAATCAGTTAAAAATAAAAAATCCAAAACCTAACTACGACGAAAAAGTCAACTAAAAACAGTAAAAAGGTATAAACGAGACATCACATAATTACGTCATAAATTAAACAGATTACGTGTGACTCCAGATTTTAAATTTACGTGTGGTACGTGTGTAGGTAGTTCTCCCTGCGTAGGTAACTTAGGTACCCAACCAGTGCCGTCTTAGGGCAGGCCGGGGCCCTTGGGCGCAGAAGAATTTGGGGCCCCCTTGGAAAGCATTTTTCAGTTATGATTTTGGCTCTGATTTATTATTATCTTTAGTTGTGAAAATTAATGCTCTCCACTACAAACAATTTTGATTTGAGTCTGACCTCATAAGCATTAATATCTTCATGATAAAATTCTGCATTTTTTTTACATATTTTTGTAAACTGATCAGAATCGATGGTTATTAACTGAGAAGAAAAAGTTTTAAAATCTTATCAGGGGGTCTAAAACGGCCACATAAGCAATACCTCGAAAAGCGATTAATTTCCTGAATTTCCAGCTGTCATTAGCAATTCCTCTAATTTGCCACAAAAGCAATTCATAATGTGTCGACCATTTTACGAATCTCCATAGAAAACTGTCAAAAAGATGAATTATTTCGTATTATGAATCGCACGCAGATCATAGTATGAATTGTCAGTTTGTGACATTTTACGATGATTCATAATATTTTCATATTATGATTCTGCCAAAGTGGCTGTTTTAAGCCCACTGGTGTCTGATTAATACATATTTCAATTTAGAAATGATGGTAATCATTTGTGAGTATTTACGTAGAAATAGAGGAAAAAAATGCGCTTTTGAGTGCAAGCGTTGTATCAGCCTTCCGGGGCCCCCGTAAGGTCGGGGGCCCTGGGCACGTGCCCCTGTGGTCTTATGGTAACGACGGCACCTCGGTACCTACTTATAAAATAATTTGAACAGTTCTAGATTGGATCAACATCGTTGTCAAGGGGACGAATGAGAACAAACCTATTAGGTACTCATACGCTTGTTAAATAAAATGTAGGTAAGTAGTGTTTCCGTGTTCTTAAGAGGACTTCTTGTTTTCGTTTTCTAAGGAATCGCTAAATTGGTTTCAGAGTTTTTATAAAGGGTATTAGACCAATTTGGTGCTTTTGTTTGGCTCACAAAAGGCAGCGAGAAAGGAAATTTCTTGTACAATGAGATATTTTAAGAAGTGCAGCCGTCTGCTGTTGGTTTAGAAGCTATTAGAGTGCTCGCAAGATAAGTCTGCGCGCAGTTGAAACTGGAACTAATAAATTTGCCGCAGTCTTGTCGTTTACGTAAGGTCAAATTAAGTAAAGAATTATTTAGTAAATTAATAATAATTTATGATTAATAATATTAAGATTAATTATGAATGTAGATTTAATATTTTTATCTTGCGTGCACTCTAGCAACGTTCATCGGTAAATTGACCATTGACGAAGCTGACTCTGCCGTTTTAGACCTGCTCCACTGTCATTTAACGAGAAGAGATAAAAACGCGCAGTGAATGCGTGACGGCGACGAGCGATTATTCGCTGGTATACGTATTTGAATCTGGTACACGTATCGAATATGGTGACGATACAAGTGTATTCTTTACATGATCAGTAAACTAAAAAACAGAGAACAGAGTAATAGAGAACAGTGGTGGCTCAGTGTTAACGAGCGCGACTTACGAGTTGTAGGTCGTAGGTTCGAACCCTGGCAGGCGCTTTACTTTGTGTAAATTATTTCATCGCCACTGCTCTCAAAAACAGTGAAGGTAAACATCGTGAGGAAACCGGCATGTCCTAGAACCAAAAATTCGAATACATGTGACATCTAACAACTCGCACTGGGTCCGCGTGGTAGATTACGGCCCACTCCCTCTTACAGAGGGGAGGCCTGTGTCCCAGCAGTGGGATCATTAAAGGCTGATTATGGTTATGGTATACGTATTAATACCAAGCGTGAGTCTCTTAGCGAGTGTTCTGCCCGCCAAGCGAGGCGGCTGAGCGAGTACTCTCTTTTATAGCTTTTGTCGGTACGAGAAACGAGTACTAGCCTTTTTCCTAGTTATTGGGGTCGGCCTCCAGTCTAACCGGATGCAGCTGAATACCAGTATTTTCCATGGAGCAACTGCCAATCTGACCTCCACAACCCAGTAACTGAGTAATACGATACCCCTTGACAAGACTGGTTGTCAGACTTTCGGGCTTCTGACGACCCATAACGACTGTCAAAGATCCACAAATGATAGCCGGGACCAACGGCTGAAAGTGCTTTCCGAGTCTCGGTATGTAAAGATGGTCATCCATCCATGGACCAACCCCGGCAAGCGTAGCTTAACCTGTTAGATCGACCCGTGCGGCTGTTATAACTTAGCCACGAGATCCTTAAACAACAATAATCAAGAAAAGAATTTAACATATTTGGAACAGTAGAAAGATGAGTAGCCTCGACATGAAATGGATGGTCACCCATCCTCGGCCTTGGGAAGCTTAACCTTTGATCGACCCGTGCTGCTGTTATTATTTATCCACGAGGCACTAACAAATGCCTCGGTACTAAAGATCGAATTTTTCTTGTTAGAAGCGAACAGGCTTTATCAACGAGCGAAAATTCGAGTAAAACCTTCTTTAAAAGACGTCTATAAAGGGCAAATCAATAATGCGAAATTTTTCCTAGTATTGTGTCTCTGCCAATTATTCCAGTCAAACGCTCAAAATGAGAGCAGGGGAAAATGATTCTAATAAGTTTTTTCGAGAATCGAAAGAAGAATCGTGACTTTGTATCTATTTATTTATTAAAACTAGCACAAGCTTCGAAAATCATGCCTGAAAATATACATATAGATAGGAACTAGCGCATTAACTAATTCCATAAGTGAATTCGTACAGTCGTGCTTCAAAAGAAGCAGCCAGAACGGTGAAAAAAGTTTGGAGTGTGGATGTTTTTTCGTCTTCATCCCGCATATGAAACACGGCTATTTACCCGCCGCTCCCTTCAAATACCTACCTGGAATTTCTGAGTACCAGCCCAAAGTCTGGATTTGTCTCCACCCCCAGACTTTTAGGGGTATTAGGAACAGAGTGTAAAGTTCACTAATCCACCATAGAAAAAGGAGGATCCTCCGACCAGAATGGTGTTGTGTCTGGCGGGCGACTGCCCAACGATTGTTGTTGGATTTTTGTATATATGTCCATCGCACGGTAAACTCGTAAAAATTGCACGATGCAGGATTTATGTGACGTCAGGATTTTGTGTGACGTCAGGTCTTTGCGTTGTTCGCATGTGGCGATGTAGATACTGCCACAGGCTCACTTTAAATATAACTGGCGAAATGTGGTTTTACTATAGGCACACTTGGCACACCTCTGCCTAACCCTTCGGGGAATACAGACCTAAGATCCATTCACCGAATGCGTCCTTGTGCAAGATGATCCATTATCAAACGCAGTCACAATATTAGTTACGATCAAAGAATCCTTTGTCAACACAGCTTAAATGTCCCACGGGCACTGTATTACCATTGATGAGTATAATTATAATGGAGTGCTCACACCGCTCACTTATTCCACTGCCTTTCGTAAAATCCGAATGTTATGAAAAAAAATCTCAATCTATGCGTTCATTTCCCGGTGTATTCTATCTCCCAAAAATTCTTGTAAACGTATAGTTAAGGGACTGCCATCCACACCTTGCTGGACGGAAAAAGCTGTTATTCAACTTAGTTATTAATCATCAACACCCTGAGGCCCTTTTGGCATTAAAAGCAATGTTTTTTTTTTTTTTTTAAACTTTGCCCCACACTAGGAATTTCTTCCTGTATCGTGGGTGCGTTTACAAACATAGAAACTCACATACACTAACACCCAGACCCGGAACAATGGTAGTTGTTCCGGGTGCAGATCATACAAATATTTGTTCCGTGCGGGAATCGAACCCACGACACATTGCGCAGCAGTCCATCGCTCAGCCACTGCTCCAACCGTGTCGTATTTATAGTTTTAAGGTGTTTTCTTTTGCTGTATTGCAAATAAACGCAATTTTCTGTCTTTCTTTTAAAAGGCAGATGCTTTACAAATGCAGGGTGCAAAGTTACAACTCCGATCATAAAGGCCCAGGCCCAAACAGGTGCGATATCGCACCTGTTTGAGCCTTAACAGATAGATCCGTGCGGTGAAAACTGCAAATATATCAAAGTCAGAAGGCACTATTCACCGTGCATTAGCACTCCATTGATAACTCCTCAACGTCGCAAGATCGATCAAAGCACTCATCATCATCAGTCATGGCCCCCTGTTGACTTGAATATATTTACTTATACGACAGTTTGCCCTTTCTTTCTACCGTTTCTGTTTGAGCCTTGATTGCGTTATAGACATATAAGTCGAAGCTGTTGTTATCCCATTATTAGGACGGGTCACAGACTGGAATGTAGGTCAGTTCAGTATATATAGTTGTTCTGCTATATAGAAAGATAATAAGTTAATCTTGAAGCCCTAACAGCCACATACGGCACAGATTTCGGTTAGATCAGACGAATCTTAGCGATCTGATAGATCAGTGGTAGGTCGGTGGAAGTTAAATTTACTGCATAATAATTCAAAATATGCCACTTGCCTAATACGTATGTCTGGAAACGTATTTCTGAAACCTACATATTTCTGGAGTTGTCGATTCGAATTGCCCCAAGAAAAATACATATTATTTAAAAATGTGGATACACCCGTTTCGGGCGAGTAAATTCTTGCGAATCAACCAATAAGCCGCGCAATAGCGATATCGCGTACCGTTTCGGTATCGCTACCGAGCGCGATACTGAATAGAACTTTGACCACTAGTGTTATTCTGTTTAACACCTACTTTATACTTATGCATTAAACTGTTGATATAAACAAGAAATTAAATAAATGTTTTCAGATATTATTATAAGTCTGTAGAAGTCCTGCCTAATTACGTATTTCGCAGAATTATTTTGATCCAGTTGGTTCATTGTTAAGGTGGATGCGATAGGGTAGCCCGCGAAATTCTAATTTTCTTACATTTTTTCAATTTGCAGGTCGGTATCAGGTTGTATGTTGATCAAAATATTATTAGCGGTCGTAACAAAGTTCTATGTACAAGTTAGTACAAAGAACTTTGTTACGGCCTATCATGTTTTTTGGAAAATCTTACTCGCAGGAAAAATATGTTTGGAGGAGACTTTAAGGGCGTACCCTACCTCAAATTGCTTAGCATGATCCCCCGTTATGCCAAAAATACTGCAGCATTAATCCTTACTAATATTATAAATGCGAAAGTAACTCTGTCTGTCTGTCTGTCGCGCTTTCGCACCAAAACTACTGAACCGATTTAAATGAAATTTGGTACACAGATAGTCTAGAGCCTGAGAAAGGATATAAGCTACTTTTTATCGACATACCACGCAGGCGAAGCCGCGGGCGGAAGCTAGTTTTGAAATAAATATAATGTTTTTAAGGTCGGGTGTTTAGGAGACAAATGAAACGAATGAAGTTTGAGAATACACTGACTATATTGGAATAATCACATGTTAATGTTGAGGATTGGTGCTAAGTCCTATGTTTGACGAAAACACAATTAGGTATATAAAATTTTCTCGACAGAAAAAAAAACTAAAGTTACCTCTAAACCGAACTATAAACCGCTGATATTCAAAAAATACTTCAAATTAGATCATGAAACGGTGCATAGTAACTGAACTAACTTATGTTTTTTTTAATTAAAATTATTTGCACCGAACCGAGGAGCTCGTGGCTAAGTAATAACAGCCGCTCGGGTCGATCCATCAGGTTAAGCTACGCTTGCCGGGGTTGGTCCGTGGATGGGTGACCATTTTCACATATCGAGACTCCTCCGTGCCTCGGAAAGCATGTTAAGCCGTTGGTCCCGGCTGTCATTTGTGGATCTTTGGCAGTCGTTACGAGTCGTCAGATGCCCGAAAGTCTGACAACCAGTCTAACCAAGGGGTAACGTATTACCCAGTTACGGGTTGTGGAGGTCAGATAGGCAGTCGCTCCATGTAAAATACTGGTATTCAGCTGCATCCGGTTAGACTGGAAGCCGACCCCAACATAGTTGGGAAAAGGCTAGGCAGATTGATTTTCACCGAAAAAAGCAAAAAAAAACCTAAACTTTTCGAGCCTTGGAGCCGCAAGCACCCCTCTCCATCCCGCTCTCACTCAGTCCGCGAGTAGTAATGGTCCGAGTGAAATTTAAAGTGAATTTAAGCTGAGGTAGGCTCTTAATATTTAAAATAGCTATCCTATACCCACTAACGTGTAATTAGCTTTTCTTTCGTGTTTAAAGGGTCCTCTGTCAAACAGCATGTGTCGTTTACATATATAAAAGAACAAAATCCCTCTTTACAACATTTACTACAAATCCCTTAACCCATTGACAACCATCAAAAGAGAATTTTCTAAAAACATCTTGTCAATCCGCGATGATACCCGAGCGTCCCCGATAGGGCCCGAGCGGATTTAGACCCACTTTAGCAAATCCCACACGACCGTCCTTGTGTAAGCCGTTTGTATCGTAAATATACATTACGAGTAATTGCCTCGAGCGAGGACCATTTAATCTTGTACTTTGAATGCAATCATTGTTGTAATCTATACTAATATTATAAAGCTGAAGAATTTGTTTGTTTGAACGCGCTAATCTCAGGAACTACTGGTTGAAATTGAAAAATTATTTTTGTGTTGGATAGTCCATTTATCGAGGAAGGCTATATAGCCTATAGGCTATATGACATCACGCTACAACTAATAGGAGCGGAGCATAAATGAAAAATGTTGCAAAAACGGGAAAAATTATTCCTTTTGGAGAGCTTCCGTTGCGTGCGCTGCGTAAACGGTATAAGTAACGCAAATATCATGTATGATGGAATTGTTTCTCTTTAAAAGTTGTAAAAAAAGTCCGCGACAGCATATGTCTATCTTTTAAGATTGACTCACTATAACCTTTTTTATGGTAATCAAATTTTTTCGAAGTTAATGCATTATTTGCGAAGGAGTTTTATCGACATAATATTAATTCTTATTCAAATAAATAATTTTAACATCAAGGGTATTTATGTAGCAGTAAAATACTTTTTAATCCATTCGAATCGGACATTTAATTTCGAAGATATCACGAGTATAAAAATGCAATACGCGAACCGTTCGACGCCGGCGCTGCGCCTCCGCGACGTTCCCTACTTTAGAGAGGAGAGGATGAGCATACGGGTAGACATGACCTGGAATAGGACATAGTATACGTTTTATCCCTATATTCCCACGGGATTGACATCTACGCGGGTGAAACCGAAAAAGTAATTTTACATAGATTATTAGTGAAAAAGGGGCAAAAACCTTTGTTGTCGTAACAACAATTTTTTTTACAACAAACAATTCTCCCCTTCTAAGAATTTCCTCAATATTGCGGATGCGGTTACAAATAAGTCTGACATCCTACACAAACAACTATAGCGAGATCTAATATGTGCTAAAACTAATAATGTGTTATACAAATATTGACAGTTCCTCCACGATCAGCCCTTATTAGATTATTAATACAAACGGATGTCTAAAAGCGCTTAACTACAACAAATCAATCTGCCCAGCCTTTTCCCAACTATGTTGGGGTCGGCTTCCAGTCTAACCGCATACTAATATTATACTGAAGTTTTTTTTACTACTAGTAGTCTTATAAAAAAAGTCTTTAAAAATAATGAAAATGTCGTCGTTGTGTATTGTTGCTAGTCGGCTGATCGACAAACTCGGCCCATCACTACTAAATATTTAGTTTGAAAAATCACCTTTCAAATTATTCTCAAATTGAAAAAGAAAAAAATTCGAAACGAAATTAGGCTAGGTCTTGGCAGGGGCATTGACGTGCACCCTGTTAACATGGATTCAGTACATGATTCTGAAATGCGTTGATTTTTTCAACAAAAAATCTACGATGGGGTGCTCTAGGATCATGTGCTGAATTCATGGTTCGCGCGTCAATGTCCCGGCCATCCTGTTTATGTTTTTGTGATAAACACAGGTAATATTAAGTAGTTTATACATAAATAAGCCATAAGCATGATGCCGTTTCGTCATCGTATCGTGGCCTATAAAAACCTTCCAAGTTAAAACTGCCAGGAACATCAAACTTTCAAAGCTAAACGCATTTCCTTCCACACTTGAAGATCCGTCCATATTATAAGACTAACGATGAAAAATGGACTTTCTGTGTAACTTCATTAGTTTGTTATTACATCAAATCATAACTTTTGGCTTCACCTTTCTAAAACTTGTAGTTAATAATGTTAGCAGACTTTGGAGAAGCTTCATCTTAATTTAAAAATAAAAAGCGGGCAACAATTTGTTATAAATAAAATTTATTTTTTAAAAAGTTCCGTACCCAAAGAGTAAAACGGGAGCCTACTACCAAGATTCCGCTGTCCATCCGTCCGTCTGTCACCAGGCTGTATCTCATGAACCGTGATAGTAAGAAACTTGAAAAGCCATTTTTTGTACAAGAGGCCTGCACTTGAACGGTGTGTATTCCTGATTGGCTTGAAATTTGAACAAATTAGCGAACAGAATTAATAATTAATAGCATTGAGGGAGCAATTAATTAGAATAAATTAAAAATAATTTACTTAATTTATTTCCTTATAAAGTAACTTACATAGACTATGAGAGAGTAATCATTTTGTATTCATCTGTGGGGGCTTGTAATTAGCAATGTAGTCGAATATTATTGTTACTATAATGTTATATTTTGTCTGTAAGCCTTCCAAAAAATAATATAAAAGAAAATTTAAAAAATCACAGATTATGTATTTCTGTTGCCGCTATAACAACAAATAAAAAATAGAATAAAATAAATATTTAAGGGAGGATACAACAAACGTAATTTGTTTGTCGTTTTTATACATAATGGTACGGAACACTTCGTGGGCGAGTCCGACTCGCACTTGGTCGGTTTTATATTCTGAATTTTCAACAAAAAATTGATAATTGTTATGAGTGACGTTAATAAGTTAAAATGAAATTTTGCTAAGTATTAAATAGTGAGAATCCATTTGCTAAACAGATCTAAAAAGTTTTTAAGGATTTTTGAAAAAATATTTACGAAATAAATTCAAAAACAAACACACAATTTGCACAGTGGTTTATTAAGCATAGTTTTAATTAAAATTAAGTAGGTAGGGGGAAGTTGGATGCTAGGTACTAAACATACACGCTATCCATACTATCCTAATCCTAAATAATATTATAAATGCGAAAGTGAGTTTGTTTGTTTGTTACGCTTTCACGCTTAAACGGCTGAACGGATTTGGATGAAATTTGGCACGTGGGTAGACCATGACCTGGAATAGGATATAGGATACTTTTTATCCCGATATTCCCACGGGATGGAGATTTACGCGGGTGAAACCGCGGGGCGCAGCTAGTAATATAATAAATTCGAAAGTAACTCTGTCTGTCTGTCTATATGTTACCTTTCATGCCTAATCCAGTGAACGGATTTCGACATAATTTGGCAAGGAGATAGATGGCACACTGGGGACGGATATAGGCTACTTTTTATCGACATACCGCTCGGACGATGCCGCGGGTGGAAGTTAGTATCGGTATAGTTAGTGAATTTATTCAGCGTCATTGGATTAAACAAACGCAGGCGCAACTGCTGAACTTTATTCATAAGGCTCTTCTATTTTAAACTTTCTTCGTAAGTTAACTTATGAAGAAAGTTTAAAGTTCCGCTAGACCAGACTAGCGACCCGCTCCTGTTTCGCACTTTGTTTACGACTTGACAAAACATCGAGATTTTGTTTTTGAACAATTAAACAGCTGGTACCCGGATCCTTGCTTCAGCAGAAGGAAGTAATAACTGGGCAAAAATGGTTAGAAAAAAAAAAAAAAAAAAAAAAAAAAATATATACAACGTGCCGCTCCAATGGCAACATTAATTTAACACACGGGTAGCGCTAGTGGCCAGTAATCATAGAAATTATAATAAAATAAAATAATTGGTCAATTGAAAAATTTAAATTTTCAAACAAACTAAATAATAAAAACAATAACCAAAATTGAGATCAGTCTGTGTAAAAGATTCATTCATGAACCTACCTACCAGCTGGCTTACGTTCTATCGGCCCGATTCTTTGTCGGCATAATTTCTAAGAAATTGCGCGGCTTTCCCTCTATTCACCTACAAATGATCCGTGACCCCGGCAAATGACCTCTTCGCTACAGTTCTAATCGCTACAATTCAAATCAATAAATAATAACGTTTAAGGATATTCAAATATTTTCATAAAATGAATATGGGAAATCGTATGCGTGTGTTAAATTAATGTCACCATTAAAGCGGCACGCTGTAAACATTTTTTTTTTCAAAAAGTCTGTTGGCATTATTAGGTATACTAGGTACTAAATAAAATATACCAAAAATAAACGAAATCATAGTTTAAAACATCACTACCAATTTTTTTTTTAATGTCAATGTGAAACCTAAACCTAACAAGATAATAATAATATTAAACCGCAAACAAAAATTAAAGTAGTAGACTACATCGTTGGTCTTACGTCGTAAGCGCTACTGCTGAGGTCCTGAGTACGATTCCCAGGTTGGGCAAAGTGTTATTGGGTTTTTCCATCAGGAATTTCTCAGAAACAGCTCGGAGACTACATTTGTACAATGATGATGGCAATAGGCTCGCCCCCCTATTACATGGTACTCGAAACATAACTGGCGAAATGTGGGTATACTATAGGTACACTTCTGTCTAACCTTTCGGGGATTACAGGCGTGTCACATAAACGTAATTTATGCTGTATGTAAAAATTTAAATAAGTAAACGAAAATCCCTAAATATCACTATTTTACAAGCATAAAGACGTCAACGGGGGAATATCAAATTATAATTATGTCTACATTTTTCGTTGCCAGAGCCCACAAGATACCGAAATATAATTATGGCTACAAGGTTCAAAATAAAAGTAAAATACCGTTTGAAATTTTAGGCTTATGAATATACCAGCTGTTAAGGGGTTCTACACACTTGTTCGGTTCGGCACATTCGATAGGGCAGTATTTGTTGAAAAACCCAAGCATATACGTACTACAAAAATTCGGCTTTCGTTCGATTCGTGCCGATCGTAAAACTTCGTTCGGCATCTATCCTTGCTGAATCATTTTCGGGTCGGCTAGGCACAATTCAACCTAAGTCGAGCTGCTTTTTCTACATGTTCAGGGGGTAAGGGAATGGGAGGCGTTTGCCCAGCACTGGGACATTACGGGCTAAATAGACCCACAAGTGTTGACATTTTTCGTCGGTTATTTAACAAAAAACATCTCCCCTGGAGCGTCTGGAATCATGATTGTGCTGAATTCATGTTAACAGTTTACAGATTCGTTATTGCCACCCGGTTATGCCAGACCATGCCGACCCGAACAAGTTAGTGTGTAGCACCACTTATTTGCGACTTTGTTCATAAGCAAATTTCAACCCTTCGTTGGCCTGCTCGGAAAAAGAGTTGAGAAAATATTTTAAGATTTCTAATAATTATCTTCGTAGAAAATATTTTTAACTTCCTTGTGTTTCTATCTTTATTTTCAGATTGTTATTTTTTTTTGTTTCGTTTGTTTCTGATATAATAATGTTTTGTGGGATCCAACGCCAAAAATATTAAACTGGGATCCAACGAAAATAAATCGTTTTTTTGTATTTCCTTCACTAACTGTCAGATATGTTAGTCACGGAATTGTTTTAAATGTGTGGGTACGTATACTCCTAGTAGGTGTCGTTAAAGTTAGAGAGAGATAGAGGATGGGCAATACTGTCAACCTCTTTGCTAATACAAAAAAAAAACGAAAACTAAAATTGACTATGACTACAATGAAAGACACAATTTTTATATTCAGATGAGTACCTAACTAAAATCAACTGAACTTAGCGATGGTATCGAGTAACCCCATGTTTACTTTACCATTACTTTCTTGGGTAACCCATTTTCTCTATTGACTCACACTGTGTCACCCTTGTGACACCGTATGGGTGTAGTTTCATTCCCAGTATAAGTTGACCTCGCATTGTAAAGGTTTTCCGTACAATTTAAGGTTAGTTTACACTGGCTATGTATAGCCTGATAGGTATGTTTTCGTGTGTGCAAACTTACTAGTCTTATCCCAGAGTATTGCTTAAATCAATGCTTTGATAGCATGTAATATAATATTGACATCTCTTTCGGAATATTTTCGCTGATATATGATCCGTTTGATTTGATAAAATGCTTTGTAAATATTTGGAAGGTCCTTGAATGAATGGTGACGTTTAATAGGTACCTGCAGACTGATGAAACCTAACATGTTATGTAACATTAACAGGAAAAAAAAACTTTTTAAAAAAAAAACAACCGACTAATCTCAAAACTCATAATTGTATAATTGGCGGAGTAATCGCGTAACAAACATACAACCGCACAAGCTTCCCCTACTATTTAAGCGTGCGCTGCTTTGAAAATTCCTTTTTAATTTGAAAAAAGAATTGTGGAACGATTTTGAAAATTCTTTTTTCAAATTAAAAAAGAATTTTCGTAATCAGTCCACGTGACGAAAATATCGATGGACAAAAAAAAAACAAAAAAAAAACATACAGACGAAGATAGAACCTCCTCCTTTTTAGGAGGAACAAGGAACCCTTATTGTTTCGCCATGTCCGTCTGTCCGTCTTTCCGCGGCTTAGATCAGAGACCTTTGGTACTAGAAAGCTGTAATTTGGTATGAATATACATATAAACAACGCCGACAAAGTGGTAAAAAATATATTTTTTTTGGGTACCTCCCGTACTCGTAAAGTGGGTATGATTTTTTTTTCTCGTCATTCCCATGGTGTGGGGCAGTATATATATTAAGCTTTACAGTGCTAATTTTTGTTAGGGTCAAGTGTCTCCCCCCCCCTTTTTTTTTTTTTTTTGGGTGGGAAATCATCATATGACTCCTCCCGCTCTAGGCGGAGCGGAAGGGCGTGTCAGACTCTTACTGACTAAAACCCACCTGTGTTCCTTCAGTTGCCTGTTGCCAGGGTCCCGGTATCCCTTTCGGACTATTCCTCAACCCTGGCAGGCATCGGTCCTAACGGACCCCGACGCGCCATCGACCCGGGCCTGGTCCTTATCGGACGGCGAGCTACCCATTGCTCGCCGTCCGCAAACCCGCGCCTATGGTGGCCGGGAATCCGCCTGGGATTCCCGACGCCCAGGGTGTCTCCAGCGGCGGCGGTTAGGGGCGTGAGGGTGCAAGCTTTGCCTCTACCTCACGCGTTCCGCCTCCTCCTTCGCGAGCATCACTGCTTCGCAGAAGGAGGTGACCGCCTCCCATGCCCTCCCGCTCCGTACCATGGCCTGGACCAAGGCCGGACGCGAGAGGTCAGTGCCGCCAATCGCCTCCACGAGGACACGGCGGTGCTCCGCCCAAGCAGGGCACACCTCCACCGTATGCTCCACCGTGTCCTCCGGACGATCCGCACAGTGGTGACACCCGGGCGTTTCCTCCCGCCTGATCCTACACAGGTACATCCCGAAGCTGCCATGTCCGGTGAGGACCTGCGTCAGGCGGAAGGTGAGGACGCCGTGGCGCCTCTCCAGCCACTCCTTAAAGAGGGGACTTATCGCCGCAATTGTGGCGTGCCCAAAGTGTCCTGCCAGCTAAATGGTTGGGTTTGGATATGTGAAAAAATTCGCGGCAGTAGTATATATAACGAAATTAAAAGGAAAACTATCACCGCTACGTCGACTCCACAAGTTACCAAGTAATAATCGACCAACTTAAATTTGCAGTTGTAAAACATACATTCTGTATGGGAGAACAAGTTTTTCAACTACAATGTTAAGTTTGTTTTATAAATTCGAACTACGCCTTAATTGTGCATGGTTTGACATGCACTTGGCAAGTTTTGTAAGTCGGTTTAAAATAAAAGTCGCCTAGTTGTTGTGTTACATTTTATGTTGCATTGCATAAACTAGGACGGCTTATTTGTGTTACATTTCATGTAACGTTTCACCAATCTAAATCCGGCATTAGATTTAGGTACCTTAAGTAAATAAAGTTAGGTCAAGATTTAGGCATTTGCGCAGAATGAATAGGCACTTTCGAGTCCTCGTTTCTGCCCGGCCTGCTCCTTTGTAACATGGCGTCGGTTTAATATATTTTTAGGGTTCCGTACCTCCAAAGGAAAAAAACGGAACTAATATATTAACTATTATACAAAAAAACACAATAAAAATAAAAGATCTGCACGTATTTTTTAAAATAATTAATTAAATATAGGTACAGCTTTAAAATTGAAGGAAAATTTACCATTACCCAAATATATCCGAAAATATAATAATAGCCTAAAATTAAAAAAAAAAAATACACAATTTTTTTCTATACCTAAAGATTACAGGACCTAAAGAACCACAGGTGGAATTACAGGACCTGAAGAAACCTATACGAAGTCTATGGTCTCTGAAATCTCCCCATATTGTGCGTAAAAACTTACATTTGCAGTTGAAATAAATGGGGGAACATGTTTTCAACTACAATGTTAAAGTTGTGCTTGGGATATATTCACCTCAACCTTTCATTGTGCGTGTTCCAACATGCATTAGGCCGGTTTTTTCTTGAATTCTCCCTTGTCAGGTGTCAAATTATACATACTTACATTCACCCTCTTTTCATTCACGTGCATTACTTACGAATATGGTATGACAGTGGCAGGGGATTCCACTATCCAACAGGCTGATGAAAAGTGATGTAGGTATATCATAGTGAATGTAAAGGTGTGTCCAAATATAAAGCGGCCATCGTGCGCGAATGCCGCGCGCTCTTGTCGCTCAATTATGTACCAAGACTCGGATACCGGTTAAATTTTCAAACCGGTATGATGTGCTTGACGCAAAAACCCTTTACATTCGGTTTCGCTCGCAAATACGGGGTTTATTTAACCAGTATTTGGAAGAGTATTATATAAAGGTTTTTTCGGATTTACCGGTTTAGAGCAATAAAAACTGGATTTACCCGTTTAGAGCAATAAAAACCGGATTTACCAGTTTAGAGCAATAAAAACCGGTTAATACTTCAATTTTTATTCAGCGCAGCATCCTCACAAGTAGTCACAAGTTACAACGCTTTTACCGACATGCCACACACCGAATAAACCGGTTAATTTAGGTTAAATAAAGTTCTCTAAACATTCGCGTTCTTTAGAAAAGTTCGGAGGAAAACTGAAATAAACCGGTATTAACGGGTATTTTTCTTTAAACCGGTTCCCCTAGCCTTGGTTTGGACACACTTTTACTGCAGCATTTTTAAGTGAAAAACAAAACAATAATTAAGTAATAATAATCAGGGTTTTTTTCGTAGCGGCCCAGAGTCTAGATTTGTGCCGAGTTGATGGCAATAGGCTCGCCCCATTGATACAGGTACTGATTACTTGTAAAGTATTGTATTATTTTAATTATTGTGAATGTGAGGACTATGTGGATATTTATTTTTGTTTTATTTTTATATCTTTTCGTTCTCAGTTTTTTAACGATGGTCTGGCAATTTGAGTACTCTATGCGGCCTACCCAAATGTCCTTTCTTTGGTGTTGTTCGTCGAGTCGTTGAGCTCCTTAAATTCTGAGTTGAGCTAAACTATTACTGACAAATGCTTGCACTGACTGGACAGGTCCACTCAAATCTGTGTGGTTCTTTCCTGAAAAGACCATTTCAGACGCTAATCTAAATGGTCCTCATATGGCCTGACCAAGATTATGTCTGGACTTTAAAAGAGACTGTGACCTCTGAGTTTGTTTCGGCCTTTCTTCTCAGAGAAGTCAGATAGGAAACGCCGATCTCATCTAACATATTTTTACAATGTTTAATATGTCGTGTAAAAGTGATTCCAATATCCTATTTACAGAATAAACAATTTCATTTAATTTCTTAAACATAACTGGCGAGATTTTGGTGTAACCTAACCCTTTGGGGATTACGGGTGTGATTGTTATTTTGCGATTTGTTAAGTATCTACAGGGTGTTAGGGTAGACACCGTTATCCTTGAAACTAGTGGTTTGGTGTCATCTATAATATACTCGCGAAATAAAAATCTGCTGTTCCATACATTTGTGTTCACTTAAATTGACAAAATGTATGGAACAGCTGATTTATTTTTTGCGAATTCAAAGTTGGTTCCATAGAAAAAGTATACTAGAGATGACACCAAATCACTAGTTTCAAGGATAACGGTGTCTACCCTAACACCCTGTAGATACTTAACAAATCGCTAATGAAAGTGTTGTACATCATTCTAACTATCCTAACTATAATATTATAAATGCGAAAGTGAGTTTTTTTTTTATTTGTTTGTTACGCTTTCACGCTAAAACGGCTGAACAGATTTGGATGAAATTTGGCACATGTGTAGACCAGGACTTAGAAAAGGACATAGGCTACTTTTCATCCTGGATCGCAGAAGAAGTGGCGAGCAACAGCTAATAAAGTATGATTGTAATTGCAACATCCAATTTAAGCCAAATAAACTCCCAATATCGATGAAAATTCGCGTACATCCGCCGCCAAACATGGCGATGTAGACTGAAACCGGGCTTTTTACGCGTCAAGTAAAAGCCTTTTTATTGCACATAAAATTATTTTCGTATGGAGCGCCCCGCTTCTGTGGCCCGGGTAATGTAATTGTTTTGTGGGATAAGAGGTAGCGGTTTTCAATAAATAATCTGAAGTTAAAACGGGGAAATGTCTAACTGATCCTCTAACAACTTACTTATCTAGATGATTTCTTAAATTAATTAAATTAATGATACTGTAAAAGCTTTTTGCGCATCTAATGATGCACACGTGTTTGAATCATCGAACCTTAAGTTTCGGGCCTTTTCTGTCATTTGAACGTAATAATTATGCTAGGCTACCCTGACAAAAAGGATTAAGCATGAATGAAAATTTCATGAAATCGTCATTCAATGCACTTACATGAACTTAGAGAGTTGTATTGCTGATTCTAATGTTTATAATTCTGTAGTCTATATTTGTTACGGTCGCAAATAATATTTAGATCAACATATAACATGATACTGACCTGCAAATTGCAAAAAACGTAAGAAAATTTGAATTTCGCGGGCTACCCTAGCGTATCCGCCTTAAGTAATGTTATACATTGTGACCAACCGCGGTAAATCCAAGTAATTTAGTATTTTTTGGTTACGTCCTGTACTGCCCCAGTACAGTACGGTACTAGTGCGGGAATCCCCCTCTTGGCATAAAATCTCTGACAACCAGTCTTACCATGCGGTATCGAGAGACCCAGTAACTCGACACCGACACTAACAGTAGTTTTGAATCGCCCTTTTGAATCATTCTACTACTCATATTTTATTAAATTGTTGTACCCCATAAGAACTTAATCATTATTATTAAAGATTTGACTTTGTTGTGGAGGTCAGATAGGCAGTCGCTCTATGTAAAATACTGGTATTTAGCTGCGTCCAGTTAGACGGAAGCTGACCAGCTATGTAGGTACAGTCACGGAATTTAATTGATAAGCCATCTTCAAACTTTTCAATTTTACAGTTTCATACATTCGGGAGATTACACGATTAAACACGAATTCAAACCGCACGCTCGTAAACAAGATGACAAATAAATTACTTATAATCGGAAATAGTCTTATCCATAGAGGTTGATTAATAAATTCTCAATGATAAAAATAAATAAAATGTTGCATTAAGTTTATCCAATCTATTTGATACTGACCTCCTTTGAATCAGAGCTCATTAACTCGATTATACTGAAAACTTATCTGAAGACAGTGACAGTTGAAATGTCGATGTCAGAGACGTTAATTTCGAAGTTGTCGAAATGACTATTAATATTTCTCCGTACGCTAACGTTACTATCCCTACGCTTAAACAATCGTTGCTAGGTTACTGTTGCTAGACCTGCAATTGGTTGACTTTGGGTAGTCACTCTGCTGTCAAGTTTGTAGTTCTGGTTCTCAGGTTAGCCAACCGGTAAAGTTATTAAATATAATTTTCTTCTACTAATACGAAGACATTAGGACTTTCCGTGTCGGGAACCGAATAAACCCGATTTGCATTACACGGCTAAAATACGAACAGTGCCAGGTGGCTCATCAATTAAAGTCCGCGACTGTACATAGTTGGTGTGAAGGCTAGTCAGATTGACTGCTGCTTATTTGCTAAAAATACATTCTTAAATACACAGAAACATTATTAACACTAACTTCGTTGACTTGTACCACGCACCATATGTCACGATATTGAATTCTTTTCGTAAAATGAGTGAAAGTAGACATCTGTACATGTCTACTGTTGACGCTGAGAAAAACTGAATTAATACCAACAGATGAAATAAACGGATTATGAATATGTATCAAGAAATATTTGAGAGTTAAAGAAAAAATATTATTTATTTGAGCTTTGTCTAGCCGTCTCGTCGAGTATTCCACAGAGCCTAAATACTAAGGTGTTCCATCAGTGCGTTCTACCTGTGATGACTAACGGAGCTGAAACATGGACACACACGGTACGGCTGGTCCTTAAATTCGAGTTTCTGCTGGTCCATAAATGAGTGTCGGCCGCGTGTCTGCACATTAAAACTCTTTAGATGTACATTTTCTGCATAGAACCCGAAATTAATAGAGACATCAGTAAATGACGCGAATATTTTCTCATTCCATCAATCTGCCAAGCCTTTTCCCAACTATGTTGGGGTCGGCTTCCAGTCTAACCGGATGCAGCTGAATACCAGTATTTTACATGGAGCGACTGCCTATCTGACTTCCACAAACCAGTAACTGGGTAATACGATACCCCTTGAAAAGACTGGTTCCTGCATCCTCGGATGTCAGCCGGGACCATCCAACGCACAGAGGAGTCTCGATATGTAAAGATGGTCACCCATCTACGGACCAACCCTGGCAAGCGTAGCTTAACCTGATGGATCGGCCCGTGTTATTACTTAGCCCCGAGCTCCTCCACGAGTTTGGATACATACAAATTAAAAACATATACGTAATAAACACGAGAAATAACAAATAAAGTGGGCCCAGAATTTAGGTACGAGTTTGGCACCATCAGTAGTCTCCATCTGTTCCTGTCACGAACTGTTCATCTGAATTAATTATCATTAAAAGGCTATTCGGCTCAAACAGAACTTGGCTACCAGCCTTATATGAAAGGTGTTACAGAAATCTATTCCTAACAAGATAGGAGTACATATCTATTGCTGGCACCACATGTGCCTTAATTATGTGTACCTAACTTTCCTTCAAATGGTATAGGTAAGTTTAGAGTACCTATAGGATGAAGCACTTAACCCCCAAAGGCGACAAATGACTCTAAGTGGTTCCTGGGCTGCAGGGTTAGCCCTTGGTAAACTCTTAATCAAGGGAGTAAGACTTTATTTTAATCTCAACGATGGTAACTGCCGAACCGAAATTCAGCAAGCTATAACTGACTGGCTAATAATCTTATACCACGATAAAACAAGCTATCAAACGCTAGCACCTACTGACACTACTAGATTATAATTATGTAAATTGGTATATTTGACCACAAATGTCATTGTGTTGCCATTGAAGCCGTGTAGTGATCCAGAAACGCCTTCTGGCCACCGAATCGTATAAGTGTGAAGTGAGCTGTAATTCGCTAATGATACCAAGCCAACCACAAATCATAACAGTTCAATACCTCGTGTGCGGACAGACGTAGATACCTATCAATTAAAATTAAATGGCTGCCAAGGCCAGCTGGTATTACTACATGTGTTGTACTTTGTTGGTCTAAGGCTGTATTTTCATTGCCGGAGAGAAGTCAAGTCAAGAAACTCTTGTTTTGCGATGCTTGTCCACTTCGCTTCACTCCAAAAGATTCTGAGCCTTAGGGCTGGCACACATATGCAACGCAGCGCGTTTGTCACTTCTAAACAAATATCAACATTACGTATCTTAATAATAAAGTCGAAAATAAATAACCTGAGCCCCGCACCTTTTCCGCTCTACTGGTAGTTTATTTATTAACTTTGTTTTCAACTGTTGCAAGGTCGATATTTGTTTGGCAGTAACAAACGCGCTGCGCTGCGCCTCGCCAAGAGATCTGCCCTTAGGATTAGGATCAATATGCAACTTATTTCTTGAGCATAATATTCGTAACACACGGTGAAACTTAGAACCATTTTTACAGAACTACAAATGTTGATATTAAGTAGACAGTGACAATCTCTGCCCTAGAAATAGAAAGGCACTCCACTCAGTTACTTCAGCGTTACTGTCATTCTGGTAAAGTAAATTCGTCAACATGAGACGACAAGCGAAAACTCAAAAAAAAATACGACTATGAGACATGGTAAGTCATTTAATTTTCAACAAAATTACGCACTTTTTTTAATCTGATGTTTTCAAGAGCCAAAAAAAGGAGTAACAATCCTTTCGGACCTAGTTCTCGTCAAGATAACAGCAAGTAGAATCGTCTGGCTAATTAATATGGTATAGCATGCTATAAGTATAAAACATTAGGTAACCTACCTAATGTTTTATACTTATAGCATGCTAAACATTAGGTAACCTACCTAATGTTTTATACTTATAGCATGCTAAACATTAGGTAACCTACCTAATGTTTTATACTTATAGCATGCTAAACATTAGGTAACCTACCTAATGTTTTATACTTATAGCATGCTAAACATTAGGTAACCTACCTAATGTTTTATACTTATAGCATGCTAAACATTAGGTAACCTACCTAATGTTTTATACTTATAGCATGCTAAACATTAGGTAACCTACCTAATGTTTTATACTTATAGCATGCTAAACATTAGGTAACCTACCTAATGTTTTATACTTATAGCATGCTAAACATTAGGTAACTTACCTAATGTTTTATACTTATAGCATGCTAAACATTAGGTAACCTACCTAATGTTTTATACTTATAGCATGCTAAACATTAGGTAACCTACCTAATGTTTTATACTTATAGCATGCTAAACATTAGGTAACCTACCTAATGTTTTATACTTATAGCATGCTATACCATATTAATTAGCCAGACGATTCTACTTGCTGTTATCTTGACGAGAACTAGGTCCGAAAGGGTTTACTTAATATAGTATAGCATGCTATAAGTATAAAACATTAGGTAGGTTACCTAATGTTTTATACTTATAGCATGCTATACTATATTAAGTACCCTCCTTTTAGGTTTCGCGGCATTCCGGTATAAAATATAAAATTTTAAAAAAAATCCGTAAATTTTGGTCACCAAACAAAGGATATTGACCGATTTGGACCAAATGCTGCCCAGACATGGGATTGCTTCCAAACGGTTCCTTGCATCAACTTACATTAAAAAAAAAAAAAAATCGGTCCCAGGGTTAAAAAGTTATTGCCTGAGAAAGGTTAATGTTTTTCAGGAAAAACTAAATATCTAGCATGTAAATGATATGCATACAAATGAAATAATAATGTGTTGTTTAATATAATTACTGTCATTATTTAACAAAATACGCCATCGGTTGGTTGGTATTCATCAATAAAAAATACTCAACAAAAAATAGTTTTTCTGAAAACTCCGCGGATAGATTTTATTGAGAAATGAAATGAAATGAAATGAAATGAAATGAAATGAAATTGTTTATTCTGTAAATAGGATATCAGAATCACTTTTACACGTCATATTTAAAAAAATAAAATAAGCTCGATGAGGTCGGCGTTTCCTATCTGACTACTCTGAGAAGAAAGGCCGAAACAAACTCAGAGGTCGCAGTCTCTTTTAAGGTCCAGACATAATCTTGGTCAGGCCATATGAGGACCATGTAGATTAGAGTCTGAAATGGTCTTTTGAGGAAAGAACCACACAGATTTGAGTGGACCTGTCCAGTCAGTGCAAGCATTTGTCAGTAACCGAGAAGCTCAACTCAGAGCTTAAGGAGCTCAACGACTCGACGAACAATACCAAAGAAAGGACATTTGGGTAGGCCGCTAAAAGTACTCAAACTGCCAGATTAAAACTAAAGAAAGAGAGAAAAGAGATAATAAAAATGATCCACATAGTCCTCACATTCACAATAATTAAAATAAAATAATACTATACAAAGTAATAATGTCATTTTGTATAAAATATTCAACAATGTCAATTTGTAAGTTTATAAAACTGGTATATTGTAATGATTTTAGATAATAATTAAAATGTCAAGTTCTAAGGTTTTAGCAGAGCGAGCAGCTCAATCCCATGCTTTTTTGTCTTCTAAATAATCCGCAATTTTATAGTATCCTTTTTTAGAAAGTTTGGTTTTAATACAGCCTTTAAATCGTTTAATGGGTAAATTTCTAATATCAATGGGAAGTTTGTTGTAAAAGCGTATACATTGACCCATGAACGAGTTGCCTACTCTGTGGAGACGAGTGCGATGTACAGCAAGATTGTGTTTGTTCCTGGTATTTATACTATGAATATCGGACATTTTCTTAAAATTTGATATATCTTTGTGTACATACAACAGGTTTTCAAATATATATTGTGAGGCTACAGTCAGAATATCTACTTCTTTGAATTTTTCTCTAAGGGAATCTCTTGGACCTAGGTTGTAAATGGCTCGAACAGCCCTTTTCTGTAAAACAAAGATAGTATTTATGTCCGCACAGGTTCCCCAGAGAAGAATTCCATATGACATAAGACTATGAAAATAACTAAAATAAACAATTCTGGCTGTATCTACGTCAGTTATCTGTCTAATTTTTTTAACAGCATAGGCGGCCGAACTAAGCCTTCCTGACAGTTTTTCTATGTGTGGGCCCCATTGTACTGTGAGCTGTGAGCTTTGGTTTACAGACTAGTATAGGCCCAAGGAAAATAATGCACTATGTGTCCATTCTGGGCAGCATTTGGCCCAACTTCCATTTATGGATGGTCAGTAAAAAATATCTAACATGTAAATGATATACATACAAATGAAATAATAATGTGTTGTTTAACATAATTACTGCCTTTATTTAATAAAATGCGCCTTCGGTTGGTTGGTATTCATCAATAAAAAATATTCAACAAAAATTAGTTTTTCTCAAAACTCCTCGGATAGATTTTATTGAGCTTTTGTTTACAGACTAGTATAAGTCCGAGGAACATAATGCACTATGTCTCCAGTCTGGGCAGCACTTGGTCCAACTCCCATATATGGATGGTCAATGTCCTTTAATAAATTACTATCGAATATTAAAAATTTTATTTTTTTATGTTTCAAACTACTTCACCATCCCTGCATAAAAATCAGTTTATAATATTAATTTTCATTACGGCGAGCGCACTTAAATAACTTTAAAAAATTAAAATTCACATCGTAGCTTGTTTTTCATGGCAAAAAGCCAATCTGAAAGTAATCGAATTCCATGGGCGTCATCCTGAGTTAATTAAAAAAGGTATGAACCGACTTGGATATTAATGAAGGAGAATTTTTGATGTTGCTTTGAATCCTTGGGTTATGCTTTCAACTAGTGATTAGTATGCCAAACATAGATATGTATGTACAGTAGTCAGGGACATTAATAATTAACATGTCATTAATAACAATTATTTTTAATGACACCCTACGTCAATTTGCTTTGTTTAAGGCAATTGTCCCACTGCCAGCGAGGCAGCGACTAACTATCGGCTATCTCGGTCATGAAACGTACAACAGATATACATTCCGTGTGTGAAAAGTGATGCAGATGTGGCAGTATCTACATCGCCACATGCGAACTACGCATCAAAGACCTGACGTCAGACAGACGTCACATAAATCCTGCATCGCGCAATTAAAGTTTACCGTGCAGTGGACATATATACGAGAACCCAACATCAATCATTGGGCAGTTGCCCGCCAGACACAACACCCGTCTGGTTGGAGGATCCTCCCTTTTCTATGGAGTATGAGTGAACTTTACACCCTGTTCCTCATACCCCTAAACATATATTAATAGTTGATCGTTGACTGTTCACACCGCCCCGCTCTGGGCGGAGCGGAAGGGCGTGTCAGACTTTTACTGACTAAAACCCACCCTGTTCCTTCAGTTGCCAGTTGCCAGGGTCCCTGTATCCCTTTCGGACTATCCCGCAACCCTGGCAGGGTGGGGCAACTGCCTAAGACATTTCATGCAACTGTCAAAGAATGACAGATGACAGACATGATTAATTATCATTTTATTTTTATTTATTTGTTTTTTTTTTTTGTTTTTGATTTCATTTCATTTGATTTAAATTATACGGACAATTTAAGTAAGTAGTCAATTTACTTATACAGGGTGTTAGGGTAAATACCGTTATCCTTGAAACCAGTGGTTTGGTGTCATCTATAGAACGTAAAATCAATGGAAAATGACGACTCCTTTTTTCTTTTTTTTTTATTACATTTTACCACTCGAGTATTTCACCCTTTCACCTATGCGCTAGGGCAACAAACTTGGATCTCAACACGGGTGGGACGCAGGACGTGACCTGACCGTCCGCGAGCGCGACCCCTCCCTCAGTCAGTCAGCTGTTTCGCTTGCGAGCACAATGTCGGATATTTTTTTTTTTTTAAATGAAAATAATGTTTTTTTTTTGTTGTAGATCATTTATTTTTATATTTAAGTCAACTACCCATGTTTTAAGTGACAACGGTGTTCACCCTTACACCCTATATTATGAATGACGCTGAGTTTATTTTATTTGTCACTAATAAAATTATAAAACTGACCGTGAAGAAATGTCGAAACAAACTCAGAGGTCATCTCTTAAGACACTATCGGTAGTAGAATATATTATCATGAGTCTAACAGTGTAAGGTTGTATTAAAAGTTTTTTTTTAGGAAAGAGTAATAACAGGCTTTCGGCGTCTTTGCCACACGGCACTCATGTATAGATAATATTTGTGAATACCTTAAACATATATAGCTCGTGGCTAAGTAATAACAGTCGCACGGGTCGATCCATCAGGTTAAGCTACGCTTGCCGGGGTTGGTCCGTTGATGGGTGACCATTTTCACATATCGAGACTCCTCCGTGCCTCGGAAAGCACGTTAAGCCGTTGGTCCCGGCTGTCATTTGTAGATCTTTGACAGTCGTTACGAATCGTCAGAAGCCCGAAAGTCTGACAACCAGTCTAACCAAGGGGTATTGTATTACCCAGTTACTGGGTTGTGGAGGTCAGATAGGCAGTCGCTCCATGTAAAATACTGGTATTCAGCTGCATCCGGTTAGACTGGAAGCCGACCCCAACATAGTTGGGAAAAGGCTAGGAAGATTGTTTTTTTTTTTTACCTTAAACATGAGTTTTCCATGTATCTACTTACTGTGTGTTGAGAGCAGTATTACCATGCAACCGTTACTTTGCGTTCATTTTACTTTTTTATCCGAAAACATAAAATCGAGTAAGGCCTCAATTTAATGTTTTTGTCTTAAAACAAAGTCAAAAAGCTTTTATTAATTCTCTAATTTCTTTTTTAGGTCGTACATTATTTGTCTGGATACGCGCTATTCATAAAATGCCTTTCTAATTCATGTCATGATTCATTGCAAAATGTTGTGAAACTGACTTGCTGAAACAAGCCACTTATTTTATTCGCTGTTTTTACGCTAAAACAACTGAACGGATTTGGATGAAATTTGGCACATGGGTAGAGCTTGACCTGGGTTAGGATATAGGATAGTTATTATAGATACGTAGATAGATATATTTTTATCCCGATATTCCTCAGGAGTTCGACTTATGCTGGTGAAACCGCGGGGCTCAGCTAATTATAAATATTTAAAACAAAGAGTATGAAACGATAAAAGGGTATAATTAAACCAGGCGCCGGCGCCGCTACCACAACGTTTTTATCAAAAGGCCTTTTCATTAAAAAGCGTGGTTTGAGCGAGTTCTCGGAATAATATCTAATAAACTTTTTCATGAATATGACACACATTACATCACTCATGTTTTCCCAAAAGAAGGTAGGCAGAATTATATTTTGCCAGGCATTTTATAAACTTATAAGATCCAAATAAGAACATCCCCATCTTACGTGTAGGGGAGATACCATAAAAAAAATCATGATTGTTTTTTTTTCCATTTTGTCGGCGTGATCAATATTATGTATATCCATGCCAAATTACAGCTTTCTAGTACACACAGTATCTGAGCCGCGGACGGACATGGCGAAACTATAAGCGTTCCTTGTTGACTACGGAACCATAAAAACGCTGGTTGGTAGTTTATTTTTTTGAAGACGTTTTTAGGTATTTAATTAAAGTAATAAAAACTAAAACCCAACTACGACTAAAAGGTATAAACAAGACACCACAGACAGACAAATTAAAAATCCGGAGTCACATGTGTTAGGGCATAAATCGAACAGATTACTTGTGACTCCGGATTTTTAATTTGTCTGTCTGTGGTGTCTTGTTTATACCTTTTTAGTCCTAGTTGGGTTTTAGTTTTTATTACTTTAATTTTTTTTTAATTATTTTTGGGTTATAATATATATATTTTTGAAATGTGCTCATTAAGCCCTTTCATTTGATACCCAACATGGTACGATTAAACAATCTTCTTTTTTAAGTTCCTGACTTTATGTCCCCTAGAGCGCGCCTTTTTTAATTTAATGTGACGTCACATAGCCTATAACCAGCGGACAATCAAGACGCTTCCAACGATACCTCATTTGTCAAATTGTGATGAGTCGTTTAGAAGATATTAGGGAACAGATGAACATACATACATACATACCGGTCAAAATCATAACCCTCCTTTTTTCACTGCCGTAGTCGGGTAAAAAATCGAATACCACTACTACATTGCTATGTGAATATTTTATACATCAAAAACTACTCGAGCAAAGTTAATTTAATTTATGCAATAGGACCACCACGCGGGCTTCGTCTAACAAATAAAAAAAAACCACGTTAATCGGCCCAGGAGTCGCGGAGAAATCGGTATACATACAGGAAAAAAAAGGCTGTGTGCATAACCTCCCCCTTTTTTGGAGTCGGTTAAAAAGAAACATCACATTAGTCACGTCATGTTGGTAGCTTGTTGTTATTAGTAGATTTCGTAAAACGCCTAAACCTTCGGGGTATTAGCGTAACACACTTATAGTAGCAATGGCTTTTATTTTGACAGTTCAACAACATTAATTGCAGTTGATGAGAAGACAAATTTTTCGAACATAATGAAACAATGGATTAGCAATGTCGTTGAAAATCATTCAGATTGTGATTGAAATTGTGTTACGCAATTTAGGATGCTGTAAACTGATGACAAAATTTTCTACCAAGAATTTCAAGTTAGATTAATTACATCTTAAGAAGTATTGGGACTCCAATTCTTGTGAAATTAATTTGTCTAATTAGAAAATTAATGCCAGTCTATTTTGTTACATAATTCTGTTTCCATTTCAATTTGGAACACAAAACATAATGGCTTTTTTAATTATATTATGTAATTTTTTGTTTTGTTTTATAATTTATTTTTAACAACATTTATTGATATTATGTAGGTCCTGTTTTTTTTTTTTTTAAGATATTGAGTTTCTTACTAAGTGTTTGAATTTAAGTATAAAAAACCTATTTCATGTTTTATTATTTCACTAGCTGCGCCCCGCGGTTTCATTCGCGTAAGTCTCGATCCCGTGGGAATATCGGAATAAAAATCCTATGTGTTAATCCAGGTTATAAACTATCTGTTTGCCAAATTTCATCCAAATCCATTCAGCCGTTTTTGCGTGATTGAGTAACAAACATCCAAACACACAAACTTTCACATTTATATATATATATATTATTATAAATTATAATATTATAATTATATTATATATAGTAGGATTTTGATTGAAAACAGTGATCGGAATAGGTAGAGCTAATCTACCTAAAGTTCAAAGAACAGAGACAAAAAAAGTGGAGACTTCCTTACGACTAAAATATTTTTTCGGGAGTAATGTCGGGATTTCGGGACATCACTTAAGTACATTTAATATAAATACTAAAGGTTTTTACCTTAAGTTGATTAACTTAAAAAAAAAAAAAAATTGCATACTCTTTTTTTTAAACAGAAACAGGAAATGAATACTATACTTGTTTTACTTTATTAATTTTGGTTGTACTTAAGTAATGTTCCGAAACTCGAGACATTAGTCCCGAAAAAATATGTTGTCGTAAGGCGTCTCCACTTTGTCTCTGTTCTTTTTCGTTATCACATTTGAATATAAATAAATGAGATGTGTGATGTTAAAATATTGGCGACTTTATTTTGAAGTTTATGCCGTCTGGTTTAGTAAATTGTACAGAATCTCGATAAAATATGTATAATGGAGATAAGCTACGATCCTAGGAGAGTTGTATTTGAAACAAAATTACCACAAAATTATTTTATTTATATTTTTCTTTTATTTCATAAAGTTACTTATAATTACATTTTTAAATATTAGAATAAAAAATATAAAAACATTTAAATTATTTATTTTATTATTTCTGTAGGTACCCACGGTAAAATACATAGAGGTATGACTTTTATATTATAATTTTGAGTACAAAACGTACAACACTTAGTTTCGAATTCTAACTTTGATTCGAACACTTACTTAAATAACTACGCTAAGCTACATTATAAGCTACCTTTATAACAATGTTGAAGTTACAAGCTGTCGAAGTTAAACATCATAGTTACTCAAAGGTTCCCAAGATCCCTAGAGTAACTATGAAATTTCGAACCAGGTATTTATCTTTCCAATTAAGATTTTGATGTTTATTTATCTGTTATACTCAGAATCTCAATAACACAGGTGATACAGATTCCGTAAATTCTGGAAATTTTCAATAAATTATACAGAACTTGATGTAATCCTAATCCTAACTTAATATTATAAATGCGAAAGTGAAAGTGTGTTACTACTACTTAATAAAAATACATTTGTATTTATATTTTATACTAGCTGTGCCCCGCGGTTTCACCTGCATAAGTCTCAATCCCGTGGGAATATCGGGATCAAAAGTATCCTATTCCAGGTCATGGTCTACCCCTGTGCCAAATTTCATTCAAATCCGTTTAGCCGTTTTGGCGTGAAAGCGTAATAAACAAACAACAACACTTTCGCATTTATAATATTATTAAGATTCATAATTTTGATCAATTTTAATTTTGATTTCTAAGTAGGTACAGTCATGGACTTTAATTGATGAGCCACTTTCAAACTTTTCAATTATGCAGTTTCATACATTCACGAGATTACACGATTAAACACGAACTTAAATCGCATGCTCGTAAACAAGATGACAAATTACTAGTAATCGGAAATAGTTTTATCCATAGAGGTTGACTAATAATAAGTTCTCAATGATAAATAAATACAATGTTTATCCAATCTATTTGATACTGACCTTTGAATCAGAGCTCAATAACTCGATAATTCTGAAAACCTATCCGAAGACAGTTACAGTTGAAATGTCGATGTCAGAGCGGTTCTCCATACGCTAACGTTACTATGGCTACGCTAAAACATCGTCACTAGGTTAGGGTTGCTAGACAGTCTGTTGTCATGTTTGTAGTTCTGGCTCTCAGGTTAGCCAACCGGTAAAGTTCCGTATCTGGATGTACGAGTATAACCGACTAAGCCGGATTTGCATTACACGGCTAAAATACGAACAGTGCCAGGTGGCTCATCAATTAAAGTCCGTGACTGTACCTAATTTGCACTTATAATCATGACCCTTCCTCAAAGTCGTATACGGCACATTTCACTCTTAACATTAATATTATTATATATACAACTTCAAGAACCTAATAAGACAGTTCCAAGATCTACCTCAGCTCAGCAATATCGTGACTGCATAACACCTGAACACGAAAGTGTAAATCAGCTTTGCCAACTTCGAGCACTTTGAACAAACTGCGTATGAAGCGCTTTGAATAAGGGCCTTATCACACTGGCGATTTGCGAACGTGTTTCCCAGCGAAGCGATTTGTGAGCGTGCCCTCCGCGGGTGCGAAGCGACCAGTTGCAACTACGCGACATATTTTCCGCATGTTCCCAATATTGTACACTCGGTTGTCTCGCTCTTTCTTGTACACTCACGTCAATCACTCTCGTCTCAATCGCACACGAGGCGAACACGTTGCGCACACGCAGGGTAGGTACTCAGCCAGTCTATTCTGTAAAAATCTCACCGTGAAAACTTAAGTGAAGTAAGCTGTCATTGCACGGAATGCTAGGGATTGACGCTATTGACAGCTCACTTCAAGCTCACTTCACCTCCATTTTCACGGTGACATATTTACAGAATAGATCTGTTGGTCATGGTGTTTGATATCATCATCTGCCTAGCCTTTTCCCAACTATGTTAGGGTCGGCTTCCAGTCTAACCGGATGCAGCTGAATACCAGTATTTTACATGGAGCGACTGCCTATCTGACCTCCACAACCAGTAACTGGGTAATACGATACCCCTTGGCAAGACTGGTTGACAGACTTTCAGGGCTTCTAACGACCCGTAACGACTGTCAAAGATCCACAAATGACAGCCGGGACCAACGGCTTAACGTGCCATGGTGTTTGACATGTTTCATCGAGATCCGTTCAGCTGCTATGTCACACAAACAGACAGAATCACTTTCGCATACTATGGATATGGATTGGTCGCGCCCGCCTAAGCACCCACGCAAGCTCGACCCTGAACGAAGCCTTAGTTGCTTCGACTTGCTTCGTCTCATACAATTTAGTGCTTCGCCTGCAATTGTCGTTGTGCTAAGTAAAATTACTTACTTGTTTAAAGCAGGGATTCTAAAGTGAGTCGTGATCACTTTATGTTGTGTGGAGAAAGGTTAAAAGTTTCATACTTAGAACTCATAAAACCCAACTACGATTAAAAAGGTATAAACAAGACACCACAGACAGACAAATTAAAAATCCGGAGTCAAACGTAATCTGTTCGATTTATGCCCTAACACGTGTGACTCCGGATTTTTAATTTGTCTGTCTGTGGTGTCTTGTTTATACCTTTTTAATCGTAGTTGGGTTTTAGTTTTTTTTACTTTATTTTTTTTTAATTCTTTCGGGGTTATATTATATACATTTTTAAATGTGCTCATTAAGCCCTTTCATTTGGGTACGATTAAACAATTTTTTTTTGTTCCTGGCTTTATATCCTCTAGAGGGCGCCATTTTTAATTTAATGCGACGTCACATAGCCTATAACCAGCGGACGATCAAGACGCTTCCAAAAATACCTCATTTGTCAAATTGTGATGAGTCGTTTAGAAATTATGAGGAAACAGATGAACATATATACATACATACATACATACCGGTCAAAATCATAACCCTCCTTTTTTCTTCACCGTAGTCGGGTAAAAAGTAAGTTTTGTGTTTAAGCCAAGTCATAGGTCTCGAGTTCGATGCAAGGCATGCACCTCTTACTTTTCGGATTCATGTGCGTATTGCATTTATCACTTGGTTCAAAATTGGTGTAGGAAAACATCGTGAGGAAACCGGCATGCCAGAGAGATATTTCTCGATTGCATGTGAAACCAAGTCAGAAGCTTGGGTGGCATAAAAACTCTGACACCAGGTGAGTCACTGCTTAACCTCATCATTGAAAAAGTAATAAAAACTAAAACCCAACTACGACTACAAAGGTATAAACAAGACACCACAGACGGACAAATCCGGAGTCACACGTGTTAGGGCATAAATCGAACAGATTACGTGTGACTCCGGATTTTTAATTTGTCTGTCTGTGGTGTCTTGTTTATACCTTTTTAGTCGTAGTTGGGTTTTAGTTTTTATTACTTTTTTTTTTTTTAATTATTTTTGGGTTATAATATATATATTTTTGAAATGTGCTCATTAAGCCCTTTCATTTGACACCCAACATGGTACGATTAAACAATCTTCTTTTTTAAGTTCCTGACTTTATGTCCTCAAGAGCGCGCCTTTTTTAATATAATGTGACGTCACATAGCCTATAACCAGCGGACGATCAAGACACTTCCAACGATACCTCGCTTGTCAAATTGTGATGAGTGGTTTAGAATATATGAGGGAACAGATGAACATACATACATACATACATACCGGTCAAAATCATAACCCTCCTTTTTGCTTCGCCGTAGTCGGGTAAAAGGAAAGAAAGAAGTTGTGTTTTCTAAACTGTATATATTGCTTCCGTTTCGATGACATTTCTGTAATAGAAACGACATAATGCTTCTGTCAGGGTTATCTCCTTTTATGATAATGTTATTTCATAGTAAGTGGTTATTATTAGTGGTTGCTGTGCATTGCAGCTTGTCTGATTAGCAGGTCAGCAGGTTATATCACTCACGGTACGGCTGGTCCATAAATTCAAGGTCGCTCAGCGAGCAATGGAACGAGCTATGCTTGGAGTATCTCTGAAGGATAGAATCCGGAATGAGGTAATCCGGCAGAGAACCAAAGTTGTCGACATAGCTCACAGAATAAGCAAGCTGAAGTGGCAATGGGCCGGCCATATTAGCCGTAGAACCGATGCCCGTGGGGTAGACGTGTTCTTGAGTGGAGACCGCGAATCTGCAAACGTAAGGTAGGACGCCCTCAGGCTAGGTGGAGCGACGAGCTTCGCAGGGTGGCTGGTAGCAGCTGGATGAGAGTTGCCGAGAATCGAGCTAAATGGCCTGCAATTGGAGACGCCTATGTCCAGCAGTGGACTGCTATAGGCTGACTGCACTGGACGTATAAACCTAGCAACTGTATAAAAGTTTTTTTTTAAATTTATTAATATCCTGTTGTGCAAATTATTCCGCAGCAAAAATAATATTTTTCCCTGTCCTAGATAAATCATTTTCAAAGGCAAATAATCAAATAAAAATACCAAGTACAAAACAAAATTGTAGATTACTACGAAATTCCAGTTATGCCATCTTATTATTCCATCGGGAATCCTTTTTTTCTATCAAAAGTCATTCCTTATTTGTGAACCGTTGGTTCGCGAAAGAAAATCCCAGGCCATTTACGTAAAATATCATTCGTAAAAAATCTTTATTTCTTTTGACTTTTCAAATACCTTGAATAATGAACAGGAAATTCAAAATTGATTGGAAGCTTTTTATTTTTATACGGGTTGGTATGCCGAATATTTTCGCGTGGTCCTAATCAATCTGTCTAGCCTTTCCCAACTATGTTGGGGTCGGCTTCCAGTCTAACCGGATGCAGCTGAATACTAGTATTTGTGTGGTATTTGTGTGTGGCGTGTAGTACTTATACGAAACTATTAAAATCACTGACTTTACACGTAAAATTGTCAGCATCCGTATTACCACCGACGTGCGGCTTAATGTACAGCCACGGACTTTAATTGACAAGCCACCTTCAAAATTTTCAATTTTACAGTTTCATTTTTCGAGATTACACGATTAAACACGAACTCAAACCGTACGCTCGTAAACAAGATGACAAATAAGTTACTTATAATCGGAAATAGTCTTATCCATAGAGGTTGACTAATAAGTTCTCAATGATAAAAATAAATAAAATGTTTCATTAAGTTTATCCACTCTATTTGATACTGACTTCGTTTGAATCAGAGCTCATTAATTGATTATTTTGAAAACTTATCTGAAGACAGTGACAGTTGAAATGTCGATGTCAGAGACGTTAATTTCGAAGTTGTCGAAATGACTATTAATATTTCTCCGTACGCTAACGTTACTATCGCTACGCTTAAACAATCGTTGCTAGGTTACTGTTGCTAGACCTACAATTGGTTGACTTTGGGTAGTCACTCTGCTGTCAAGTTTGTAGTTCTGGTTCTCAGGTTAGCCAACCGGTAAAGTTATTAAATATAATTTTCTTCTACTAATACGAAGACATGACTTTCCGTGTCGGGAATCAAATAAACCCGATTGGCAATACACGGCTAAAATACGAACAGTGCCAGGTGGCTCATCAATTAAAGTCCGTGACTGTACAGTCGAACAAGCTATTTGATATACAGGCAACATATATTCATTTTCCGCTACACTGCCAAAATTCGTTTTGATTGTGTGTGTAATTTAACTTTTTGAGCTTATGGCTTAGGAGCGAGACGTAAAAGGATTAGTTGCAAGTTATCTGCCTGTATACCAAATAGCTTGTATGACTTTACCTGGAAAAGTTGTTAGACAATTCACAATGATGCCGAAGATTAGAGTCTGTGTCAAAGTTATGTTTCTAAAAGAGTTGCAAACATATCCGAGTGTCAAAGAAATCCGTACTATTTGGTACTTTCGAGTAAAAGCATTTTATGTATTACGGTATAGATCCGACACTTTGTCTTTCGTTTGTGGGCTAACTGCTAGCGATCGCATTTAATTTAAGTACAAAAACCACTTGCAGAAATCAAAGGTAAAAATCTAGTTATTGCTTACACTGATAATGTTTTTAATTTATGTAAATTACCTTAACAAAAAATCACGCTTGTTTTTCCTGAAAGGCTGGGCAGATGCTTGATGCCATCTTTCTAGCTCTACACTATACATAGTATACCAACATTTAAAATTTAAGACCCACCGCAAGCGACTATTACTAGGTACAAAAAAACTTTTTACAAAAAAAAAAACAACCGACTTCCGAAAAAAACACAAAAAAAGTGAAAAATAACTTTAATATCGGAAGTCGGTGTCTTTGCCTTTCAATTTCCGTTTTTTGCCACCGACTTCCGAAATTAAAGTTAATCTTCACTGTTTTAGTGTTTTTTTTTTGGAAGTCGGTTGTTTTTTTTTTTGTAAAAAGTTTTTATTTTTCACTTTTTTGTTGTGGTACCTACCCCACACAAATCCGAATACCACTACCTGCTATGTAAATAACAGTGAAGGAGTCAAACAGGATATCGTCTAGATAAACTAAGTGGGAAAAAAAAAACGTAATATTGAAGCTAACTCAAAAATTACGCAAGCAAAGTCAATAAAATTTATATGGGATCACCTCGGAAGCATGACCTACCAAACAAAAAAAGAATCATCAAAATCGATTCATAATTAGCAGAGTAATCGCGTAACAAACATTCAAAAAAAAAACATACAGACGAATTGAGAACCTCCTCCTTTTTGAAGAAGTCGGTTAATTAAAAGATTATAACTAACTAACTACACAAATAAATACACATAGGCGCCGAAGTACTCGCCCTCATTGCTGTCATCCGGAAATGTGTCCATAAGACTGGCAGCATTGCCACGTTAAATGGCAATGCTAATTCTTTGGTCAAAGAACAAGCGAGCCCTCTGGTCACGTGAAGTGTCGACCAGTCAGCGAGAAATTTCCTTAAAAAGAGATGCGCACTCGTAAATAGTTCAAGAAGCGAGCGGATTGCCAACCAGGCATGAATATAGGTTGGTACGGAGAAATTTCAAGGAGGAGCTCGTGGCTAAGTAATAACAGCCGCTCGGGTCGAGCCATCAAATTAAGCTACGCTTGCTGGGGTTGGTCCGTGGATGGGTGACCATTTTCACATATCGAGACTCCTCCGTGCCTCGGAAAGCACGTTAAGCCGTTGGTCCCGGCTGTCATTTGTGGATCTTTGACAGTCGTTACGAGTCGTCAGAAGCCCGAAAGTCTGACAACCAGTCTAACGAAGGGGTATCGTATTACCCAGTTACTGGGTTGTGGAGGTCAGATAGCCAGTCGCTCCATGTAAAATACTGGTATTCAGCTGCATCCGGTTAGACTGGAAGCCGACCGCAACATAATTGGGAAAAGGCTAGGCAGATTGACTGAGAAATTTCTAATGAAAAACCAATTATCACTTTGGCCGACGTTGGGATCGAACTCCACTAGAAACTCTGGTCTCAATTACAACCACTACACCATCAAAGGAGTTTAATAAGTATTAAATAAATAAACTAAGCCCGTGTAGGCAGATACAGCCCAGAGGTTACTCAGAACATCAAAAGAGGTAGTCGAGTTACGCGACCTTTCTGAATAATTACTACTAAAATAACAGTATTTATTTTATTTCCATCTTTTCGTAAAACCTCACACAGTTTTATGAAAAGATGGAAATAAATAGAACAAAGTTCCTACATCGAAATAAAAATAGAATCATTCAATCCTTTGCATCGAATTCCGGGAAACTCCTATACATTTCGAATAATCAGCCTATAAAGTTTCCACTGTCGGGACACAGGCCTCCTTTCTGTGAGAGGGAGTGGGCCGTAATCCACCACACGAGCTGAGAGCGCTCACTTAAGTGAATGAACACAGTGAGTCCGCGTTCAAAGGCAAGAAATTCCCGGTAATTCGTACACATTCCCCATTCAGTTGTATGTAATGTGACCCATACTGGTTTCTCGGAACGCCTATTCTCAGTGTATACTTGGACCCCACATCAAATGCGAGCAACCATTAGTGTGTCAACCGACGGGTGCGCGAACAAATACAGCATATTATATGTTTGCGCAGTCTGTGTCACAATGTAAACGTTGGGATTTCAACCGGAGCTGGTCAAGGATTTGGTGTGTGTTAGTGAACCGTTACTTAGTAGAGATTTCTGAGTACTGTGAAATTACTGGGAAAGGTATTTTGATATGTGCTAGCAGACTTTGGGTGTCGCTAGCACGACTACTGTAGTTGTGTTAGCTCCGAACGTAACAAATAAAGATACAGTTTTTGTTTTTGGTACTGATTATTAAACAAACTTGTGGGGGTCAGATAGGCAGTCGCTCCATGTAAATTACTGGTATTCAGCTGCACCCGATTAGACTGGAAGCTGACCCCAACATTGTTGGGAAAAGGCTAGGCATTTAGGGGTATGAGGAACAGGGTGTAAAGTTCACTCATCCACCATAGAAAAGGGAGGATCCTCCAACCAGACGGGTGTTGTGTCTGGCGGGCAACTGCCCAACGATTGATGTTGGGTTCTCGTATATATGTCCACTGCACGGTAAACTTTAATTGCGCGAAGCAGGATTTATGTGACGTCTGTCTGACGTCAGGTCTTTGATGCGTAGTTCGCATGTGGCGATGTAGATACCGCCACAGGCAGATGATGATGATGATGATGATTATTAAACAAACTTGGGGTCTAACTGCTGATGGTAAGTGGTATCCACCGCCGTTATCTGCAATATGAGAAGCTTCGCAGCTGCATTTTCTACACCACAGATAAAGTTGAAGTGCCTCATATACATAACACGGGACCTACCCTTAAAACTGGAACACAGAAAATCCCAGACACCTCTACAGCGGTCGCTGAAGTCGCCGAACTTATAACATACTGTATAAGTCAAAGCATGAGTTTAAGTTGTGTATGACATAGATAGGTATACAAGTAAACCACAGTAAGACGATAACACCGGTATTGCTTACAGACTGTCCACAAACAACACTTGTTTACTTAAATACAATCCAGCTACTGCGATTTCGATCGATGGTGAACAACACGATACTATAAAGTAGATAGCGATACATCGAAAAGTTTCCAACGCCCACGGAAAGTTGGTATTACAGTGAGCCAGCAACCGATTGCAAGATTTGTTTATGATAGTTTCATGTTGTTTGTTCATGTTTAAAGGAATGTTGCTTTGAAATTGTTGTTTTGAAATCTGAAACCTTGCTACGCTATTTCATACGTATGTACTTAGAGAGGAAAATTTTCTTTGTAAAAATATGAGAAAATATTGCTTAATTTTGTTCTTTTAGGTAGCAAAAGTCGAAAAAAATATGAAAATTCACTGACGCCATTTTCTGTAATTCCAGAACCACCCAATTTTCCTTACATTTTATTTACAATTTAAAAAAAGAATAAGGGTGCTCCTGGTTTTAAGACAAGGACAATAAAGACCAACCTTCTCGGAAATTCTTCTTAATTTTTGAAGAAAACATAATTCATTTGTTTTGTGACGATCAATAAATAGATTTGTACCTGAACAACAAAAGAAACTCCTCTCGGAAGGCAAAGATTGCTTTATAATTTATTTTTATATTAAAATTATGCCGGTCACTGAAAGTTATAGTAGGTATTCCTTCATAATAATCAAGAGAAAATTCATAATATTTTTTAAGGGAATAGCAAATACTTCTTATTGGTGTTGAAGATATATCACCTCCATGTACTAACGCTGGTTACTGGCTAGATAGCAACTGTCTAAATTGAAATAGCCATATAGTTTCGTACGGAGCTCCATTCTTACTTTATATACCTTCCTCATAATATATGCTTTACAATATTTTCTATGGTTTAGCTCTGCAAACCTCCCCAATATTGGTTATGGGCCCAGGGAAGTAAAGTGTGTTGTGTATTGTGAAAATAATTCGAAATTGTAAAAGATTTGAAAAGTACATGTAGGAAGAAAAATAACTTCGAATGTGCGTATAGAATTATTGACCAAGGACAACTACGACAGTTGGAAGGTACAGGAGGAAGCATTATTAATAAAAAATGACTTCTGGGAGCATGTAAGTGGAGAAAAACCAAAACCTACTACTGATGCTGATATATCGACATGGAAGATGGCTGACAGAAAAGCAAAGTCTGAGTTGATATTGGCATTAGATCCGAGTGTAGTTCGTCATGTAAACACGGTGGACACTTCACGAGAGGTATGGTTGAAATTAGAGAGCTTGTTTGCATCAAGAGGACCTGCAAAGAAAGCGAATTTAATGAAAAGGCTCATGTTACAAAGGACGAGCGAAAATCAAAAGGTATGTGAGCACCTTGATTCCTTCTTTGAAGCCGTCGACAAATTGGAAAAAATGGATATAAAAATCCATGATGATTTGTTAACGATTATGTTGCTGTACAGTCTTCCGGGAAGTTACGAAAACTTTAGATGTGCCATAGAGTCTAGAGATGAACTCTCAAAGCCAGAGCAACTAAGAATTAAAATCATCGAAGAGGATAGTTCAAGAGGAAACGCTCAAGTTGACAAAATAGAAGGCGCCATGTATTTGGACAAACATCCGAAGAAAATTACTGGAAAAACATTTAAGTTTAAATGTTTTAAGTGCCACAATTTTGGCCGTAAGGCATCGGACTGCACAAAGAAAAAGGAGAAGACTCAAGAAAACCGATGTAATGCATATATTATGGAGTCATGCACTAGTCATGAAAGTTGTGAAGCTTTAACCATAAATCATGTTTCAGATGACTGCCGCATCGCTATTGATGCGAAGCGCCGTCAAGAATGGATCTTTGATAGTGGTTGCACTTCTCACATGTGCAATGACGCAGAAAGGTTTGCTGAGATACTCCCTGCGAGTCAAAAATTAAAATCAGCCAGAGATTCACTGACAACCGTGCCAGGTAAAGGTACAGTTAAGTTATTAGCATGCAATGATGATCGAACGCGTAAAATTCAATTTGAGAATACCCTATTGGTTCCCGATTTACGTAGTAATTTAATTTCCATCGCCCAGCTTACTGAACGAGGTTGTGAAGTTACGTTCAAACACGACATAGCCTATGCAGTTAAAAAAGGTGAGGTAAAACTGACCGCTGATCGGCGAGGTGATTTATATTACTTGAGGGAGCTGGACGCTTCAGCGTCTGTGGTATGTAGTGAAAGTGTTGATCTATATCGATGGCATGAGCGTATGGGACATCTGAATGCTAGGGATCTTATGAAAGTATTCAAGAAATCTGGTATTGATCCGATAAAGATTGATAGTAACTTGCATGATTGTGATGTGTGTGCTAAAGGAAAAATGGTATCGTTGCCTTTTGTGAAATCCAGTAAACGCTGCAACGAGAAGTTACGAATAATATATTCTGATGTGGTCGGTCCAATGAGAGTTCAATCGAATGGCGGAAATAAATATTTTATTACTTTTATTGACGATTGTACTCGTTGGTGTGAAGTTTTTATGCTGAAAAATAAAAGTGACGTTTTGTCAAAGTTTAAAGTTTTTAAATGTCATGTCGAAAATTTGACGGGAAGAAAAATCTAATATTTACAAACGGATAACGGAAGTGAATACAAAAATAATATTTTCGATGAATTTTTATAAAGTGAAGGTAGAGAAGAAGAGACGTCTTATGACGCCATACTTACCTCAAAGTAACGGCATCGCCGAACGGATGAACCGTACGTTGATTGAAATGGCAAGGTGCATGATCTTATCGTCAGGTATTTCACCAAGTTTTTGGGCATAAGCTGTAGCTACTGCATGCTATTTGCGTAATAGGTGCCCAACTAGCAGTCTGAATGGTGAAATTCCGTACGAAAAATGGTTTGAGAGACCTGTGAATGTCAAATATTTAAAAACTTTTGGCACGAAAGTACACGTCTTGGAAAAGGAACCAGGTAAGGATAAGTTTGCAGCACGTAGTTTACTCGGCATATTTGTGGGTTATCCAGCTGATGCTAATGGCTATAAAATATGGATACCTGAGAGTAGAAAAAACGTAGTGTCGAGAGATGTAAAATTTCAGGAAGGTAAACTAACTGAAATTGAGTGTAAGGCCTTTAATGAATCCTAATTGAACCACAATGTGAAAAGAGTATTGTGAGAAAGACTGTTGATATAGAAATTCACCCTAAAGAACAGCCGGATGTACCATTTAGTGATGAACCTTCAAGAGAAGTAATTCCATTAGATATTCAAACGAATGTGCCAATGATTGATGAAGGAAGTACAGAGAATACAGAATCTACTGGAATTGGTGATAGAAACATTACTTTAAAAAGTGGTCCTGGAAGGCCGAAGATTCAAAGAGGACATGTTGGCCGCCCTCGTAAAATATACAACATGGTTGAGGTAAGAGAGAGTAGCGACAATGAGTCATCGACGGAAGAATACGTCGACAATGATGATTTTGCTGGAGCTATTGAAACCACGTTAAAGGAAGCTTTGACATCTGACGAAAAGGCCAAATGGGAGGAAGCGATTGTTTCAGAAATAAGAAGTCTAGTAAATATCGACACGTGGGAAATTGTGAAGAAACCTTCAGATCATAATATCGTAGGATGTCGATACGTGCTGACGACAAAGCTAAATGTTGACAATACTGAGAAAAAGAAGGCCAAACTGGTAGCAAAGGGATACAGTCAGCAACATGGCCTAGATTATAACAAGACATTCGCCCCAGTTGCGAGAATTGCAACTATACGTTTGTTGGTCGCCTTAGCTGTCGAAATGTGCATGGACTTTGACCAAATAGATATAAATACCGCTTATCTAAACGGTGATCTGAACGAAGATATTTATATGAATATTCCAGAGCTGCTGAAAGAAGGTTTAGAGAAGCTAAAGAATGCAGATGGTGTTAATTCTGCAGTAGGCAAAAAAACAACAAAGATGCTTGAAGATATGAAAGCAGGTGGTGACACCTGTCGTCTAAAGAAATCTTGGTCTCAAACAAGCTGGACGACAGTGGAATATAAAACTGGACGAGAAGCTGAGAGAAATGGGATTGAGATCTACGATAAATGACCCTAGTTTGTATCACAAGCGCAATAAAGGTGGATCAAACCTTTTTGTTGTTGTTTACGTAGATGACATATTAATCGCATCGCAAAAGAGAACGCATATAGATAAATTCAAGCAGGAATTGGCGAGGAGGTTTGAGCTTAAAGACTTTGGTCAAGCAACCTTTTGTCTTGGGATAGATATAAAGAAAAATGGCAACACGTATTTCTTGTCACAAGAGAAGTATATAAAAGATATCTTGAAGAAATATGCTATGGAAAATTGCAATCCTATCCAGACTCCAATGGAGATTGGAAATCCTGTTATTAGTGAAAAGGAAGTACTAAAAGGGAAACAATTTCCTTATAGAGAGCTAATTCGAGCGCTCATGTATTTAAGTGTAGCGACTAGACCTGATATCGCCATCGCTACGGCAAAACTTGCGCAGTTTGCAGAAAACCCGCAGGATACTCATTGGAAGGCTGCGAAGCGAGTTCTTCGATACTTAAAAGGTACGATAACTCACGGTTTGGCGTTTAAGCCGACAGGGTTATGCATACAAGGGTATGCAGATGCAGATTGGGGTAGCTGTGTTATTGATAGACGATCGTTTACGGGTTATTCATTCATTCTAGGTGGCGCAAGTGTGTAATGGACCTCACACAAGCAACGCATAGTTGCAACATCTACCTGTGAGGCTGAATTCGTGAGTTTGGCGGAGGCGATGAAAGAGGCTGTATATCTGAATAGCTTGTTAAAAGAGCTAGAGCTAAGTTTATTGTGTAAGGTAAGAATGCATGCTGATAATTTAAGTGCCATTTGCCTTGCTGAGAATCACGGCATACATCATGCCAAGACCAAGCACATTGATATAAGACATTTCTTTGTAAGGGATGTGCTACGCGATAATAAAGATATAACGTTGGAATATTTGTCAACTGACAAGATGATGGCAGATGTGGGGACCAAACCTTTACCTCGCGTAAGACACGAAATACTAATACGTGCAGTAGGAATGTGTGCGCGAAAATAAAGATAGATGCAATTCGTACTGGAGTTGAGGGGGTGTGTTGAAGATATATCACCTCCATGTACTACGCTGGTTACTGGCTAGATAGCAACTGTCTAAATTGAAATAGCCATATAGTTTTGTACGGAGCTCCATTTTTACACTCTTACTATATATACCTTCCTAATAATATATGCTTTACAATATTTTCTGTGGTTTAACTCTGCAAACCTCCCCAACAATTGGCTGATGTCCTAAAGAATAACAATTCTTACATATAAAAAAGTTCAAAGGCTGTCAGTGTCATCATTGTCGAGGGATATTGACACTGACAGCTCTAGAATTCGATTTACATTGTGCTGCCATCGCTTTCATTTTCATCTGTGAAATTTCGCTTGGGGTAAATATTATAAAAAACAAAACTGGTCGACGTGGTGGTACTTGGGGAGGCCTATGTCCAGCAGTGAATGTCTTTCGGCTGAAATAATGGAATATTATGTGTGAATCGAGTATTTCCAATGTTAAAAGTGTTAGAATTGACGTAACGTGTACTCGCGCGTTCATTCTAAACCCAGAGGTGTAAATCCGCTTTTGGGAAATCATCATATGACTTCTCCCGCTCTGGGCGGAGCGAGGGCGTGTCAGACTCTTACTGACTAAAACCCACCCGTGTTCCTTCAGTTGACTGTTGCCAGGGTCCCGGTATCCCTATCGGACTTTCAAACAACTGAGTTCACTCTCGAATTTTGTGCGGCCATTTGAATCAGGATCGAAGTGAACTTTTCAAAATCTTTACGAATATAACACACACTTACTACAACTTACAACAATACTTAACTTTAGACTTTAGAGCTTTCTTTATAACTTTAGAGCAGTGGTGGCTGCGACTTACGAGTTGCTTTACTGTGTGTAAATTATTTCATCGCCACTGCTCTCAAAACGGTGAAGGAAAACATCGTGAGGAAACCGGCATGTCCTAGAACCAAAAATTCGAAGACATGTGACAGCCACCAATCCGACCAACCCGCACTGGGCCCGCGTGATGGATTACGGCCCAATCCCTCTCACCGAGAGGAGGCCTGTGTCCCAGCAGTGGGAACGTTGTAGGCTGATTGATTATTCTTATGGTATTAAAAACATTACTGTAGTTACACAACACTAATAATGAATCAACTTTTTATTTACACTGTAAACTATCTTTGCTCTCGGTCTAATATTATTACGTAACTAAACAGCTGCTTAGTCTGTTGAGAGTAAATACTGAAAGTTTCACAAATCAGTAGCAACAGCCTCCAGCGATAATTAAGATGAGTCAGTTGCAAATAGCCGCCAAACATTACCAGTTAAATGTAAATATTTTGAATTTCTGCAAACTCCGTAAGTCAACAACAGTTTAACCACAAATTGCTGAAAGGCTATTTCAATTTAACCTTTGTTCTCGAGTCTCTTTTCCACGGATTAGAAATTGCTGTTTTTGAGAGACCACCTGAATCACCACAAATCGCTAAGTTTAATGCTAAACAAAAACACATCGTTTTGTGTCTGGCAAAAGGTGATAGCGACCAGAGTGATGTTTTAAATAAATTTAGCAATAAATATTTTAGTCATTAAGTGAGTGTTTTTTACAATACCTATTCCTGTGCCAAACTTCAAAGCTCTCTGTTGTTAGACGTAGCTCTCGTATAACATAATCAGCCTATAATGTTCCCACTGCTGGGACACAGGCCTCTTCTCGGTGTGCCGGAGAGGGCCGTAATGAACCACGCGGGCCCAGTGCAGGTGGTTAAAACTAATGACATGTGTCTTCGATTTTTTGAAGTGAACAGTTCTTTAGGAGCGTTGTGCGATTTTTGGTAGGGGTAAACTTATGCATTCACGTAATGCTGGGCTATAGAATATAGATGGTGCTAATACCAGTTATGGTAATTCCACTTCTATCGGCAGTCCCCATGTTTGCCTATTTTTACCCGACTACGGCGAAGAAAAACGGAGGGTTATGATTTTGACCGGTTTGTATGTATGTTCAACTGTTCCCTCCTATCTTCTAAACCACTCATCCCAATTTGACTAATAAGGTATCGTTGGAAGCGTCTTGATTGTCCGCTGGTCATAGGCTATGTGACGTCATAAAAAATGGCGACCTCTAGAGGACATAAAGTCAGGAACTAAAAAAAAAACATTGTTTAATCGTACCATGTCGGGTATCAAATGAAAGATCTTAATGAGCACATTTCAAATATATATATATTATAAACCCAAAAGAATTTAAAAAAATTAAAGTAATAAAAACTAAAACCCAACTACGACTAAAAAGGTATAGTTCTAGGACATGTCGGTTTCCTCACGATGTTTTCCTTCACCGTTTTGAGTGCAGGGGTGAGGGAAATCTCGCGTATTGATCCTTAGTATAATAGTTTTAATTCTTTACACTTTGAGGAACACTAAACGCCCATAGGCACTGAACGAGACACAATACAAGTTATACAGTATATCTAACGAAGGCCGTTGCCGTAAACCTGCAATAGTATAGCGTCTATACACGCTAAAAATAAAAATAAAATATTCACAAAAAATATTTAATTGATGCGGAAAAGAAACACTCTGTACACGCACTCTTGTCACACTTTTCTTTCTACGTTGAAATACAAGTGTACGTTTCTTTTACGTATCAATTTATTAGTTTGTGAATATTTCACTACCTACTTAATAATAAATAAAATAAAATAATGTTTTTTTTTTTTGCATGTATGGACGCTTTACTATTGTCGGTTAACGGGAACGCCCTCTGTTAACATACTGTATTGTTATAACAATATAACTTGTATCGTTATAACAATATAGCTTGTATTGTTATAACAATATAACTTGTATCGTTATAACAATATAGCTTGTATTGTTATAACAATATAACTTGTATCGTTATAACAATATAGCTTGTATTGTTATAACAATATAACTTGTATTGTTATAACAATATAACTTGTATTTCTGTCATTCAGTGTCCTTGAATGCGTTAAGGACAAACTTACTTAGTAGTACGCAATAGAAATGCTTCGAAAGCATATCAACTGAACAATTTGAATGAAATCACGAGTTTAGGGTGTGTTACTGAAAGTTTTAATAATGTGCTGAAGTTCTGGGAAACAAGATATGAATAACTGTCATGCCAGCATCACGAAGAAAAGGATTAATGTGCTTTCTTATTCCAATGCAATGTTATTCAACCTACGATTGACTTTCATGTAAACTTTAAATACGCATGAAAATAGTACGACCGATGACGTCACGCGTTGCGAAATAATGTTTTATTTTCGTAGTCATGTTTAGAACCTTTGAAAAGGTTATATAAACTAATATTATAAAGAGAAAAGATTCGATTTTTGTATGTTTGTTTTTCACGCTTTAAGGTTAAAACGGCTGAACGGATTTGGATGAAATTTGGCACATGGGTAGACCATGACTTGGGTTAGGATATAGGACCTTATCCCGATATTTTATCCCGATATTCCCACCGGATGGAGACTTATGTGGGTGAATCCGCGGGGCACAGCTCGGCGACCTACTAAAAAAGCGTAGCCATAACCTTCGACCAACAGGTGCGGCTATTATTATGTAGCCACGAGCCCCCCAAAGAATGTCAAATTTGAATGTACAGGCACTTTAAGTTAGTAGTCAATTTGATAAACAATTTATTTCCATGACTGTTTGAAACTCGATTTGTATTTTTATTCATGTTTGCACATTACCATTTTAGAGGAGCTCGTGGCTAAGTAATAACAGCCGCACTAACTAACCGCCGACTAACCCCGTTAAGCTAGGATTGCCGGGTTTAGTCGGATGTAGTTGGATGGGTGACCATCTTTCCATACCGAGACTCCTCCGTGTCTCTGAAAGTACGATAAGCCGTTGCGTTGGTCCCGGCTGTCATTCATGGATCTTTGACAGTCGTTACGGGTCGTCAGAAGCCCGAAAGTCTGACAACCAGTCTTACAAAGGGGTATCGTATTGCCCATCGTTACTGGTTTGTGGAAGTCAGATAGGCAGTCGCTCCATGTAACATAGTGGTATTCAGCTGCATCCGGTTAGACTGGAAGCCGACCCCAACATAGTTGGGAAAAGGCTAGGCAGATTGATTGCACATTACCATTTTGTTCAATTATTGCAATAATATTATATTGGTTTCGAAAGTTTTAAATTAATTGACCCTTTATGAAAAAAATATGTTAACAAAACGACACCAAATTAAATTCAACTTTCAACGATAAACATGGTAATTATTATGGTTGGTATGTTAACGTAAATACATGAGGTTTATATGTATAAGTTAATGTGCTGTATGTTAAATTACACAACAATAATTATCATGCGCTTATTAAAATTATTCGGAATTAAGTTGGCTTGTTTAATTAAAATAATTATAAAGTAAACCAGGGTGCAGTGTTTCGTCTGGTTACACCCGACTGTTTACCGTCGACCTGTCTGTCTCATTTAATCTGTGAAAGTAGTCTTATTAGACAGTCTACAGCGATCCATTCTCGCTCATAGTTTTGTGGCTGCATCTACATGCGTACTACGCATCAAAGACCTGACGTCACACAAAATCCTGCATCGCGCAATTAGAGTTTACCGCGCGAGCAACACAAGAACCCAACATCAATCATGGGGCAGTTGCCCGCCAGACAACGTGTTTTGAGAGCAGTGGTGCTGAAATTATTTACACAAAGTAAACCGCCCTGTCTGGGTTCGAACCCACAACCTATAAACTCGTAAGTCGGGGCCGTTACCAAAAGCCACTACTGCTCTTACAAATTACATTGTCCCTTAATTTGAACATAACTAGGTTAATAGCATACAATAGACGTAGATGTATTTAGTAACCTATTCCGTTTTATTCCTAAAGGGTCATAAAAAAACCTGTAAGAAATCGACACGTGTTTCACCTGTCAACGAGGCATCCTCAGAATGACGATTGACTTGTCGCGAACCCAAACACGATGTGTTGCCATGCCGAGCTTACAAAAAACAAATAGGTTACTAAATATTATGTCTATTGTATTTTATGTATAATGGATTTCTGCAAGTCACACCTTTTTTTTTTTTTTTGGATGGGAAATCATCATATGACTTCTCCCGCTCTGGGCGGAGCGGAAGGGCGTGTCAGACTCTTACTGACTAAAACCCACCCGTGTTCCTTCAGTTGCCTGTTGCCAGGGTCCCGGTATCCGTTTCGGACTATTCCGCAACCCTGGCAGGCATCGGTCCTAACGGACCCCGTCAGGTGTGCTGACATCTCTTTGAGGCGCGCGTGGAACACGACGCGCCATCGACCCGGGCCTGGTCCTTATCGGACGGCGAGCTACCCATTACGCGCCGTTCGCAAGCCCGCGCCTATGGTGGCCGGGAATCCGCCTGGGATTCCCGACGCCCAGGGTGTCTCCAGCGGCGGTGGTTAGGGGCGTGAGGGCGCAAGCTTTGCCTCTCCCTCACGCGTTCCGCCTCCTCCTTCGCGAGCATCACTGCTTCGCAGAAGGAGGTAACTGCCTCCCATGCCCTCTCGCTCCGTACCATGGCCTGGACCAGGGCCGGACGCGAGAGGTCAGTGCCGCCAACCGCCTCCAAGAGGACACGGCGGTGCTCCGCCCAAGCAGGGCACACCTCCACCGTATGCTCCACCGTGTCCTCCGGACGATCCGCACAGTGGTGACACCCGGGCGTTTCCTCCCGCCTAATCCTGCACAGGTACCTCCCGAAGCTGCCATGTCCGGTGAGGACCTGCGTCAGGCGGAAGGTGAGGACGCCGTGGCGCGTCTGCAGCCACTCCTCAAAGAGGGGACTTATCGCCGCAATTGTGGCGTGCCTATGCAAGTCACACCTGAATCAAATAACTAGTTAATAGCGTTGTATGGGCGTGTTAATCTCCCTTTAGTTTATGAAAATTGTTTGTTAATGACATTACTTCATTTGATGTTAATTCTACGTTTTGTTTAGTTTTCTCCCGCGTGAGAGTTTTGAATGCGGGTTTGAGTGTAAATTGGTGGAAACACTGGTTTGTTTGATGTTAAGCGAGTATTGGAGGCTTTTATTTGTGTTTCGGTAAATTAGACAGGCTTTATTTATCTATTTTGTAATAGATGTTGGTTGGGGCCGGTGCCTGACTTCGTTCTGAGCGGACAGTGTAGGCCTGTCGAAATGTAACAGGTACTTAACAAAATAGGAAATGGTCTACAAAATATCTTGTCTATTAAGCCTACAACGTCCTCACATTCACAACATCAACAAGAATCTATATAAAAGATAAATAAAATAATAAGAATAAAAGTATTTTCAAACCAAATAAAAGGTGCGATTTCAATGTCTAGGGAAATATAATACTATGAATACATTACCATCATGTTAACTAACAATAAATTACAATGAATACATTATCATCATGTAAAATAAACAATAAATTACTATGAATACATCATCATCGTGTAAACTAACAATAAATTACTATGAATACATTATCATCATGTAAAATAAACAATAAATTACTATGAATACATCATCATCGTGTAAACTAACAATAAATTACTATGAATACAATATCATCATGTAAACTAACCATAAATTACTATGAATACATTATCATCATGTAAACTAACAAAAAAATTACTATGAATACATTATCATCATGTAAAATAAACAATAAATTACTATGAATACATTATCATCGTGTAAACTAACAATAAACTCCAGTTGTCAAATCTCTCTATCACTCACAACATAGTTACTGGTTGCAATAAGGCTACGAAACACGAATGGTTGAATCTCTCGTCGAATTATCCGTGAAATTGCAGTCATATTGGCAGGCTGTTCGTGGCCCAGCTATACATCGCTAGCATTCCGCTAGGCTGCCGGTAATCCCGATATTAGCATTCAATATTGTTGCACTAGCTTTACATTTCTAGCTACTATACTTCATATTGCTCATGTAAACTAGCTACCAGATTCATCGAAGGTTTTAGAGGTAATGAAGGTATACAGGGTGTTAGGGTAGAGACCGTTATCCTTGAAACTAGTGGTTTGGTGTCATCTATAATATACTTTTTCTATGGGAGCAAACTAGAAATCGCGAAAAAAAAATCAGCTGTTCCATACATTTGTGTTCACTTAAATCGACAAAATGTATGGAACAGCTGTTTTTTTTTTTGCGATTTCAATGTTGGTCCCATGGAAAAAGTATATTATAGATGACACCAAACCACTAGTTTCAAGGATAACGGTGTCTACCCTAACACCCAGTATAGAGGAATAATTACTAAGGAAACTTAGAAGTTAAGCCGTAATGTTGTCAAAATGTCTGGCTTATTTCCTGTACGAAATCAACAAACTTATTTGTTGAAATCGGTTCAGAATGTCAAAAAAGGTGATGTGATTTGACGCGTAGGCCGTAGCGGTTCGGATATTTGCTACGACGGCGTAGCCCGCGTAGCAATGATATCATCTTGCTACGCGCTTGCTACGAAACTACGTAGGACATTTAGATCTCCGTTTTGTATATTGAAGGTACTTTTGTTTTGCTATTAGATTGATTTATGACCTCAATAACATTTTGATAATGAATTACTGTTGTCGTTTGCACTGTAAATGACTCTAGTTAAACAATAAAATAGGACAATATAAAAAATGATGAGATTAAGGCACACATAAAGTTACTTTTAAATAAGTTACAACAATATGACATCTTTCTTTCTAACTAAAATGGCCTTCTAGTGTAGATTTTAATCGATTTTACTACAAGTATGCAGTATGTTATCTAACGTAAGGCGTTCCCGTTAACCTGCAAATAGTATAGCGTCTATGCATGCAAAAAAAAAACATTAAAAAAAAAGTTTTTTTAATATTTTATAGTAAAATATTCACAAAAAATATTAAATTGATACGGAAAAGAAACACTCTGTACTCGCACACTTGTCACACTTGTTTTTCTACGTTGAAATACAAGTGTGCGTGCACAGATTGTTTCTTTTACGTACCAATTTAATAGTTCTGTGAATATTTCACGAATTAATTTTTTTTTTTTTTTTGCTTGTATGTACGCTATACTATTGCGGGAATGCCCTTTTGTTAATTAACATACTGTATTATTATACGAAAATAACAATTCGAGAAACCCTTTACAAGTTTGATTACATTATAGCATTATGTGAGTCACGGAAAAATATTCCTGGATTTCGGAAAATCATAGAGAACTGTGTTATATTGTGAGAAGTAACTTTAAACAATTTGACGCCTGTTTGAATCACAAATTCTTCAGTTAATTAATTTTCCTGAGACGCGACACGTTTACAGCGACGTGATCTGTTTATAGATAGATTGTTTCTTTAGAAAATATTTGAAGGAAAATAATAATTATAAAACGGATTGACTACTCTCAACCCGTTTTATAATTACAGAGAAGTAGAACGCTTTGTGAAGGCGATCGTCTTGTGAAGTAAATTACCATAATTTCATTTTCTGTCGCCAAGCAATGTCTCTGTTGTCTGGTTGAAAGGGTTATGAGTCTAATAACACTTGTGTTATCTTCAGTGTTAAAATACGGACCGCCTGCGTGATGAATGATAAATGATTTTATTTCTATAATATATGTAGGTTTGTACAAACACTTTTACACATGAATCATGTTTTAAAAACTAGATAAACTCACTTTCGCTTTTATAATATTATCTAGCTGATGCCCGCGACTTCGCCCGCGTGGATGTCGGTTATTAATACTAAAACCTTACTCTAAACTAGCACTAAAACTAGCACCGCGCGCTCATTGGTCAAATCTAAAAGCGTGCTTTCCTGGCTTCCTGTTACACAATTCCGTCCCTTTTCACGAAATCGGTCCCACAGATTACAGGAAAGCGAGAGGGAAGATGTTTCACATCAGAAATTATTGTGGTAAGCCAAACAAACAATTGCTGACATATCCTGGCTCAATCAGGTCACAATTCAATCATTTGTATTGAAACTTGAAACACACTGCTACAGGACGCCCTTTTTTATTGGTTTTGCGTCAATACAAAGAGAAATGCCACAAATAACTTGCTGCCGAACAAACTTTTCAGACATAAATGAATATTTTAATAACATTCCCTTTCATGTAAAAAGAATATGCAAATGAAAGAACTCTGAAATTGATAACAATCAATGGAATAACAAAAACTTCATATTTAAATAAAAATCTGTGGTCTTGAAAGATAAGACTTTCGAGAATTACTTTAAAGGTAACATTGAGCGGCATTCGTACGCGGCTGCCGCGCGCGGCATGGTGCACTGTGATTGGTCGACTGCCGCGCGCGAACATTTCTAGAAAACATTCGTCAGGAATTGTGTTTGGACGAATTATAAGCATAGCTACGACACAAGCAACCGCTTTCATTTTAGTTCTCCAATTGAAGGGCGCGGCGTGTCTCGGATATGCCACGCACGAGTTGTAATTCGTTGTATCCGCAACAAAAGTATTCTCGTGCAGTTGCTTATTTACTAACGGTAACAACATCTTTAAGTAAGGCACTCAGTTATAGTAGTACCTACGAGCTAAGACGAACTAGATTAACTAGCTCTTTCTTCAAGAAACAACGAGAAATTACTGCAATTTATCAGGCACCAAAGGTAGGTACTATTTTACAACGAAACTCTAAAGCAACATAATATTGCTACGTATACACTTCCTACCACCATCAAAAATACTTTTAAAGCGTGTAAGCAAAATTAATTATACTTACAAAAATAATTTGCAGCATAAATTACTTAGTAAATTAATGTCCCAGGGTAAGAGCCGTTTTAGACGGAAACATTTTTGCCGCGATTCAATCGCGATCCAGAAATGATATTGTGGCTAATCGCCGTATTATGGCGAAGTTTTAGAAAGATTCACCTCTTTGTCACTCATACCTGTGTGGCTCTTTGTCACTCATAACTGTGCGACTTTTTGTGGCTCATACCTGCGTGGCTCCTTATCACTCATAACTGTGTGACTCTTTGTCACTCATACCTGTCTGACTCTTTGTCACTCATACCTTTGCGACTCTTTGTGGTTCATACCTGTGTGGCTCTTAATCACACATAACTGTGTGACTCTTTGTCACTCATACCTGTCTGACTCTTTGTCACTCATACCTTTGCGACTCTTTGTGGTTCATACCTGTGTGGCTCTTAATCACACATAATTGTGTGACTCTTTGTCACTCATACCTGTCTGACTCTTTGTCACTCATACCTTTGCGACTCTTTGTGGTTCATACCTGTGTGGCTCTTAATCACACATAACTGTGTGACTCTTTATCACTCATACCTGTCTGACTCTTTGTCACTCATACCTTTGCGACTCTTTGTGGTTCATACCTGTGTGGCTCTTAATCACACATAATTGTGTGACTCTTTGTCACTGTTACCTGTGCGACTCTTTGTGGTTCATACCTGTGTGGCTCTTTATCACTCATAACTGTGTGACTCTTTGTGGCTCATACCTGTCTGACTCTTTGTCACTCTTACCTGTCTGACTCTTTGTAACTCATACCTGTGTGACTCTTTGTGGCTTATACCTGTGTGATTCTCGTTTCGGTTTCACTGTTCGTTCTTGTAATTAGAACTTTAAGTTTGTCGTAATAAAGTTCGAAGTTACAAATCGCTCGATGGCTTAAACCTGGTTCTAAAGATAATTTTTAATTGTTTTATTTTGGTCCAATGTACTTTACTTGGTTTTACCGTAATGACGCGATAAAGTCGCGCGTTAGAATCGCTGAGAAAAAATTACTGTGTGTAACAGCTCTAAGTCTTAACAATAGAGTTATATAGCCTATTAGGTAAAGGAAGGCTATAAAGTGTAGAAAAGGCCACGGTCACGAGGCAAGCCTGCCTTGCTTTGTTCTTAAGTGGGCTTGCATTTACTTATAGAGCTATTGCAGGCTATATTGCGAATTGCTATAATCACTTCGCGCGGTTGTGGAGTTTTATTTTATTTTATTCTTGTTTATGCATATTCCCATTGTTGGTCTTCAATCGGCTGATTGAATCCTCAAAGAAGTGAAAGAAATTACAATGAAGGGTTTTGACGTTCAAAAGTGCCTTTTATGTGCCTGTTTGAAATAAATTATTTGACTTTGACTTTGAACTTTGACTTGTACTATTTTAACCGTCCGGACCCAGAAGACTTCATGAACTGCAATTAATTTCTTATATATAATTTTGCCTTTACGTTCCCATAACTGATAATGCATATAAAATATACAGTCACGTGAGTAAAGCCGCGGACACAGCTAGTTAAGAATAAAATTGCTATAATTTAATTTATAGATAGTAAAATGTATTAGCTTACGCCCGAAGGTGCGTCTGCTCGCACGCGAAGCAATCTTGAAATCTTTTTTGTATCGACGCAATTCTGTCTCCAGTAGGAGAGTGATAGATGTATAGAGTAAATAGGTACTTATCAAATACTGCTTGCAAATTGCAAAAACATATACATATCACTGTTTAGCTACCACAATAGAAAGAAAGAAAAGAAAGAAAGAAATATAGGTTTATTTGTCACAGAAACACGTGCTTAAAAAGAGATAACAGTAATCAACAATATTAAACAAACAAAAACAAAATTGGTTTAAGTACAAACATGAGAACACGAGTATAAATATAAATAATTGGCACGTCATGACTGTGACAAGAAGGCTTCCACTCAGCATGATGCTGCGCTATGGGGGACCCACAGCTCAGCGCTGATTTTCAGTGGTCACTCGACCAAACCACCGACCGAATAGCACACCCATCATGTGTCAATCGGGCTTTTAAATACCGATAACAATTAAAATTCTATTGTGTCTCGTTAATGACAGGTGAAGGTGTATATGCTAATCAAAAGATCTCAAAACTTCAACTTCAGAATATCAACGTAAAAACTTCGCAGAGAGGCTAATCGAAAACCGTTTTTTGTTTTAATCGAACGTCTTGTTTTTATTCATCAGCTTTTAAAGTTTATAAAAGTATTTGTGGTCTCACAAACAAATTCTTTCAATTTGGATTCTTTTATAAAAGAAATTATTTCGATTTAATTAAACATCAGAGTTAAAAAAAACTTCAGACACTGGGGATAAAGCTAATAGAAAATATAGAAAAATATGTGTAGTTTACATTAAACAAGAATACTTTAATTATTGTTTTACAAAAACTCTAACACGATTAAAACATAACAGCTTACTAATTAGTTATAACAAACAAACAAGGGTTCTCCATTATCTTAATGTTAAAGTTATGTTAAAGTAAGTAATTCAATTTGGAGTACCTAACCTACATAATATGTACGTTAAACCAGTTATTTCAGTCCCGCAATCCGCACGTCAAAAGCTAACAAAGGGACTAATGTCATTTGAAGAGAACTAGATTTTTTTCCGTTAGTGTTAACGTATTGGAAACAGCATAAGTAATAACCATGTAGGTAAAGTCAGGTCAATTTGAAAATACGCGTAATTTATGTTGGTATAACCGTTCGTTTCAAACTTAATGGAGGCGAGCCGCTGCGCAGTGAGTAGCTAACTTCCGAGCCGACATTAAGTTTGAATCGAACTGTACCAACTTAAATTACGTGCATTTTTAAATTACGACTATAATTGTTTGTCAGTTCTAGTATAGACTGAAGCGCGGCAAATTGACGTAGTATGTCAATTTGAATAACAATTGATTTGCGTGACTGTATCATCGGAGAATGTCAAGTAACTATATTAGACTAGACATGTTATAAACGAGGTAAAAGGCGTACCTATGTAAGGATCGTAGTAGGTACTGTGGGTGCTGTAGTTTCTGCCTACCCCAATGGGAAGAAGCCGTGAGTTTATGTACTTATGTTATACTACTAATATTATAATGTTATTATTTATGTATTTTAGATTTTAAACAAATCGGTACGCCAGTAATATTCATAAAATATTAATTACTAGCTGCGCCCCGCGGTTTCAACCGTGTAAGAGTCGATCCTGTAGGAATATCGGGATATAAAGTATCTTATGTCCTATTCCAGGTCATGGTTTACCCCTGTGCCAAATTTCATCCAAATCCGTTGAGCCGTTTTAGCGTGAAAGCGTAACAAACAAACAAACTCACTTTCGCATTTATAATATTAGTTAGGATTAGGACTAGCTTCCGCACGCGGCTTCGCCCGCGTGGTATGTCTATAAAAAGTAGCCTGTGTCCTTCCGCGGGATGCCATCTATCTCCACAGACAGAGTTACTTTGGACAGACAGACGGAGTTACTTTCGAATTTATAATATTAGTATGGATTACCCAAGTTGAGATATTGTTAAAGTTATACCAATATCATGCTGTGTGTGGGTACTCATGTTCGTGTACCAAACCTAATATTTTTATGACCCGTCGCACTTTAATAATGGTTTCAAATGTTTACTATCTATTTTACTGCATCAGATTTTAAAGCACACTTTTATGGTACGTAAAGTTGTTCGGTCGCTGATCCACAACTTTAATATTTTATTATGGACATGAGAGCACATATTTTATGGCTTGTTAGCTCTAATAACCAGACGTAATAATTATATAAGGTGAATTTAAACCTAACGAACATAAAACCAGAACAAGAGTACCTACCTTAATATTCCTTTACTTAATATTCTTGACATTTCAGTATGGATAGGATAGACCAACGAAAGAATCCTTTGTCCCTGTTTATTCAAAAATATAATAAAATATAATGATAGAATGGGGAGCAATGGGTAGCTCGCCCTCCGATAAGGACCAGGCCCGGGTCGATGGCGCGTCGTGTTCCACGCGCGCCTCAAAGAGATGTCAGTAGAATTGGCGGGGTCCGCTAGGACCGATGCCTGCCAGTGTTGCGGGAATGTCCGAAAGAGATAACGGGACCTTGGCAACAGGCAACTGAAGGAACACGGGCGGGTTTTAGGCAGTAAAAGTCTGACACGCCCTTCCGCTCCACCCAGAGCGGAAGAAGTCATTAGATGATTTCTCACCCTCAAAAAAAAGAACATTTTTTTTTGTAATGTTTTTTTTGTTTGATAGCAGAATTTGCTTTCGCGCTGTTGATTTAAACTAAATCAACCTTAGGCCCTAGACAAAGTGACATTCTAGCAGCGATAACGATGATGGAAAAGGCAAAAATGTTTGGAACTGACTAAGCTATCGAAAAGCTTATGTCAATCCTGTTGTAAGTCGTTGTAGAAATACGAAACGCTTTCGAAGCGATTGTCACTTGTCTAGGCCCTCTTAATACAAAACAAGTCGCGAAAACGAGTGATCTGAGTTACCTACCTACGTCGTTTTCTCGTGACCACTGAAAGTCAGCTGCTGTGATCTCCCATAGCACAGCATCATGCTGAGTGGAAGCCGTCTCGTCACCGTCACGACGTGGAATTACCAACTATTTCTGTTCTGTGCTTGTGATTATAGATCTGTTCTGTTTTTTTTTTAATTCTAATCAACTTATCTTTTTTGTGTGCACGTGTTGCTGTGCCAAATCTATTTTTGTTTTCTATCGAGTAGTTTATTCGATGAAATTGCATCGAACCCTCTCTCCACACCGCGAGTGCTGTTGTACGAGATTGCACGTGACATCCCTATTGTTGCAATATAACAGCATTGTTTAACGTTCTCCCGTCAATTGCTGGGCGGAACCGGTGTTAATAGACTACCGAACTATAAAGATGTAAGGTTTGCAGTTCCTTGATAATATTATTATGTACAATCAGCTCTAGAAGTATCAGATGAAAGTGTTAATATATGGATTAGAAATCGTACATATGGGATGCCGGATTCGTGCCCTGACTAAGTTTAGTTTTGTTTATATGTATGTATCTATGCTTTATGTATTTGTGTCTGTGTGTATTTATTCTTGTACTTCATAGTTATTTTCGAGCAATCTATGTCCGCCTTTGTACAGTTTTTTTTTTTAGTTTCAATTTCTATTTCAATTTTATTCATAATCATGTGGTACCTACATACAAGAATAGATTGGACGGTGACCCCCAAACTAGGTTTTTGCCTGTATCTTGGGAGTCGGAGTTGTGCATAGAGTTTTAATAAATAAATAATGGATTCCTTCGTAGGAAGATAGCAAAGCATATCATTCATATTTCGCTGTTATGCATCGAATATAATTCGCCAATCGTGGTTGACAATGGACCAGCATGTTAATTGGCCTCTCAATGCATGGTCCATTGTTGCGATGTGCCTCATTGTGTAGTTTTCAATCGTCATATAATAGTCAATTGGAACTGACAGTCAACTAGTGGTTTATTGTACTCGATAATTATAGATCACGTGTTGATTATATGATACAGAATACTTAATACAAATGCATACTTAAATATAGGAATGTTATTACGGATGTGAAAACAACATTTTTTTTGTTGTAAAATGATGAAATATTTGGAAAATGAAGTTGTTTTAATACTACGTAGGTACCTCATAATCAGGCTATATTTATGTTCCACAACTGGGACACAAGCCTCCTCTCTGTGAGAGAGAGTGGACCGTAATCCACCACGCGGGCCCAGTGTGGGTTGATGTCACATGTCTTCGAATTTTCGGTTCTAGGACATGCCGGTTTCCTCACGATGTTTACCTTCACCGTTTTGAGAGCAGTGGTGATGAAATTATTTACACAAAGTAAAGCGCCTGCCTGGGTGCGAACTCACGACCTTCAAATCATATGTCAGGGCCGTTACAACTGTCCACCACTTCTCTCCCGTAGATCTTCGACAATCGTTACGTGTCGTCAGAAGCCCGAAAGTCTGACAAGCAGTCTTACCAAGGAGTATCGTATTAGCCAGTTTCTGGGTTGTGGAGGCCTGATAGACAGTCGCTCCATGTAAAATACTGGTTAGACTGGAAGCCGACCCCAATATACATGTAGTTGGGAAAAGGCTAGGTAGATTGAATGTCTACCTACTGGCCTCTCAAAAACCAGGAATAAAACAGTCAGAGGAGATTTTTAAACACACACGTTGCGTAAGAAACTCATTTCACACATGTTCCGGTTAACACTAAGCAGTTTAGGAGAGTTTAGGCAGTTTAAGTTTACTCAATGGTTAGTAACTTTGCGGAAATCCATTACAAAATACAATAGACGTAGATACAATTATTTAGTAACGTATTCCGCTTAACTATTCCTCAAGCATCATAAAATCCCTTGACGATTGACCAGTCGCGAACCCGAACACGACGTTTTGCCTCGCCGAGCGCTGGACTCTGCGCAGAGAATCTATGTCTAATGTATTTAAACTTTTAGGGCCTCCCACAAAAACTAAGACACTTGTTCAACGCGTGTTTAATGTCAGTTTTATGTCAAACTCCATACAGAAATGTCATGTTTAAAAGGTGTTTAGGATAAACAACTGATAAACACGGTTTTGTGGTAGGTAATAAGGTTGGTGTTTTATTTTAGTCAAACCGCCTCGTTTTTGGCCCTCTGCCTTTATCGCCCCGCTCCAGCGCACACCGCTCAAACTACGGTCATAAAAATTACGTAGGACAGTTTATAGTTCCTACATAATTTTATGAAGCAAGTTAATTTACCTATGCCAAAGTAGCTTGACCACCAGGTTGGAAATCCTTATGCCATTTCACCCGAACTAATAAGTCTGCTTCATAAATTTTTATCACGTTGGGTTGCGAAAACCAACCATCCCTGAGGTATAAAAATTATAATGCATTGAATTATGACGGTCAGCTTTGATACCGTCTATTTTATTATGCACGACGAGTTAAAACCGGGTAGATGGTCCTAAAAAATGAGATTTGGGTAATTGAGTAATTAGCAGGATGGCCGATGGTATCTACATAACAGTACAACAAGTAACAGTAACAGTATGTTATCTAACACAGGGCGATCCCGTTAAGCTGCTAGTTTAGCGTCTATACAAGCAAAAAAAAAAATTACCTTAAAAAAAAAAGTGTATAGTAAAATATTAACAAACAAAAAAAATTGATACGGTAATTATTTACAATTTAATCGTTTTTTGAATATTTATTTCATCACGTATATTAAAAACCGGCCAAGTGCGAGTCGGACTCGCGCACGAAGGGTTCCGTACCATTATCTATAAAATAATAAAACGTAATATAATCCAAAAAATAAATATTTAAGGGGGCTCCGATACAAAAAACGTGATTTTTTTGTCGTTTTTACAAAAAAAACACGTTTTTTGTATCGGAGCCCCCTTAAATATTTATTTTATTCTGTTTTTTAGTATTTGTTGTTAGAGCGGCAACAGAAATACATCATCTGTGAAAATTTCAACTGTCTAACTATCACGGTTCATGAGATACAGCCTGGTGACAGACGGGCAGACAGACAGACAGCGGAGCCTTAGTAATAGGGTCCCGTTTTACCCTTTGGGTACGGAACCCTAAAAATGAGATTTGGGTAATTGAGTAATTAGCAGGATGGCCGATGGTATCTACTTAGCTCAGAGACCGTTGGTACTAGAAAGCTGAAATTTGGTATGGATAAACATATAAACGACGCCGACAAAGTGGTTAAAAAGAACCTTTTTTTTTAGGGTACCTCCCCTACACGTAAAGTGGGGATGGTTTTTTTGTTCTCGTCAATCCCATGGTTTGGGGTATCGTTGGAAAGGTCGTTTAAAAATAATGTGAGTTTGTGAAAACCATTTTTGGTTCAGGAATCCGTTTGCGGAATATTAAGCTTTAAAGTGCTAATTTTTGTTAGAGCCAAGTCCCCCCCCCTGCCGGCTAAATGGTTGGGTTTGGATATTAGAAAAAATTCACGGCAGTAGTATATATAAAGAAAATAAAAGGAAAACTTTCACCGCTACGTAGGCTCCACAAGTTACCGAGTAATAATCGACCAACTTAAATTTGCAGTTGTAAAAACATGTTACAAGTTTTTCAACTACAATGTTAAGTTTGTTTTATAAATGCATCCCAACTACGGAACCCTTCATTGTGCATGGTTCGACATGCACTTGGCCGGTTTTAGATAATAAAAACCTTGTTTTTAAAAAGATTTTTACCTACTTATATATTATTTTTTAAATTTATTTCAGTCGTTGATACTTTATAAGTATACATTACTATCTAGCCTATTAGCTAATAAGTAATTTAAATATAACTTAAACTGCTAAGTAATTATAAACCTCGAACATAAAGTTAATTTATGTTTGCGACAGTCCTTACCATTAATTAATGGTAGCTTAGGACTGCCTATAACCGGACAAAACGAAACAAAATGTAAAAACAAATTCACTTGAAGCTGGAAAAAACTTTTTACAAAAAAAAAAACAACAGACTTCCAAAAAAAACACTAAAAACGTGTAAAATAACTTTAATTTCGGAAGTCGGTGTGTTGCTTTTCAATTTTCGTTTCTTGCCACCGACTTCCGAAATTAAAGTTATTTTTCACGTTTTTAGTGTTTTTTTGGAAGTCGGTTGTTTTTTTTTTGTAAAATGTTTTTATTTTTCCCTTTTTAGTTGTGGTACCTACTCCACACAAATTCGAATACCACTACCTGGTATGTAAATAACAGTGAAGGAGTCAAACAATATATCGTCTACATACACTAAGTGGGAAAAATTCATAATTATTGAAGCTAACTCAAAAACTACGCAAGCAAAGTTAATAAAATTTATATGGTACCACCTCTGAAGCATGACCTACCAAACAAAAAAAGAATCATCAAAATCAATTCATAATTGGCGGAGTAATCGCGTAACATACAAACAAAAAAAAAAAAACATACAGACGAATTGAGAACCTCCTCCTTTTCGAAGAAGTCGGTTAAAAACTCAGTAATTTTGAAATAATTTTTTATTAGTCTTTTCCGTTAATTACAATAACCATGGTTATATGCCATTCCCGTTGAAGATTAATAATATAAATAGAAATATATTTTTTAGTTTTTCTTACATACATAGATAGGGTAGGGCAACTAGGCCGATTTTCCTGTAGGGATCATAGAGACACGCAATCTTATACACACTGTCTAAAGACAGGCCCTGCCGGCTAATTTTCAGAGACACGTGTAAGGGATTAACAAAAACCTTCAACATACGCGAATAACATTAGGTACCTTCCTTTGTGGTAGCAATAAAGCTTTCTTCACCATCAAAGATGGAAACATTTTCTATAGAAAACCCTTACAAAGGTACAGGAACAATTGTCACTTGCGTCTTAAAAGCGATACGCACCTACAGTACGACATAAGTTAAAGGTTTCATTGATGTATAGTCGAACTCTTAATTGGTTTACCACCCTAAGGACCACCTGACGGCGCCGCTGTAGCCATACATACATTTACTATGGCCGCGTGTCCACCGCATGTCCGTAAACGGGACGTCACGTTTGATTCGAATAATCTCGTTTCTCGCTGACGTCCCATTAACAGTGGCCGTCGAAAATCAGTGTAAGAAATGAATGTCACTTGCAAGTCATAAATCGACAAGGTCTATTTGTCTAAGTGACCGTTACATAGTTTTGACCTTAGTGATTTTCTGGAAATTGTTGTCAAACGTGGTAAAACAAATACGAGGTCGACTATACACCTAATGCAGCTACCGAAACTATTAGGTGCTAGTGTTGACTAGGACCAACAATTGCTTATTTCGCTCCATTTGACAGACAGTCAGAAGCTAGAAAGAAAAAGTCAGACTTAGCAAGAGACAGCGTGTTGCTGGGTTGTGGAGGTCAGATAGGCAGTCGTTCCATGTAAAATACTGGTATTCAGTTGCATCCGGTTAGACTGAAAGTCGGCCCCAACATAGTTGGGAAAAGGCTAGGCAGATGAAGACGACGTTATAGACCCCCATCAAGCTATTTGAAAAGTGATCGTGTTTGACGCTCCGATGTAACCTTTAAGTTGTGTCGTTCTGTCACCTCTTCCAATATTTCACGCATGAGAGGTTTATCCTAAGTGCAAAAAGGTTCGATTCTATCAATATCCATTCGTAGGTAATACTCTGTGCTTTATTAGGCATAAAAAGACAGATTTCCGTTCAGTGTGTCGTACTTGCTTTTTAAACGAGTAGGTATGAAAATGGATTACAGGTGAAAGAGTTTTCTAGGAAATTTAGAGGTTTATGACTTCTTTGTGTTTAGAATGTCACTTGTATACTCTACTTGTAGAAACCGTTGTTAGGGTTCCGTACCCAAAGGGTGCCAATGGGACCTTATTATATTCCCATTAGCCCGCAATAGTATAGCGTGCATAAATGCTAAAAAAATATAACCACTATTTTTTTTTTAATATAAGTATTGAAATATTGACAATATATATTTTTGGATAGCGTCTATACATGCAAAAAAAAAAATTACCATAAAAAAAGTGTATAGTAAAATATTCACAAAAAATATTAAATTGATACGGAAAAGAAACACTCTGTACACGCACACTTGTCTTTCTACGTTGAAATACAAGTGTGCGTGCACAGATTGTTTCTTTTACGTATCAATTTAATATTTTTTGTGAATATTTTACTATACACTTTTTTTATGGTAATATTTTTTTTTGCATGTATAGACCCTATCCTAGCAGCTTAACGCCCTTCGTTAACATATTGTATGTAATTATGTAGATACCATCGGCCATCCTGCTAATTACTCAATTACCCAAATCTCATTTTTAGGGTTCCGTACCCAAAGGGTAAAACGGGACCCTATTACTAAGGCTCCGCTGTCTGTCTGTCTGCCCGTCTGTCACCAGGCTGTATCTCATGAACCGTGATAGTTAGACAGTTGAAATTTTCACAGATGATGTATTTCTGTTGCCGCTCTAACAACGAATACTAAAAAACAGAATAAAATAAATATTTAAGGGGGCTCCGATACAAAAAACGTGATTTTTTTGTCGTTTTTACAAAAAAATCACGTTTTTTGTATCGGAGCCTTAGTAATAGGGTCCCGTTTTACCCTTTGGGTACGGAACCCTAAAAATGAGATTTGGGTAATTGAGTAATTAGCAGGATGGCCGATGGTATCTACATAATTACATACAATATGTTAACGAAGGGCGTTAAGCTGCTAGGATAGGGTCTATACATGCAAAAAAAAATATAAATAAAAAAATATTTAATATTTTTTGTGAATATTTTACTATACACTTTTTTTATGGTAATTTTTTTTTTTGCATGTATAGACGCTATCCAAAAATATATATTGTCAATATTTCAATACTTATATTAAAAAAAAAATAGTGGTTATATTTTTTTAGCATTTATGCACGTGTTAGATTGCTCATATTTAAAGTACAATAACTGTTGTTTGTTTATATTGTAAAACACTTTTCACATTAAGAACTTTAGTAAATAAACAATGCCAGCTGTCATTATGACAGATGGCATTGATTGATGGTTACGTTCCATTTCAACACTTTGTTCATTCATTCCATTCTCACTGTAAATTAATAGTTTGTGAAACAAGAGTTTTAATTTAAAATACCTATGTAATTATCACTCCCTGAATTAATATTTCACAGACAGATAATTTATGTTAATAGTCTAGCCAAGCCTTTTAAGTCGCAATAGAAATATTGCGACTTATAAGACTAGTTTCGGAACGAAAGTTATGATTGGTGGTTTTTGAATAACCAAAACAAATATGTATTTAATTTAGAGTTTCAATTAATGATTAAGTTATAATTAATACGATATTATAATGTTAGTTAGGATTTTATATTGTAATTCAAAAGTCACAGGTAGTTTCAAACGATGCTCTGAACTTTAAGTTGATGTCAATAACGTATCTGATTTTACTCTTCGATAACAAATAAGTACATACTAAATCGCTAAATTATTGTATTAAGTTTTAAAATGGTTCCACTATTTAAGATTTGTTCATTATTAACTATGTTAGAGATTATTAAACAATAATCTATGATCATCTGCGATTGGTCTAAAATGGCGGCAATGTGAGATGTACTTGAGTAATATTTGGAGACTATAAAAAGGGGTGTACCCGCCAATTCGAGGCCTTTTGATTGATTGGATACAACTGTGATAAAAGATGGACTACCAATAATGTAAGTTAATTGATCATATTTCTTGATATTGCTGATAGCTATGTATTTCTGTATAGGTTATAATAAATGTCCTAAGTGTTAAATTTAATTAGGGAATATTCATGTTCTGTCTCTTCTTGTTGATAAGTTGCTATAACTTTGAGAGATAGTCCAAGATATTAATGTGATAACAATGATTTATGCTAAAGTAAATATGTGTTGATCCAATACTTTAAAACAAGCTGCCATGGAGTTTCTTGTCCTTCTTCTCCGTGATGACCTAGATTTGGAACGGACAATTAGTTTTCTCATTACCATAATTAACAGACAAGCCTAATTGGAATAAATGCATAGTCTTGTCTTTCTGTGCTTTTTCTTAATAAAACCTTTCCCCTACACACCATGTAGATATACTTTCATACACAGTAAATAACTAGTAACCATTCTGACAATCAAAACATACTAATTAGGAGATAATCCCATATTATCTTTTATAGTCTTATATACTCTTTCTAACACACGCTATACTATTGCGGGCTAATGGGAATATAATAAGGTCCCATTGGCACCCTTTGGGTACGGAACCCTAACAACGGTTTCTACAAGTAGAGTATACAAGTGACATTCTAAACACAAAGAAGTCATAAACCTCTAAATTTCCTAGAAAACTCTTTCACCTGTAATCCATTTTCATACCTACTCGTTTAAAAAGCAAGTACGACACACTGAACGGAAATCTGTCTTTTTATGCCTAATAAAGCACAGAGTATTACCTACGAATGGATATTGATAGAATCGAACCTTTTTGCACTTAGGATAAACCTCTCATGCGTGAAATATTGGAAGAGGTGACAGAACGACACAACTTAAAGGTTACATCGGAGCGTCAAACACGATCACTTTTCAAATAGCTTGATGGGGGTCTATAACGTCGTCTTCATCTGCCTAGCCTTTTCCCAACTATGTTGGGGCCGACTTTCAGTCTAACCGGATGCAACTGAATACCAGTATTTTACATGGAACGACTGCCTATCTGACCTCCACAACCCAGCAACACGCTGTCTCTTGCTAAGTCTGACTTTTTCTTTCTAGCTTCTGACTGTCTGTCAAATGGAGCGAAATAAGCAATTGTTGGTCCTAGTCAACACTAGCACCTAATAGTTTCGGTAGCTGCATTAGGTGTATAGTCGACCTCGTATTTGTTTTACCACGTTTGACAACAATTTCCAGAAAATCACTAAGGTCAAAACTATGTAACGGTCACTTAGACAAATAGACCTTGTCGATTTATGACTTGCAAGTGACATTCATTTCTTACACTGATTTTCGACGGCCACTGTTAATGGGACGTCAGCGAGAAACGAGATTATTCGAATCAAACGTGACGTCCCGTTTACGGACATGCGGTGGACACGCGGCCATAGTAAATGTATGTATGGCTACAGCGGCGCCGTCAGGTGGTCCTTAGGGTGGTAAACCAATTAAGAGTTCGACTATACATCAATGAAACCTTTAACTTATGTCGTACTGTAGGTGCGTATCGCTTTTAAGACGCAAGTGACAATTGTTCCTGTACCTTTGTAAGGGTTTTCTATAGAAAATGTTTCCATCTTTGATGGTGAAGAAAGCTTTATTGCTACCACAAAGGAAGGTACCTAATGTTATTCGCGTATGTTGAAGGTTTTTGTTAATTCCTTACACGTGTCTCTGAAAATTAGCCGGCAGGGAAGCTTGTCTTTAGACAGTGTGTATAAGATTGCGTGTCTCTATGATCCCTACAGGAAAATCGGCCTAGTTGCCCTACCCTATCTATGTATGTAAGAAAAACCAAAAAATATATTTCTATTTATATTATTAATCTTCAACGGGAATGGCCTATAACCATGGTTATTGTAATTAACGGAAAAGACTAATAAAAACTTATTTCAAAATTACTGAGTTTTTAACCGACTTCTTCGAAAAGGAGGAGGTTCTCAATTCGTCTGTACGTTTTTTTTTAATTTTTTTATTTGTATGTTACGCGATTACTCCGCCAATTATGAATCGATTTTGATGATTCTTTTTTTGTTTGGTAGGTCATGCTTCAGAGGTGGTCCCATATAAATTTTAATAACTTTGCTTGTGTAGTTTTTGAGTTAGCTTCGATAATTATGATTTTTTTCCACTTAGTGTATGTAGACGATATATTGTTTGACTCCTTCACTGTTATTTACATACCAGGTAGCGGTATTCGAATTTGTGTGGAGTAGGTACCACAACTAAAAAGGGAAAAATAAAAACTTTTTACAAAAAAAAAAAAACAACCGATTTCCAAAAAAACACTAAAAACGTGAAAAATAACTTTAATTTCGGAAGTCGGTGGCAAGAAACGAAAATTGAAAAGCAACACACCGACTTCCGAAATTAAAGTAATTTTTCACGTTTTTAGTGTTTTTTTGGAAGTCGGTTGTTCTTTTTTTTTAAAGTTTTTTCCAGCTTCAAGTGAATTTGTTTTTACATTTTGTTTCGTTTTTTCCGGTTATAGGCAGTCCTAAGCAATTAATGGTAAAAACTGTCGCAAAAATAAATTAACTTTATGTTCGAGGTTTATAGTTACTTAGCAATTTAAGTTATATTTAAATTACTTATTAGCTAATAGGCTAGATAGTAATGTGTACTTATAAAGTATTATCGTCTGAAATAAATTTAAAAAATAAAATATAAGTAGGTAAAAATCTTTTTAAAAACAAGATTTTTATTATCTAAAACCGGCCAAGTGCACCATGCACAATGGTTTATAAAACGCATTTATAAAACAAACTTAACATTGTAGTTGAAAAACTTGTTCTCCCATACAGAATGTATGGGATAACATGTTTTTACAACTGCAAATTTAAGTTGGTCGATTATTACTCGGTAACTTGTGGAGCCTACGTAGCGGTGATAGTTTTCCTTTTAATTTCGTTATATATACTACTGCCGTGAATTTTTTCACATATCCAAACCCAACCATTTAGCTGGCAGGGGGGGGGGGGACTTGGCTCTAACAAAAATTTGCACTTTAAAGCTTAATATTCCGCAAACGGATTCCTGAATCCAAAAATGGTTTTCACAAACTCACATTATTTTTAAACAACCTTTCCAACGATACCCCAAACCATGGGATTGACGAGAACAAAAAAACCATCCCCACTTTATGTGTAGGGGAGGTACCCTAAAAAAATATTGTTTACGGTTTTTTTTACGGCCGTTTATATGTTTATCCATACCAAATTACAGCTTTCTAGTAACAACGGTCTCTGAGCTAAGTCGCGGACAGACGGCCAGACTGACATGGCGAAACTACCACCTTCCGGCTCCATCATCAGAACCTGAACACCACCTAGTGTCAAAGCACTTGTTAATACATGACTAATGAGTCCAAATACGATGGTGCTATCTTGTTTGATTGAAGATTTCCTATGCGCAACTTCCGGCTCCATCATCAGACCAGCTCCATGGTATCATTTTTTCAAAATATCTTTGTAGTTATATAAGTAAGTATGCCAAGTTTCAGCTCGATCGGATGCCAGAAAGTGCTTGAAAAATAAATGACAATTGGAGTAACCGGAAACACATACGAACAGAGCAAGCTAATATAAAGCTTGTAAACATGTTCGAGGTTGATAATAATCAAAATGAATATTAAAAATCTAATCATAATTATATTCAAACTAGGCAAACATTTCAATTCAACAAATTCAAACATTTTTTTAACGTCAATCAATCCCCTAAAACGTCCGCCCTTCACTGAATCTGAAGATCATGATATAAACAAAAAAAAAAAACAATCTGGATGCAGCTGAATAATACCAGTATTTTACATGGAGCGATTGCCTATCTGACCTCCACAATCCAGTAACTGGGTAGTACGATACCCCTTGGTAAGATTGGTTCTCAGACTTTCGTGCTTCTGACGACCCGTAACGACTGTCAAAGATCCACGAATGACAGCTGAAATGACAGCTAAAAGAAGCTGAAAGACAGCTGAATGAAGTTCATGATATTTAAAAATACCTTTTTCTATTTATTTGAATTAAGAATATAAATGACAGTACTATCATCAACCACGGCCAATTATTGAGCAATTTGTTTTTCGTGATCCAAGCTGCCAACAGCATTCATATCGATTCTGCCATAAATAAAGAGTGTTCAACTAGAACACTCTTTATTTATGGTTGGTAGTCCCTCGATTCCGAGAATCGTGACCAACGCAACGAGTGCTCGGATTTTCCTGCACTGGGCTTAGTGATAAATGAAAGAGGAAAAAAAAAGGTTCTCCCCGTGGGCAAAGTTGTGAGAGAACAGCTCGTAAAGGTACCATTGAAAAGTAGGTTATATCAAGAATTTCTAAAATAGTTTTCTCTCGAGGCAATAACTGAAACTGAGAGACAATAACAACAGCATAGAGGGTCAATGAATTTTTACTGAAAACCAAATGAATGTTTTCAATCATTCATTCATTCAAAAAGGAGATTATCTCACGGGGTGATAAAAATATTTTGCCAATCATAAATATTGTATACAGGATGCCCAAACTTACATTTATGCATATAATATGCATCGTTCTGAAGTAAAGTAAATAAATGATTCTTGAAACAAATTATCACCAATTCTAATCTTAAATCATACACAGCTTTAATTATATTATTTTAGTACTAAATTGTACGATATAAACTTAATTACTACGTTCTTCGCGAAAACAGGTCAATTATTCGAAATAACTCGGCGCACCTTGAAATTTTAATGGGGCATTTAAATTAACGTCGAGACTGAACTTGGAATTTAGAAATAAGTGAGATATGGCCATGTTTTGATTTGTTTTTGGTAATGTGAGACTAGCAGTTATAGAGAAGTTTGGAATCAATCAAATCTATCTATCTGCCTAGCCTTTTCCCAACTATGTTGGGGTCGGATTCCAGTCTAACCAGATGCAGCTGAATAGCAGTATTTTAAATAGCGCGACTGCGAAAAAAAAGAAAATACGAAAAGAAAGAAAATACGTTTATTGCGGCAAACATGACGCTAAAAAAGGACAAATACACGAAAATTACAAATTGGGGGAAAATATGCGTCACATTCACGCAAAACGGCCATCACTCAGCTTAGTGCTACGACCCTATGCAAGACAGAGCCCTAGCGCTGGTTTTCAGTGACAGCCGGCGTTGACGTGATGACGTCAAACATCTTATCTTATCTCCACAACCCAATGACTGGGTAATACGATACCCCCTGGACTTTCAGGCTTCTGACGACCCGTAACGACTGTCAAAGATCCAAGAATGACAGCCGGGACCAACGGTTTAACGTGCTTTCCGAGGCATGTCAAGGCAATCAATCAAATCAAAATATATTATTTCACATAGACCTACATGCAGGTCACTCAGAAGCCATGTGCACGGTTCGAATCCGTCGTTTCCTTAGGAGAAGAGTCGACAAGAACCTCCACGGTTACTCTTTTACAAATAATTGGGTTCTACATAACATAACAGAATATAATATCACGCCTGTAATTCCCGAAGGGATAGGCAGAGGTGTTCCTATAGTACACCCACATTTCACCAGTTATGTTTAAGTCCCATGTAATAGGAGGCGAGCCTATTTATTGGCTTTTACAATATTTCCAAATTAAAGTGTTAAGGGCCTACCCTACTCAAATTGCTCAGCATGATCCTCCGTTATGCCGAAAATACTACAGCATTAATTTTGAGATAAATATATGATAAAGTTGAGGATTGATGCTAGGTCCTATGTTTGACAAAAACACGATTACATACAATTTTCTCGATAGAACAAATTCCAAAGTTACTTCTAAACCGAACTATAAACCGCTGGTATACTTCAAATAATATCATGAACCTTTGCATAAGAACTGAACTAACTATGAAGCAGGTCTGATGTTTTTTTTTTAATTACCTAAACTATTCCAGGCTTGAGAGCCGCCAGCGCCCCACTCCGTCTCGCTCTCACTCAGATTCAACTCTAACCCTAAAGGGTATTTTCGTAATTCACTAATAATGACAATGCTATTCAAGCGCAGACGATTTTTTCAAATCTATTAAACAATGGATTAGCAATTTCTCCAAAATCTTTCAGATTGTGATTGAAAGTGTGTTACGCAATTGGGGTGCCGTTGTACTGTCCTGTGATAGAGTGAAAAGTTTCTTCCCTTCGTAATAGGTGTACTTACCTTCTAAAAATCCATTTATTTCACACCTACTCTATGGAATGCCTACTAATCCAACTTTCAAGCTGTAATCTCTTCAGTACGTGCCTTGTTATCAAACTGCGCTAAATGAGGCCGTGAAATAATACGCCATAATATTACTTTTATTCTAATCACCTTCTTGATTAACCGGTGATATTTCCGGTGGGGTTATTGCGTAACACATAAACTGGTAATCAATCGCAATGCCTTTACTTTGACAGTTCAGCCACGTTCATTGCGATAATTACATTGTTGAGCAGACACATTTTTCAAACCTGACAATCGTTCTCAATGACATTATGACATTCATTGGTTCATCCAATGAATGTCATAATGTCATTGCGAACGATTGTCATTTTTAACCCCCGACGGAAAAAAAGGGGTGTTATAAGTTTAACGTGTGTATATGTGTGTCTGTCTGCGCCAAACGGCTGAACCGATTTTGATTTGTTTGGTTTTGTTTGAAAGGTGACTTGATCGAGAGTGTTCTTAGCAATAAAAAAAATCTGAAAAATGTTTTATTAGATTGCTTTGTTTTTGTCGGATGTTTTTATTTTTTTTAATTTAATTTAACTTGTATGTATGTTACCTCTGGTTTTACGCAATTTCCCTGCTGCTTGGCGGTAATAACCAAAACTCTATGGTGTAAAACTCCAAAGGATTTAATAAACTTAATGTTATGCAGAGGGTGCCACCGGCGTTCGTGACAATGGCGCCGAATAACAACTTATGTAAACGTTATAATTAAGTAATAACTTAATTTGATTAAATAAAATCCTGTTGGTATAATTTAATGGTTAACTTTAATTGGTTAATTACATAGCAGTAACTTTATATGCTTTTAATTTGTAGTAATTGTTTGTTGAACAATTACTTACCGTTCTTGCACTAACATTTTTGTAGAAAGCAGAGAAAATATTTTTTTATGATCCTTCATAAAAAAATATTTTCTATAAGTAGGTATACAAAAATATCCGAATTATTTTATGAAGGAATAAGTAGGTATCCAAAATTATCCGAATTATTTTATGAAGGAATAAGTAGGTATACAAAAATATCCGAATTATTTTCGCCACAAAAATATATCAAAGTAAGTATTGTTAAATTCGCCCTATCGGAAACCCGTAGCTGTAGGCTAAAACACACCGAAACACAGGATTATCTGGGACTTGTCAACTCTTCAAAGGGTTTAAAAGGGTTTCATTGAATTGCTGTGCAATATTGGATGTTTTATTCCGCCTGCGGCTACAAGTTACGAATTTATTCAGGAGGGTTGTCCTCCGTTTCCTTTAGATGTTCGAACAGAGATTCTGTGTTGTCTAAAATGTAGCTTGCTCACATGACATGATAAGTTTTTTTTTAAGCTTACTAGTGATGTGGGTTTCGGTTTGTAGGTTTTATGTAACGTATTCCTATTTCTATTATTGTCTTTTTATTATTTAGTACGAATCCTGAAATTTAATGTTATTCTTCATTAAATCATACTATATTTAGAAACTGCCGGAGGTATAAAGCCGATAATCCAGAATAAAGAACCTTTTTTTTTTTAATCGTTTTTTTTAATTTAATAAACTTTTATGTAATTTCTTAAACGTCATGAAATTAGCATCGTCATAATTAGTTCTTAAAAGAACACATCCTTTAAAATCAAATGTAATTTATGATGCAATGACTTAATTAATCTCATTTCAAATTCACAAAGGAGTTCGTTGATTATACCTCACAGTGATTGATAAGTCAAATAGAATTAGGTATTTATATTTCAAATTAATTAGTAGGCTCGAATTTCAGAAAATAATTTTATGAAAAATATTCAAACCATTTTGCTTTACACAAACCCTGCTATTTACTATCCGCTTAAAATAAACGTTAAAATCTCCAGTTCATTCGATTTTAATTCTTCCACGTTTATCGACTTTTATGCGACAGTGTCACTACTCGCATCATAATGAGAATCAATTTACGTCTTATCAGTAAGCCTGGCTATTATCATGAATTTTAATGCCCTCAGCCAATTATTAGCTTATATTTTATTCAGAACAGTGAATCTGTGATGCCTGAGAAGTACAAAGGATTTTTTGAAAACATGGCTGTATAGGGGTATGAGGGACAGGGAAGATCCTCCGACCAGACGGATTTTGTGTCTGGCGGGCAACTGCCCAATATTTCATGTTGGAATCTTGTATAACATATATACAAGATTCTATGCTCGATGTATTCACGATGTAGGATTATGTGTGACGTCAGGTATTTGATGCGTAGTTCACATGTAGCGATGTAGATGCTGCCACAGCTGTAATTACAGTATAGAAAAATAAGATAGATAAAGCCTAATCTTTGTAGATAGGGGAAGGAAAAAAATAGCTGGAAATAAATTTTGTATCCGCCATTTTGAATATCTGTGACGTCAGCAGGCCTAACAATTTCGGATTACTGATGGAAACAGGAATTTTAGTTTAGTAACGGGGTTTTTTATAATGTTTTCAATTATTCACGGAAAAGTTTTCACTATAATAGGTACTTACTAGATTATGAACGATACAAGGACTCATTGATTGCTGACTCAGTAGTTTAGTAGCTGCAAGCTGCAATTCACCTTATTTCTCTGTATGAGAAGATACCTCATAAACAATGGGCTGATAGGCTGATATACCTAAGATATTTAGCTTATTACAATAAAACATGAGTACATATACATAGTTCTCGTTTTTTTAAATTTTATTTTGGTTGGTATATTGGCGTGTGCTAGCTGACATATGGCTAATAATTGTTTTTTTTTTTGTGTTGCGTAATGTAAATGATTTTGCATACTTTTGTTTCGAATATTTTTTTTCTAACTGAACGTAGCTGTGCTGCTGGGGAGTTTGTTGCGCCACTACTTCTTCCCAGCTAAAGCACTAGGAAGTGGTGAAGGGTGGGCGTTTTGGGGGACTGTCTTATGTAATTTTGACGTTCGAAAAGTGCTGATTCTCAGCCTAGTTTGAATAAATGACATTTGATTTTGTTTTTTTTTTTTTTATGAAAAAACACTGGTTCCGCGTTCTTGATTAGGGTCCTACTCTCATAGAGGGGAGGCCTGTGTCCCAGCAGTGGAAACATTTTAGGCTGATTGTAAAGGCTACAAGCACGGCTGACTGCCCAAGATGCGTCGAACAAACGCCTGGCATCATTACTCATGGAGGCTCTATCATTGCCCCTTTCTCTCAACCTTTGCCGGTAAATCTAGTCATAAATTAATCTTCCGTATAACACAAGTTTGCTCGATCACTCGACCGGTTTTCAAGAGTCCTACACATTGTTTCTATGAAAGACTAGAGGCGCCATTGTTCTACCAGCTATTATACCTACTAGCTCGAGTGCCCTTAACATTTAGAAGGGCACTAGAATGGCATAATTCGTAATGAACACTTTATTTATAGGTTACTTGGTCAGGTTTATTTATAAATTTTGCCAGAAATTTGCTTCGAGAATATCGCAAAATTTTGTTGTTTGTTGTTCATTACTAAACACGTGTGTTTATAAGTTAGTGTGTCATTTTTATATCTATTTATTTTGGTCAGAAATTGGAGAATGAAACTCGAGAATGTCAAGACACTCTCGAGGTCAGATATATTATTATGGAATGAACGGTAAGTAGGTACTTTGAAAACTTCACAAAAAAATATGGTGCTCAAAGCGAGCGTTCGCCGCATCTTGTGTATTACCGTATTGTAAAAAGACTTGCCTCGAATGATAAACAAAAATGATACAAGTCAGTCTCCGCTTTAAGGCATAATTCCGTGGTTTCACACGCCTAAGTCTCAAAAAGTATCCTATGTCCTAATTCAGGTCATGGTCTACCCATGGGCCTAATTTCATCAAAATCTGTTCAGCTGTTTTTGCGTGAAAGTGTAACAAACAATCTCACTTCCGCATTTATAATATTACTAGGTTTTGTCCGCGGCTTCCGCGTGCATGTCGGAAATTAACCCACAGGAACGTACTACCGGGATAAAAGTATTCTATGTCCTATTCCAGGTCATGGTCTACCCATGTGCCAAATTTCATCCAAATCCGTACAGCCGTTTTAGCGTACAAAACAAACTCACTTTCGCATTTATACCTAATATTATAAGTTAGGATTAGGATTACAATTCATTACAAGTTGCATCTTTGCAACATTTATACCCTGTCTTTTAAACTAGGATAGCCAGTATTCTAAGAGACGATTATGTAGGCTAATATCCTTACGATTTAGAAGTAATGGTATACTGTGAGGAAGTAATGAAACGAAAACTGTGCATCATCTGTTTAGATCCCACGGTTATTTTAAGAAACTGACGGAAGAATGAATCCTATCCCTTTTGCTTGCGATCATAACAATGAATCCTTTTACAAAATAATTTATAAGTAAGTATATAGCGGCAGTCTTTTGTTTGCAAACAGTTTTCGTTTGTAATCCTTTTAATTCTAGAGTAAACTACGTCCACTTTATCCAGTAAGCACTCTATGCCTGGCACTTTATCCTAGCATCGAACGCGCGTCGTAAACGAAACTAATTTGAATGATTTTTTTATCGAAAACACTAAACTATCGTATAGTATTTTTTGTTAAAGTTGCGACACGCACAATTAGTACAACTAATTTGAACGATTTTTTTTATCGATAACACTAAACGATCGTATAGTAATTTTGTTAAAGTTGCGACAAGCACAATTAGTGTTACATAGATATAAATCAATCTGCCTAGCCTTTTCCCAACTATGTTGGGGTAGGCTTACAGTCTAACCGGATGCAGCTGAATACCAGTATTTTACATGGAGCGACTGCCTATCTGACCTCCACAACCCAGCAACTGGGTAATACGATACCCCTTGGTTAGACCGGTTGTCAGACTTTCGGGCTTCTGACGACTCGTAACTACTGTCAAAGTTCCACAAATGACAGCCGGGACCAACGGCTTAACGTGCTTTCCGAGGCACGGAGGAGTCTCGACATGTGAAAATGGTCACCCATTCAAACTCAAAACTCAAACTCAAAACATTTATTTCAAATAAACCAATTACAGGTACTTTTGAATTGTCAAGGGGTCGGTCAGTCAGAAAGATGAAGCTAGTTGCCCAATCCAAAGCGTAGTAGGTTCCTATGGAGAAGAACGGGCTAGAAACTCCACGGACACTCTTTTAAATCAGAATATTGTTACAATATATTGGTTACATCATTTATATTCAAATTATACATGTGAGTAGGTACAATGTAGAGAAACGTGCACGTTAAAAGAGTCCGTAATTAAACGATAAAAAAGAAACAAAACAATTCAAAAATTTAAATTAATTAAAATAAGCCGTGGCAGTTAAGAGATGACCAGTCCCTACTGACAGCTTTCACGGACCAACCCCGGCAAGCGTAGCTTAGCCTGATGGATCGACCCGAGCGGCTGTTATTATTTACCCACGAGCTCCTATTACATAGATATAAATGAAATATAAAAATACGTGTACGAAACGAGTATTTTCGTTCGAGTTTACGTTAAATTTGTTCGTGCGTTCGTGCTGAGCCCACTGCTACGTGTTAAAAGGTTTTTAAGTGCCATATTTTATTTATATTCCATGAACTACTAAGTTATATTCAGAGTACTGCATCTGAGTGGGGCTTGCCAAAGAGACTCCTATGCATGTTTACTCGTAAAGGCTCATATAGTGCACCGTGTGTTAATAATGTAAGAAGACAAAAAAATATTTAATTGTATACTGTAATTGACATAGTGATTATTTTATTATTTTTTATTTTATATTATTGTTAATGTTAATATTATTTTTTGTGTTATTAATGTAGGAAGACAAAAATTTGATATAATTTTTTTTTTTAAAGCTTTGACTATGTCTATTTAAAAATTTGCACGACTAGAAAGTCGAATATAGTGAAACCATATAAAAATTTACCATATACAATGTACCTATATTCTGGCAAATAAAGAATTCATTCATTCACCTCAAAATATAAATTTCGTGGCATAACAAAGAAACCATGAGTGTAATGTGGCATATCGCCGATGATAATGTTGTTTTTATCAAATCAAATCAAATCCATTTATTCGCAAGAAAAAGTTTTATAATTGTATGGTCTTATAACATAACTATAATGGCCCCTTTACAATCTACCATTACCTATAGTGTGCAATTATTAAATTTTACTCAACGTCACTTAAATTTATAAAAAGACAGCAACAACAAATAATATCTCATACATTAGGATTTTAAGGAACAAATTAATTAATTCAAATCAAAGTTGTATCTCTGTCCGCTCAAGAGATAAAGTTTAATATAATGTCAGATTAAGAATTAAGAATATAAAAATAATTATTATTGTAAATTGTAATTGATAACGTCTTATTTGTTATAATGTCAATGTGTAGCAAAATTCACAAAAATTTTAACATTAATCACATATATAAATGCTCGTTTTGGCACACATAACATACATTCATAGCCATGTATCAAATCATCTAATGCAATATGCTCTGCGCTGCCAATTCTTTAATAAAAGCCCACGTTTGCTCTGCATAATTTTCTCTCAAACCACCACACGTGTTACCAGCTATTTCCATCGATTCTCAGTCGCTCCCCTTCTCAGCAACGTGACTCACATTCAGGTGTTACGGTTGAAGACTTACATTGCCACCGCTGCCGCCGTCACTGTAAACAATAACGTTTAACTCCTACGTACACAACTTACACAATTAGCTCTGCTTGAATGCGCAGGACCAGGGTTCTAGAGTGTAGAAGAAATATGATACGGTATAAATCCTAACGATATTATTATATATAATATATATAAGCATATTTATAATAAGATACCAATTCAACTCAAAACATTAAATTCTAGATTCGATCTAGATAAAGTTGTACAAGTGGTTGAATGAGTATAGCTTCTATTCTTTAAAAGAATTTATGGATAAAAAATGTTAATGACGTTTGTTGTAATATTGTCAAGAACCCTCAGATTTTGCTTGCTATGTCGTAACCTAGCCAAACATATTTGTGCCATTATAATTATCTTTTAACACCATTGTATACCATGTTTAATGCAAATAAATGATCTATATATTTTTTTTTTTTGTTTTTTTTTCTTCTCAGCTTTTTGCCTGTTTTTTTTTTTTTAAACATTTATGGACCGAAGCCAAGTAAATGCAGCGTGTGGTGTATTATGTTGAGGGTGTGTTATGATGAGGACCTATTTCGTTTTCATCTATTTGCATGAACTTTCTGACGATTCGATATGTATTTAAAATTGCTGCTTTTTGTAGGGTTATATAGAGGGATTCTTTTAGGTTTAGTAATTTAAGGCTATGAAGAAGGTGATTAGGGATGACGCCTGTTGTGGAGAGGACTATAGGGACCACGTAAACTTTTTGTTGGCGCCATATTCTAGTTATTTCATCTTTGAGTTCTGCGTATTTACTAATTTTTTCAGTTATTATCTTCTGAATGTTATGTGTGTTGGGAACGGCTATATCTATTAGGTAAGTAACTTTATTTATTTTATCCTGTAGGGTTATATCCGGTCTATTGTAGTGAATCGTCCTGTCGGTGAGAATGGCGCGGTCGTAGTAAAGTTTATGAGTGTCATTTTCAAGGATAGTTTGTGGTGTGTAATTGTAGTAAGGAGTGTTTGTGTCTTGTATGAGTGTGTATTTGATTGCTAACTATTGATGAATTACATTTGCCACCTGATTGTGCCTGTGTGTGTAGTCTGTCTGCGTGAGAGTTGTGCAAACTCCTGTTATGTGTTGAATTGTTTCTGGTTGGGTGTTATTATTATTATTATATCCTTACATATCATAAAACAAAGTCCTCCGCCGCGTCTGTCTGTCGTCCTGTTCGCGATAAACTCAAAAACGACTGCACCCATTTTCATGCTGTTTTCACCAATAGATAGAGTGGTTCTCGAGTAAGGTTTTAGTATATAATAACCGATATCCAAGCGGGCGAAGTCGCAGGCATTAGCTAGTATCCATACTACCATAGAAACCCATACTTATATTATAAATTCGATAGATTCGATTCGCCTGTCTGTCTGTATGGTACCTTTTCACGCCTAAACCACTGAACGGATTTTGACATTTGGCAAGGAGATGGATGGAAGGACATAGGGTACTTTTTATCGACGCGGGCGAAGCCGCGGGTTGAAGCTAGTAATATTATAAATGCGAAAGTGAGTTTGTTTGTTTGTTACGCTTTCACGCTAAAACGGCTGAACGGATTTGGATGAAATTTGGGACATGGGTAGACCATGACCTGGAAAAGGACATAAGCTACTTTTCATCGTGGATCTTAAACGAAGTCACGGCCAACAGCTAGTAATAATATAAAAATGAGAAGTAGCTTTGTCGGCAATGCAATCACTTAGATTATTTTTAGTTAGTTTCCTATTTTGTGCCAAAGGGATTAATTATTCTCATTAATCATGAAGTTAAATTAATATATAAGTATTTACGGTTTCTCACAATCACACTTGCTTCTTAATCCAAGTATTTAACAGAACCTTGAATGGAATCAGAACTTCAGAAACCAATGAAAAGCCTTGTTATTTGCGTCCAATAAATAACCACTAATTGAATTAATCAATTAATTATGTCAATCTTACGTAGACTGGGAAGTTCTAAACTTTGTGAGGACTTTGAGTTATTGCTATCTATTAGTTTATGCCTTTGTACTAAACGGAATGTCGACACATTCTAGGCTTGTTTAGATATTTTTTAATTTTTTTTGGCTTGTTTTGTCTAAACATTATATTTTACACATCAATATCGTATATTTTTAATTTAAAAAATAAAATAAAAATACAAATATTATTTTAATTTTTTTAATTTACTTTATTAAAGAAACTTAACATTACAAATGGCGTGCTTTGTGCTTTAAAAATTACGTTCATTATACAAAAATATCCGGTTCTAGATTAATACTTTAAAAACTGTATTAATTAAGAAACCCTCTGAAAAAAAAGAAAATACTGTGTTAAATGAAGATATCCCTATGAAAATGAAAGCATCGGTTTTTATAGTCAAATTACGGATCATATTAAATGAATCCCAACCCATCGGCGTAACAAGGGGTGATGTTATATATGTTATGTTAATCAGTTAATATAATCGTTTTTTTTTTTGTAAATCCTTTTTTTTTTCACATTTTTGTTGTGGTATCTACCGCACACAATTCGAATACCACTACCGGCTATATAAATAACAGTAACGGAGTAACTTAAAACATCGACTTATAGACTAAGTGGGAAAAAATCGTAATATTGAAGCTAACTCAAAAACTACGCAAGCAAAATTTAATACTTAGGGACCACCTCTGAAGCATGACCTACCAATCAAATTCAATTCATAATTGGCGGAGTAATCGCGTAACAAACACACAAAAAATTAAAATAAACATACAGACGAATTGAGAACCTTACATTAATACTTATGTAAGAATAATTTTCGAGGGTGTGACCAAAAATAATGAACATTCAGAGGTCAACAGATTTTAATGAACATACCTATAATGAACGTTATAACACAAACAATAAAATTCGACTAACATCCGACATAAAGCCGTAGATACACGTTCATCTAAAATTATCTCCGACCGATTTAAACGGCTTTTCGGACGATTGTTATCATTATTTCCGGATCAAAACTGATTTAATTAAAATACACTGTTTCCGAATGCTATGTGTGACTTTTGACTGTGTATTGTATGATAGTAGGCAGATAGGAATAGTTTTAAGTGAATCTACTCTACTTTAGGGGTGTGAGGAACAGGGTGTAAAGTTCACTCAATCACCTTAGAAAAGGGAGGATCCTCCGACCAGACGGGTGTTGTGTCTGGCGGGCAACTGCCCAACGATTGATGTTGGGTTTTTGTATACATTTCCATCGCACCGTAAACTTTAATTGCGCGATGCAGGATCTATGTGACGTCAGGTCTTTGATGCGTAGTTCACATGTGGCGATGTAGATATCGCCACACTACTGTATCTGTGTGGTGGAGGGAGAAGGGTGAGGAATGCTGAAGAAAAGATGGATGGATTGCGTGAGGAATTATATGAAAGAGAACGTTGATGATAAGATGGCGAGAATATTGTAGGTTTAGTGGACTGTAGATTTTTTGAACATTTTCTATTTTGTTATGTACCTACCTGGTACTTGTTGAAAGGCCTACACTGTCCTCCCATAACTATTAACACTGTAATTCGAAAATATTGTAAACGCCAATTATTTTTAAAAGTGTAACCGTGGAGTTTTTTGCCGGCTCTTCCATAGGAAACGACCAATTGGAACCGTGCACCTAGCTTCTGACGTTTCATAAGTACCCAAGTAGGTTTATGTGAAATATAATATTTTGATATTGTTTTTTTTTGGAAGTTGACAGGGGAGAGTGGAAAGAGAAAACGTGTTGCGCCGACCCCAAGTAATATGAGACAAGGGCAGATGATGATGACTCTACTTTAGACTAGAAATCTCATCTATGTTTTTTTTTTTTAAAGGCTAAACGATGCACTGCAGAAAATTGTTTTAGCACATGAGTTTGTGTTGTGGAAACATGTTGCAATCAACTTTGAATGTATTTTGAGCGTTCCAGCAATACGAAATCATGTTGCTGCAACAATTATATAGGTAAACTAGCTGCACCCCGTGGTTTCACCCGCGCAAGGCACGATCCCGTAGGAATATCGGGATGAAAAGTATCCTATGTGTTAGTCCAGGTTATAAACTATCTGTGTGCCAAATTTCATCCAAATCTGTTCAGTAGTTTTTGCGTGAAAGAGTAACAAACATCCATCCATCCATACTAACAAACTTTCGCGTTTATAATATTAGTTAGATGGGATAAGGGCAGGAGAATGAGAATGATGATTCAATAATTTGAATAATAAATGACACATATATATAGCTCCGAAGAAAAAAAAAAGATTTTGCCCAGCTTTTGAAGCGTGTAATTTTTACCTAGTCCTACAAAAATTTAACATGCATTATTATGTTATAACAACCTTGATCTCAAACCACGTTGGCTTCTCTTACCTTTAGCAAAAAAATAAGTACCGTAAATAAAAAATAACGAAAATTTTTTTCATAAACGGCAAAGTTAAGACCCAAATGTACTAAAAAGTAGTCAGAAAACGCGTAACGAGGAAATTCTTCAAAGACATGGCAGATTAGCAAGAAGGACGTAATCTTGTAGCCTATGACAGACTTTGGGCAAATATTAATTGAGTTTCAAACTTGTTATTATGGTGAAAGCGATGATGAACCCATTTTGAGAAGATGTTTTCCAGCTTCTTGACTTGAGCTGTTTTAAGGCGCGACGCGATTTTAACAAAATTTCTGAAAAAACTTCACGGCAAATAGGCTTGGGATTGAGCTGCTCCAATTTTTTTTTATTTTTTTTATTTACTTATTGAATTTTGTTATTTTTGATAACTTTGTATTTTATTATATACATAGTGACATGAATATTTACTTTGTGAAGTATAATATTATTATTATTTTAATTATTGTGAATTTGAGGACTATGTGGATTATATATTTTATTTATCTGGCAGTTTGAGTACTACAGGCGGCCTACCCAAATGTCCTTTCTTTGGTATTTTAAATAAATTTAAACTTAAATTCTGAGTTGAGCTGCACGATCACTGACAAATGCGTGCACTGACTGGACAGGTCCACTCAATCTGTGTGGTTCTTTCCTCAAAAGACCATTTCAGACACCAATCTACATGGTCTTCACATGATCTGACCAAGATTATGTCTGGACTTTAAAAGAGACTGTGACCTCTGAATTTGTTTCGGCCTTTCTTCTCAGAGTAGTCAGATACGAAACGCCGACCTCATCTAGTTTTAAAAATGTGTTTGACGTGTAAAAGTGTTTGTACAAACCTACTTACAGAAATAAATCATTTATCATTTATTTATCACGGCGAACATTGCGGCGGCGTAGCGTCGCGCGACAAGTCGCACCAATATGTAAGAGCCTTTAAGGTGTGCGCAGATTTCAGTGAAGACTACCATTAGGCAGACTATATGCCGCGTCCTAACCAAAGCGATGGTCGCGCGAACACGTGACCGTCACGTTCATTTTGTTCGCCGAACCTGAACCGCGCGGTTCTCCGAATAAATTAGTGGCATATGAACGCGAAGATCGCGTTTATGCCCGGCTGATCACTTTGGTTTGGACTCGGGGTATGGATTTATGAAAACAATGATGACGCGCACACTAGTGACAAAAGTTTTCTTTTGGCAGACAAAACAGTCTGTTCCAGAAGAAATATACTATATTATTACGCCTTGTTATCCCGATGGATTGGGCAGAGGTGTGTACAGTACAAACATATTTCGCCAGTTATGTTTAAGTCTCATCTAATAGAGGGTGCGCCTATTGACTCGGGGTGCTACTGAGAAATTCCAGATAGATTCATAATATCACTTTGTCATCACATATCATTTTTCCTTAGAATCGAACCCAGGTCCTAATGCTCAGCAGTAGCACTTGCGACCACTAGACCAACGAGGCATTATAGATGTATGTGTAGAAATAAAATCTTACAAGTAGGTTTATTAGGTGTTACGTTTCATAATTTTGTAGAAATAACCTTACTACGATTCCAATAAAAAAAATATTAAAAATCTTTACGACTAATTTTTGTCCCTATTTTGTTAATAATACAAATGCTATTCAAAGAAGTCTGCTTACGCGCATACTGAAATGTTTAACATCAAACGAAGCGTATAAATGGTTCGTCAGAAAATCTCGATTGTATGAATTCTAAGGTAAAAATATATTCAATGGCCACGTAAGCGGGGTATTCTATCGTGTTTTTTATTTTTCTTTTATTAAATTCTCGTGAAATACTCGAAAATAGCTTTTGGGTGAAATTAAATGAGTGACATTCGACATAATTATAAGGTACTGGAAAATATGTATAACTTACTCCGTATTATGAATTAAAAGCTCGTGATGTTATCCTCACCTCTAAGTGTAACATAATAACCAGAATTAAATAGAACTATAAATAAATAACAACTTATACTTAATTATTTATTAATTAATAAAATAAAAATATTTATTATGTACTGAATTTGAACAGTCGTTTGAGCAAGTTTTTTATTTACATATAAATTCACCTCTGCTGGACGTGGCCGTATTCAAATAAATATTGATGCATTTATGATAATTTAAAGATTTCTTTACCTCATATACCTATATCCCTTCTAACATACTTATATGCGGCATAATGCGATTATGTGCAGTATAAAAAATTCCACTCGCAAACAAATAAAAAATAGACAAAAGTCTTGGCAATCATCAGACTTATCATAATTATGATGAAGCAAAAAAGATTAATTAATTTTGTAAATTCTTTTTTGTACACATATGTACCACTCTCACGTTCTGTCTCACACACACATACTCTCGCGTAAACACCCTCAAACTCACCCCCACTAGGTAAGTGTGTGATCACATGATCATATATTATTTATATTTACATTCCTTACGAAAAACCCTGTCTCAACAACAGAACCAGTTCCTAGAATTTTGAATAAATTATAACAAATAAATTCATCCTTGCAACGCATTCACTGAAAACCTGAGTTCTTCAAACATAGTCCAACTTAGCATAGCATAGTTTCTCTCGTGAATCGTTTGCAAGTTGTGTTCTCATATACTTTCTGCATGTCTCCAAAGACGTGAGTTTATGTATAAATAAGTACTAATAGCGACATTGTCCAGTACTATTATACTATCTAAACATAAAATAACAACACGCCTGTAATCCCTGAAGGCTTAGGCAAAGCTGTGCTATGGTGTAGGATTTCTTTCTAAACATTAACTCGAAGTGTGAATCCACACACGACTTTCAAAAAACATAAGTGCTTCAGAATTTAAGCGGGACCCCAATTCCTAAATAAAGCGATCGTTCGCGTGAAAATGCGATCGTAGCGTTGGTTAGGACGCGGCCTAGAGTAAGACTCTTAGTTATTTTTAACCGACTTCTTCAAAAAGGAGGAGGTTCTCAATTCGTCTGTATGTTTTTTTTTTTTTTGTATGTTTGTTACGCGATTACTCCGCCAATTATGAATCGATTTTGATGATTCTTTTTTTGTTTGGTAGGTCATGCTTCCGAGGTGGTCCCATATAAATTTTATTAACTTTGCTTGCGTAGTTTTTGAGTTAGCTTCAATATAACGTATTTTTTCCACTTAGTTTATCTAGACGATATCCTTATTTACTCCTTCACTGTTATTTACATAGCAGGTAGAGGTATTCGGATTTGTGTGGTGTAGGTACCACAACTAAAAAGTGAAAAATAAAACATTTATACAAAAAAAAAAACAACCGCCTTCCAAAAAAAACACTATAAAAGTGAAAAATAACTTTAATATCGGAAGTTGGTGGCAAAAAACGAAAATTTTAAAGCAAAAACACTGGCTTCCGAAATTAAAGTAATTTTTCACTTTTTTTGTTATTTTTTGGAAGTCGGTTGTTTTTTTTTTTGTATAAAGTTTTTATTTTACAATCTAAAGCCTGTCTCAGGATATTTACATAAAAAGTTACGATGTATGGCGGGGGAAACCTTTTTTAAAGTTTGAACCTATAGGTACGATCCTTAAGGAAATATGTTTAAACATAATTTACCAACGTGCACTGGGCCCGCGTGATGGATTATGGCCCAATCCCGGTCACCTGTCACTGTATGCGTATGCTTTATAATTTAAAAAAATGTTAATTGTTAGTGTATTTTATCATCTGCATCAGCATTTTGAGAAAAAAAACTTTTTACAAAAACAAAAAATAACCGACTTCCAAAAAATACACTAAAAAAGTGAAAAATAACTTTAATTTCGGAAGTCGGTGTCTTTGCTTTTCAATTTCCGTTTTTTGCCACCGACTTCCGAAATTAAAGTTATTTTTCACTTTTTTAGTGTTTTTTTTGTAAAAAGTTTTTATTTTTCACTTTTTAGTTGTGGTACCTACCCCACTCAAATCCGAATACCACTACCTGCTATGTAAATAACAGTGAAGGAGTCAAACAGGATATCGTCTAGATAAACTAAGTGGGAAAAATACGTAATATTGAAGCTAACTCAAAAATTACGCAAGCAAAGTTAATAAAATTTATATGGAACCACCTCGGAAGCATGACCTACCAAACAAAAAAAGAATCATCAAAATCGATTCATAATTGGCGGAGTAATCGAGTAACAAACATACAAAAAAAAAAAAAAAAACAGACGAATTGAGAACCTCCTCCTTTTTGAAGAAGTCGGTTAAAAATAATGTTCGTATGTAATTAATTTTCATTTGTTTGTAATCTTTGTCAGGAAAATTGTTTTTTTCCGACACACTACGTGAATTTGCCGTGTTATAGGCATTTCATACAATTGTCAAAGAATAACAGTTGTGATTAGAGTATACGGACAATTTAAGTTGGTAGTCAATTTGATAAACCATTAATTTTGCACTTTGCCAATGTCTTGCTAAGTTCTCCAAGTAAGTTTTACACTTATTTGAAGACTTTGGGGCTATGTCGGGCTCTGGTTTAAGATTATCATACATCTTACACTGACTTTGTACGGTGAAGATACGTATAATTCCAAACTTGAAACTTGCTAGAAGCAGAATATTTCAACATTAACATTTCAAAACCATGCGTTACTTCCTCCTAATTAATTCAGCACATTAAGGGCGTACCCTACCTCAAATTGCTTAGCATGATCCTCCGTTATGCCGAAAATACTGCAGCATTAATTTAGAAATTAATATATGTTAAAGATGAGGATTGATGCTAGGTCCTATGTTTGGCGAAAACACGATTACTTATCATTTTCTCTATAGAAAAAATATCCAAAGTTACCTCTAAACAGAACTATAAACCGCTGGTAATAAAAAAAATACTTCAAAGTAGATCATGAAACTTTGCATAATAAATGAACTATCTATAAAACAGGATTTATGTTTTTTTTTTTGTTAATTACCATTATTTTCACCGTAAAAAGCAATTTTCGTGGCTTCAGAGCCGCTAGCGCCCCACTCCGTCTCGCTCTCACTCAGGTCGCGAGTAGTATGGTGCGAGCGAGATAAAATCTGAGGTAGGGTACAGCCTTAATGTACATAGTACTAAAACTTGAATTTTCCTTTATTTCACTCAGAAATAAAGAGTAATAATAATAACACTAATACCGTGGCTCGACGCGGGTTCCGGGAATTTGTAGCAATTGCGAATTTAAGCCTGGTTACAAACGACCACCATTATACCTACTCTATGCTTGGTTAGGTAGACTGCACAGTATCCAGATTGCTTGATGAATTACTGATGAGTTACTGAGTGAACTATTTTGATGAAGCAAAAGTAGGAAATGAGTCCTTCTTAAACTATTTTCAAATTCAAAAGGATTCCATGGATTTTCAGAGTGTGAGTGATTTTATTTTGATAGAAATCAACCATAAAATCATTTGCTATGTATCAATATGACCTGTTAAGGGTCGGGTAAATGCCGTAGACCTTGGCCATACAAATGGTTCGGTTTCTTATGGAATATTTATTTTAAGTAACGAAAATATGAATATTTAAAAAAAAAAACACAGATAGAAATCTAAAAAGATAATAAAATAGTCTAATAATCTATAAAGATGATAAAATAGTCAGTTAATACAAAAAATATGAAAATATAATTAAACTAGCTGCGCCCCGCAGTTTCACCCGCGTAAGTCTCGATCCCGTGGAAATATCGGGATAAAAAGTATCCTATCTCCTATTTCAGGTCATGGTCTACCCCTGTGCCAAATTTCATCCAAATCCGTTTAGCCGTTTTAGCGTGAAAGCGTAACAAACAAATAAACAAACAAACTCACTTTCGCATTTATAATATTAGTTAGGATAGTTTGAAAGTAATAATTATCTAATCTATGTTTGAAAGTAGTTTTTTTATGCTTTGGGTAGACATTACTTCCAGAATTTATTTCATAAAGTATTTTACTACAATTCTCATGTACAATTCTCATGTTCACATAAAGAATTTATGTGTATGCGTTCTAGTTTTTTATAATTTACTTGCATTATTTAAAGGCGAAATAACTCACAGAAGACTGTTTCCCCGTGGTCCCAGTGGGTTGACCCATTACCGGGTCCACGGGGAAATATTCATTACCCGTGGTCCCATTAGGGATTGTACGGACTTCTGACTAAGTATATCGATAGAAAATGAAAACCATCAGTTACATACAATAAAGTTAACTTGTTTAAAAATCATATACACACATAATCAGCCTATAGGTAATGTTCCCACTGCTAGGACACAGGCCTCCTCTCCGTGAAAGAGAGTGGGCCATAATCCATCACGCGGGCCATAATCCATCACGCGGGCCATAATCCATCACGCGGGTAAAGTGCGGATTGGTAGGTGACACAATACATGTCTAATTTTGATTCTAGGACATGCCGGTTTCCTCACGATTTTAATGTGACATTGGCGCCTTAAATGTAACTCATTACTCTCTCGAAAACCACCTGCAGGTGAACAATTTGTTTGACACACTACTTACATAGATAGAGTAAAGATACCTACAACCGCATTTATTTTTCCAAATGCGAAATGTTGCCATGTTTTTACATAAAAATTAAGTACAAAATTATTTAGACTTGCGACAATCTAAGAAGTCCGTTTTGACAGCTAGAAAAATGCTTTGTATAGCGATGAAAAAAAAAATTGGTTTCTTATAAACTGATTCTCGAGACATATCGATTGAACATACTTAGAGAGTTTGTAATCGACGACTTATCTACATTGCTTAAAACTGATTCTCAAGGCATAACGTTTTATTACATGTACGAGAACGAAACGTCAAAACGGACTTCTTAGATTGTCGCGAGTTTAATGCAAAATAACATTCTGTATCCGTCCTAACAGCAATAGGTAAATGAGAAAAATAATGTCAACATCCGGGAAAGGATTTCCGGGCTTCCGGTTCCGATAAAAATCCCGACTGGCACATTAACGTTTGATTTGGTACAGAATTTGATTTTTTGCCACCAATTATATTCTGCCATCCGGATTTCGGCAAATGGCTGAGTGAATTAACTTCGTCCTGCTTTTTGCGTGGAATTATTTTAATTGAAAAGAATTTAGCTTTTAACATGGAAATTAAAATGTGTTTTTGGAAAAAATACTGTAATGCTCACACATAAAGTTCAGTTTACGCTACAACGTATTTATGATTTTTTCAATGGTTCTAATACTCCATTGATTATAGAAATAACGGCAAAATAACGGCAGTTATTGTGTAATATTGTTGAAAATTACTGCACTTTAGAGTTTTTTTTTAAATGGAAATGCTAAAAGTAGATAACATTGCTTTATGTTTATCGTGAAATAACGGAGTTTATTATAAGTTCATATCGAAATAACGAAAAGGTGATAACCGTTACCATGTCTAATTCTAATCCTAACTAATATTATAAATGCGAAAGTGAGTTTTGTTTGTTTATTTGTTACGCTTTCACGCAAAAACGGCTGAACAGATTTAGATGAAATTTGGCACATGGGTAGACCATAACCTGGAATAGGACAAAGGATACTTTTTATCTCGATATTCCCACGGAATCGAGACTTACTTAGGCGGGTGAAACCGTGGGGCGCAGCTAGTATTGATATAGCTAGCTGTTGCCCGCGACCTCATCTGCGAGGCAGGATGAAAAGTAGCCTATGTCCTTCTCCAGGTCGTGGTCTGTGTGGTCGAATGTGGAATAACGAGAAGTGAGTAGAGCTAGCAACGAGCAGAGAGTGCGCGACGGCGACGAGCGATTCATCGCTGGTATGCGTATGTACCCAAGCGTGAGTCTCAGCGAATGTTCTACCTCCCAAGCGAGCGTAGCTAAGCGAGTTCTCTCTTTGACAACCGACTTGTCGCTGCTACAAACGAGTACTCGCCCGCGAGCGGTGTGAACAGTCAGCGATCAACTATTAATTTATACAACATTAGTTTTTGTTTATGCTAAACCTGAAAAGGGGTCATTGTACTCATCATTTTGAAAAACTTTTTATATGGGACCAACCTTGAAAGCGCGAAAATCTTTTACTCTGTGAAAAAATATGAAATCGCGAAAAAAAAACAGCTGTTCCGTACATTTTGACGAGTTATGCAAACATAAATGTACTGAACAGCTGTTTTTTTTTCGCGATTTCATATTTGTTTCCATACTAAAAGTTCGGGACCTCTGAACTGATGCATGCAATGTTATGACTATTTAACTTCTTAATTCTCTTTGGTTGCATGCAAAAGCGCGTGATGTCACGCGGTACCGAAACTATCCCGCCCGGAAACGCTCATTGAAATAAACCTTTCGGTACCATTTATATGGGACCAACCTTGAAAGCGCGAAAATAAAATCAGCTGTTCCATACATTTTGTCTATTTAAGTGAACACAAATGTATGGAACAGCAGATTTTTTTTTCGCGGTTTCAAGGTTGGTCCCGTAGAAAAAGTTGTTCAAAATGATGAGTACAATGACCCCTTTTCGGGTAAGCATAAACAAAAACTAATGTTGTATATCACTTATACCTACTTACATGTGACCCACAATCTTTTTTACACACGTTTCTTGAGCGAGAGATTCGTTGGTAGCTTGTCGCTTCCTCGTTGGCGGCGGGAAAGCTGCTTAACTTAAACCCTGCTTAATATTTCAAACATTATAAATGCACCACATTTTCTACATAAAATATACACATTTAAGTAAGTAAACGCCATAAACACAGGCGAGATATCCTCGCGAGGAGATGTTCATACCTGCATAATAAATATGAAATATGAGTAGAGCTTGCATACATCCAGGAAAACATTTATCAAGACTGGTGTACACATTTTAAAAGTATTTTAGTTTTAGTTTGTAGGTACCTCGGTAATAATAATATTTTCACAAAGTGTAGGTTCTTGTAAAGACAGGGAAATTAATAGGCTCTATTCTAACTGGTCGGTACGTAAGCGGTGCGGGGTCGGTAGGCTTGGTACCGAAAGGTTTACTTCAATGAGCGTTTCCGGGCGGGATAGTTTCGGTACCGCGTGACGACACGCGCTTTTGCATGCAACCAAAGAGAATTAAGAAGTTAAATAGTCATAACATTGCATGCAACAGTTCAGAGGTCCCGACCCCTGAACTATATATATCATATTTACTATACAAGGTTATTGGTAAAACACCAACAACCTGTTAAGGAGTCATTGTACTCATCATTATGAACAACTTTTACTATGTGAACAAATATGAAATGGCGAAAAAAAAACAGCTGTTCCGTACATTTTGACGAGTTATGCAAACATAAATGTACTGAATAGCTGTTTTTTTTTCCCATACTAAAAGTTGTTGATAATGATGAGTACAATGACTCCTTAAGAGGTTTTTGGTGTTTTACCAATAACCCTGTATATGTAATTTTACTATATATATGTTATAGCATTAAAAACTTGCTTTCTTTAAAAAACGTCTGAAAAAATTGGAACTTTGACCTTCAATATCTCCGTAACCAGAATGTTCCTAAGTATATTGTCCAGACAACAAAAGATATCACAAAGACGGGAATAACAAGTGACTTTCGGCTTCGTTAAGTGTCTTTTTACACCCGTTATATTTCCTTTAGAATTTAAATTATTTTAACCCTGATTTTACTTTAAAAATAATAAAGCTCTATTACATCATATGAAGGACGGGACGGTTGACGTGTGTCGGGCATGCCACGGTCCGGGTGAGTCCATCAGACATATTTATTATCTCTGGTTGTTCTCGTCTAGCTAACGGCGAGTACTTGCGCAGGCATAACCAATAGGCCAGGATTATTCACCAGCAACTTGCCTTGAAATATAAACTTGTGGACTCTGAGGTACCGTATTACAAGTACATACTTGAAAACATGAAATGGTCATTTCCCAGTTCTCAAAATGACCATGTCACGTTGTACTGGGGTCGCTACTGACAGGACTATTGTTGCCAATAAGCCTGATATAGTGGTGATCGATTAGCACGCCGTGCAATGATAGTCGATAATAAAGAAATAAATAAACGAGATGATAAAGCTCTATTATTGATAGCCCAAATAAAGGATTAACATAATGTCTAGAATTTTGGAGCTAAAACTATTTTTGACGCTATTGTACTCAAATGTAACGTAGTCAAACATCGGTCGAGGCCAGATGTTAACATTGACTGACAATATTGTAAGTTATTTTTAACTCTGTAATACCTACCCACATATATTTTCAGTATTTACGTAGGTGTATTGAGAGACGAGAGATATTTTTATACAAGATCTAATCAAAATCCACTCGACTTATGTCGAAGCAAAGATAAGTCTGATCGGATCGGATTAACCAATAGATGCAATCTCCGATGCGTGAAAGTGGCACAAGATGCATACCTACCTTCTGTATACAACGTGTAACGTTAAATGCGCAAAACGTTAGTTTGATCAGAATAACGAGCAGAATCAATTGAACCACTTTTGAATACAGGTCACATTTTTCAAAAAATCTTCATTCAAAACGTTGCCGTGTCTATTAATTAATTGGTCAAGCCAGCGCGGCGCAGCGGCCCGGTGACGACCCCACCCAGCATGATGTCTTACGGTATTTTGCTGTGGAGACGGGCTGCATATATTGATTCTATCTTTATTCTGCAAAAGAGAGCTATCCGAGCCATCTACAACCTCCGCAGACGTGAATCTCTAAGGGAACTGTTTAAAAAATTAACATCATGACGGTACCTTGTCAGTATATATATGAAAACATTATGTACGTTCGGAAAAATCTACATCTTTTTAGTAAAATAAATGACAGGCATAATTTTAACACTAGAAATAGGAACAAATTATATCAACCACGTTTCAGATTTTCTAAAGTACATACTTCTTTTATGCGGTACTGTGTAAAATGTTATAATAAAATTCCACTCGATATTCTTCAACTAAATGTGAAGAAATTTAAAACATGCATTAAACGCACACTATTTAGACAAGCATATTATAAGTTGGATGATTATATCGTAGATAAAAATGCTTGGCTTAACGCTGGTCCTGCTCCACAAGCACTTGGGCTCACTAGTTAAAATTTCATAATTGGAAGTGTTGCTTCCCCCTTTTTATTATATTTTTTTTCTGACATTATGAATTTATTGTTTATTCTTATTTAACTTTTCTGAAAATAATATTATATGAATTTCTCAATTTCTTTGCAAACTAGTTTTGTATAATTTAGAAGCATTTTTTAAATTTTTGTAAATGTGAGTACCATGGAGCCGTTTAGTATGGTATGATGTATGTTGACTTGAAATAGCATGGCAGATGAGAGTATGTCATGCTCACTTAAATGTCTCGCTGATGGTGGCACGTGTGTTGGATCATTCGGTTCCCTACAAAATGGTTGAGCTGGATGGTGCTGATTCACATGTCATGTTCGTGAACGGGCGCCGTCAGTTGAGACTGGTCACCTCTTATTTGCCAGAGCTTATTTGTAATCTTAAATTTTGAATTGCTTTTGATTCTTTTTTGGTTTTACATTGTTTTCGCATATAGAAGCAACAAGAATACTGTACCCAGGATTTTGTTATATCTATATGCATTTTTAAAAGAGTGTCCTTGGAGTTTCTTGCCCGTTCTTCTCCATAGAGATCACGTTTTGGAATGGGCAACTAGCTTCAACTTTCTGACTAACTGACTGACTCTTTGACAATTCAAAAGTGCCTGTAAATGGATTAATCGAAATAAATGCTTTGAGTTTTTGAGTTTGAGTTTGATAGAGCGACGTCGCAGACGCAACAAACGATCAGAATTGCCAGTAAAACTAAAACAGCACATAAAACCTTTACAATTTATTTAATGTTTTTTTTTTCTCTCTGAAATAGGTCAATTGAATTAAAAATCAGTTGGGGTGTCTTAAATAAATAAATAAATAAAATTCATTTATTTCAGGTCCTTGACCCATATTAAATGCAAAAATAATACACATATTTGTCAATTTTGTGTCACAATTTTGAATTACATAAGTGTTTAAAAGAAGTTAATAAAGTTACGTTATCAGTTGAAGGTATAATTATGTCTGATCGAATCAATTAATGTCAAAACAAAATACAAATCGATTAAATAACAATCAAATCAAAAAATTAAAATTAGAATACAAAAATTAAAATGATACATCTAATGGTCTAAGGTTTTGCACATTTAACGTTACACGTTGTATAAATATTTAATTGATTATTTATAAGTAAGTGGGTACATATTATCTGTCTCGAGTATTTCTTTTGGGATCAAAAGTATGGTAGTCACGTCCGCCATGCCTCCAGTTCCTTAGGGAAGCACACTATAACAATTAATCCTTGAGAGATAACTAAGAAATAGTTCGTAGTTAATCTTGTTTATGGAATTACGAGAAGTTACGTCTCTGGTTTTGTTTTCAGATGAGAATTGGTGGTGGTTTAGTTTCTCGCATGAAAGCCCGCTTGCACGACAGCGCGCAGCGGGCCGAATAAAGTTACCTCCTGCTTCGCACTATTTTTATTTATAACTAGCTGCGCCCCGCGGTTTCACCCGCGTAAGTGTTGATCCCGTGGGAATATCGGGATAAAAAGTATCCTATGTGTTAATCCAGGTTATAAACTATCTGTTTGCCAAATTTCATCCAAATCCATACAGCCGTTTTTGCGTGGTTGAGTAACAAACACACAAACTTTCACATTTATAATATTAGTAGGATAGGATTAAAAATTGATTAAATATGTTAGTAACAATAACTTTAATTTCGGAAGTCTTTGGTTTTCAATTTTCGTTTTTTGCCACCGACTTCAGAAATTAAAGTTATTTTTCACTTATTTGCGTTTTTTTTTTTTGGAAGTCTGTTGTTTTTTTTTTGTCAAAAGTTTTTTTTTTTCACTTTTTAGTTGTTTTGCCTACCCCACACAAATTCGAATACCGCTACCTGATAAATAACAGTGACGGAGTTACTTAAAACATCGTCCACACTAAGTGGGAAAAATACGCTAACTTAAAAACTACGATTCGTAATTGGCGGAGTAATCGCGTAACAAACACACAAAAAAAAACATACAGACGAATTGAGAACCTCCTCTGTTTTGACGAAGTCGGCTAAAAAAAACATTTGGTTACCACAAGTAAAGCGCGCGTCGCTTCGCGAGATAAAATTACTGTACTACAGACTTGCGGTTGACCGTAAATTCTAAAATAATAATGTAGGTACCGTAAAGTATAGGTACTTAAAGAATATACTTAATGACATCATCCGACGAGCTCCTGTCACCGTCGGCGTTCCAACTGTATTAGAACCCAATGGCTTGGCACGCGACGATGGCAAAAGACCGGACGGCATGTCCTTATTCCCATGGAAGATGGGTAGGCCTTTAGTGTGGGACGCAACGTGTGTCGATACTCTTGCGCCATCCCATCTTCCTGGCTCGGTGTGCTGTGCTGGTGCTGCCGCTGCGGCTGCGGAAAACCTCAAGCGGCGAAAGTATAATAGCCTTATAGACAATTATATTTTCAAGTCGTTTGGGGTTGAAACCCTAGGGCCGTGGGGTCCGAGTGCTCATAGCCTGTTTAATGAAATCTCCAAACGGCTGCTTGACACCTCCCGTGACCCAAGGGCTGGCTTTTACCTTGGTCAGAGCCTAAGCATTGCCATTCAACGTGGCAATGCCGCCAGTCTCTTGGGTACATTACCAGCCGACAGCGATGCGGAGGAATTTTTCGACGCCTTACTTTAGTTATAGTTAGTTAGTTAATTAGTTTTAAGTTTTAGTGTTTTATGTTATAGTTAGTTAGTTTTAAGTTTTAGTGTTTTATGTAAATATTTAGTTGTGTTATGTATATATTGTCTAAAAATTAAGTTGTTGAATAAAGAATATTAGGCATGTCTTTTATATTAGGTGCAGTTTAGTGAAACGTAACACAACAGCTGGGTGAATTTATTTTAACGAGTGTTATGTCATGTTTCAGCAATCTGTACCCGGAATACCACTTACTTTCTTACATAAACGCCTAGTACCTTCGTATAGCTTTGTACCTGGGCGTCATGTAAATTTAACTTGATTGCCCGACGTTATACCCTTTACCCCGCACCAAGGAAAATGTTTTGATGGTAAGATCAAAAGGCGGTCTTCCCGCTAATCGCATTTGTTTAGACTTGGCATCGACTCGTAGGTATTATCGAGTTTATTGGCGCCGCTAATATGGCGCTAACATGCAAAGATGAATGTTGTACTAGTATTGTATTTAAACGTGGAATTAGCAAAAAATGTTGGCTTTTATTTCATAAATTCATTACGATTTTTTTTTTCTTGATCGTGTTTTAATTAATAATTTTTATTATTGCTTGTGACTACAACTTATATGACTGTACCCACTCACTCATGAGTGAGTGGGTACGGTGCTCACTTTTGATCACTTTTGGTTAGGACGCGGGGTACCGCGTCCTAACCAAAAGTGATCATCGCGTTAATATGTCACGTTTTGGTCGGAAAACTGGAAGGCGATCGTTTCAGGGGAGGACGCGGCCTTACGTCGTAAAAAATGTAGATAGCCTTTTGTTCCTTGGCAATAAAATAACTTGCTATGAATTCTAATACAGTTATACATATTTCAATTGAAACAGAAAATGAGAAATAAATTGTTGAACTGAGGATTAACATTTTCATGAAGAAACGCAGATCTCAATAATTAAACCATTAGAGACCCAATTTTCAATTTCAAACAACGGTAATATTTTAGATTTTGGGAGTAAATGAAGATTATCTTAACTATCCATACTAATATTATAAATTCGAATGTAACTCTGTCTGTCTGTATGTTACCTTTTCACACCTAAACCACGACATACCACGCGGGCGAAGCCGCGGGCGGAAGCTAGTAATATTATAAATGCGAAAGTTTGTTTGTTTTTACGCTTTCACGCTAAAATGGCTAAACGGATTTAAATCAATTTTGGCACAGGGTTAGACCATGACCTGGAATAGGATATAGGATACTTTTTATCCCGATACTACCACGGGATCGAGACTTACGCGGGTGAAACCGTGGGACACAGCTAGATTGAAATTTTTGGAGCATAAATAAATGAAGATTATTTATTAAAACAGCAAGGCATTTCCCTCTTTATTATTATTCTTATTAGCTAGAAAAGGATACTGGTTTCAGCTGCATCTGGTTAGACTGGAAGCCGACCCTAACATAGTTGGGAAAAGGCTAGGCAAATGATGATGAGCTAGAAAAGGATACCAAGATACCTACTTCTAATACCCTGAAAAAAGTCCAGTTTCGTTAAAAACGTTTGATTTAAAAATATGATGAACACAGTAATTGGCGTGGAAAAGAAACTTTTATTAACAGCATTTTACGACCCCATAGAATTAGCAACGACGGCCTTTTGACCTCTATGAAGGGACAATCATCTGTTAATCCGGTTCTAAGAAATACAATTACATAAAATACATAATTAAACGGTGCTGATCCATGTTTCATGTTCGTGAACCGATGTCGGTTGGGACTGGTCATCTCTTAGCTGCTTTTTTTTTTGTTGTTTACTACGGACGCTTTTAAATTGCAAGTATTTCCACATAGTTCTCACATGTATAATTTCAACTTGAATGATATATCCAATATTTTGATTTGAAAGAGTATCCATACAGTTTTTGGCCCGTAATAAGTACCTACTACGCTTTGAAATGGGTACTAGCTTCATCTTTCTGACTGACCGACTCCTTGACAATTATTATTCTCATTAGTTAAAATTACCCCACAGTCGAAATAGCCCGACCGTTTTTTTTTTTTTTTTGGTTGGGAAATCATCATATGACTTCTCCCGCTCTGGGCGGAGCGGAAGGGCGTGTCAGACTCTTACTGACTAAAACCCACCCGTGTTCCTTCGGTTGCCTGTTGCCAGGGTCCCGGTATCCCTTTCGGACTATTCCGCAACCCTGGCAGGCATCGGTCCTAACGGACCCCGTCAGGTGTGCTGACATCTCTTTGAGGCGCGCGTGAAACACGACGCGCCATGGCCTGGTCCTTATCGGACGGCGAGCTAACCATTGCTCGCCGTCCGCAAGCCCGCGCCTATGGTGGCCGGGAATCCGCCTGGGATTCCCGACGCCCAGGGTGTCTCCAGCGGCGGCGGTTAGGGGCGTGAGGGCGCAGGCTTCGCCTCTCCCTCACGCGTTCCGCCTCCTCCTTTGCGAGCATCACTGCTTCGCAGAAGGAGGTGACCGCCTCCCATGCCCTCTCGCTCCGTACCATGGCCTGGACCAGGGCCGGACGCGAGAGGTCAGTGCCGCCAATCGCCTCCACGAGGACACGGCGGTGCTCCACCCAAGCAGGGCACACCTCCACCGTATGCTCCACTGTGTCCTCCGGACGATCCGCACAGTGGTGACACCTGGACGTTTCCTCCCGCCTAATCCTGCACAGGTACCTCCCGAAGCTGCGATGTCCGGTGAGGACCTGCGTCAGGCGGAAGGTGAGGACGCCGTGGCGCCTGTCCAGCCACTCCTCAAAGAGGGGACTTATCGCCGCAATTGTGGCGTGCCCAGCACTGGGTTGCGACAATCGCACTCTCCATGCCGCCATGAGATCCTGCCGGAGCTCTGTCCGCTGTGCCGCGATTTCTCGCGGCAGCGGAGTTACGCCCCGGCGCTTCATCTCCTCGCGCCACTCCCAGATGTGCGCGAGGACCTTCGCCTCCAGATCCCATGGCGGTAATCCGGCAAGAAGGCTCGCCGCCTCACGAGAGACCGTGCGGTATCCCCGGGCCAGCCGAATGGCCATGACCCTTTGGGACGCGTTCAACCGGCGGGCTGGCCGCAGCCTAATGGAACGCGCCCACACCGGTGCCCCGTAAAGAGCCATGGACCGCACGACCCCCGCGTAGAGCCTCCGGCAGGAGGCGTTTGGCCCCCCAAGATTGGGCAGGAGCCGCCCCAAGGCGGCCCCGGCCCGGTCCAGCCTGGGAGCCAAACGACGGAAGTGCTCCACGAAGTTCCACCGGCTGTCGAGGACGAGTCCTAGATACTTCATCGTCGACTCGACGCCGATGTGAACCCCTCCTACCGTGATTTGGGAACCCGACAGTGGCGCGTTCCGCGGGCCATGAAAACACATGACCTCGGACTTGTGCAAGGCCACCTCGAGTCCCAATTGCCGGATTCTATCGACGATTGTCGCAACCCCGCGTGTCGCGAGTTCGGCCGCCGCCTGGTGCGACCTCCCTTGCGCCAGGACCAACGTGTCGTCAGCGTAGCAAACTACGTTGACGCCGCTAGGGAGGTCGGCGCGCAGCACCCAGTCGTATCCGATGTCCCACAGATGCGGCCCTAGGACCGATCCCTGTGGGACACCGCACGACATCTCTCGCCAGTTCCACACTCCCTGGTGACCGGGGTAGATGACGGCCCTGTCCGTCAAATAGGCCTCGACCACACGACAGAGGTAGGTCGGCATCCGGTGGTACCGGAGTGCCTCCCTTATGCAACTCCAAGGCAGGGTATTGAAGGCATTGGCGATGTCTAGAGACACCGCCAAGACGACCCCCCCCCCGGGCCACAGCATCCCCCGTCGTGAGGGCCCGTACGCGCATGATGGCGTCCACCGTAGAGCGCCCTCTGCGGAAACCAAACTGGCTCTCCGCCAAATCCGGCCCCACCCGCACCAACCGCCCGACGAGGCGGTTTGCAAGCTTGCCCACCTCGTCGAGCAGCACGATGGGCCGATAAGCGGACGGAGAGTTCGCAGGGCGCCCCGGCTTCTTTATGAGGACCAGTTTCCCCGTCTTCCAACGAAGTGGGAACTGGCCCCTTTCCATGCATGCGCTCAGGAGACCCCTTAGTCGAGGCCCGAGAGCCTCCATGGCCAGGACCCAGGCCTTCCCAGGTAAACCGTCGGGTCCTGGGGCGGTATTCTTGGCATTCAGCCTTCGTACCGCCACTCTCATTTCTGCCTCGGTCACCTCCGGAGCATCGTCGTCGTCGTCGGCGGTGTGGTCCGCATCGAGCACCGCAGTAGGCGGAGCCATGAGCGGGGAGGCACGTTCCCCTCTCGAAGGGAACAGAGCGCTCACCACGTCCTCCACAAGCTGAGGCCGGAGACTCTGAGTCAGCGGGGGAGCCCATGGGCGGAGTTTCTCCCGCACCATCTTGTATGGGCGTCCCCAAGGATCTGCGTTCAGAGTCTCCAGCGTTTCCTCGCGGGCCAGTGCCCTGGCCCGCAGGATCTCCTCCTGGAGGGCGGTCTTCGCCGCTCTGTACCCCTCGTACAGCTCCGCCTGAATGGCTTCCGTATCCGGAGGAGCCCCGCCCGACCCTGTAATTGGTTTAATTGAAATAAATACTTTGAGTTTGAGTTTGACAAACACACGAAAAGCACCATTTTAGGTCCGTAACCTTAATGCGGTTAGACCGTCGGCCGTGTCGAGTTAACTCGATAATCCTGGCAATCTATTGACGTAATATCTTATGGACAAACCGGCATTAATATTCATTGGCGGATATCTCTTTCAATGATCCCCTTCTACGACATTGTTTTAAGAGAGTGTACGCTGTACTATAAGTACATACAATATAGAAAATGAAAGAATAGTCTGTTGTACTTTACGTTAAAAAAACTAAACTTTTTTTGATTTGGAAGAGGAGTTTGAGTTTGAAACATGAAGTAGAATTCTCTGCCTTCGATAATAAGTGGATACTCCTGCAATATGGTAAGGATTTTACCAACCTAAAAAGAGCAGCCGGTCCATTCTGAAAAAATCTCACCATCAAAACTTAACTTCTCAACTGTCACGTGATACCTCATAAAGGTGAGTGAATGAAAGGGATTGTCACAATTGACAGATCACATCACCTAAGTTAGATCGGCAGGATTGCTTTTAAGTTTAAATCAAGTGTTAGAACAGACAACATAATTATTTATTGCTCATTTAAAATTATCGCATGACCAAAATTTTTTATGTTTTTTAAACAAATATATAAATAAAATAATAAATTTTTAATACGGTCATAAATCAGTTTGGAAAAGGATAAACCAAACTGAATAAGTGTAAACTGTATCTCTGGGTATAAAGATATTTTAGTATCATGTTTTCAAGACTTCTAATGTTAAATATTGCTAAGCATTTTATTGTCCTACAATTACCATAAAATGTGAGCTCACGCCGTCTGTGATACAGGTTTATCCTAGTACAGGCATCTAACATTGTATTACCTATAAAAATTATTTCTAAGATTTTATGTTAATATTTTACCAATTTTAATACTGAATAAAATATTCTATTCTATTCTATTCTATTCTATTCTGGGTGGGTTAAGGAAAAACCGATCTATATTTATAATTTTAGCATATCCTTTGATCGCGATATTAAACCGGCTGTCGAGGTGTTAGGGTAAACACCGTTATCCTTGAAACCAGTGTTTCTATAAATGGAACCACTGGTTTGAAGGATAACGGTGAACGTAAAATCAATGGAAAATTACAACTTTTTTTAAAAGAAAATCTACATTTTACCACAAGAGTATTTTCACCCTTTCACCCTAGGGCAACGAACTTGCGTCCCAACAGGTGGGTGGCGCGGGATGTGACCTGCCGGCCGCGAGCGCGACCCCTCCCTCAGTCAGTCAGCTGTTTCGCTAGTGAGCACGGTGTCGAATAGTAACTTTCAAATCAAATCAAATCAGTTTATTGCAAACATGTTGTACAGAGGTTGGAATAAGATTGTAGGTTTCAAACATGCACCCTATAAGGGCACTGCAAAACAAAACAAAACAAAAATTGATAAATTACATTACAATAATAATACATTACATTACATTTTTCATCATAAATTATGTCATTATTACAAAATATAAAACAAACCTGGTTCAAATCAGTCGAGTAAATAATTATTGTTACTGTCTATCGAATTATAATATTTATTGTGAGTATTATAGAATATGAATAAGTTACATCAAAATAAAATTAAAAAATTCAAATAAATTAATTATGTAGATATGTATACAAACAATGGTCAATGGTCAGCTAAGTCATTACTTTTTTATTTTTTTATTAAAGTTTTATTTATTTAAAAGGTTTATCTTCAAAAAACTCTTGCAATGTGTAGTAGCACTTTTGGTTCAAATATGTGAATAATTTTGTTTTAAATAAATTGTTACTTTTTATTTCTTTTAAAGACTTTGGTAACTTATTTTAAACCTTGATACACATTACGTGTGGGCCTGAATGGAAAATGGATAGTTTTGAAACCGGTAATGCTAGATCGTTTTGGTGTCGCAAGTTTCGTGATTGGGTGTAATGATCTTTATTTAAAGGGAAAAGTGATATATTTTTCCTGACAAACAAACACCATTCAAATATATACAGAGATGTGAGTGTAAGGATATTGTGTTCTGTAAAATGTGGTCTACAGCTATCCATACCTCCTATATTCGTCAAGATGCGTATGCATCTTTTTTGTAATTTAAACAGGTTATCTGCATTAGTGCTATTACCCCAAAGTATTACACCGTAACGGAGCCAAGAGTGCGCGTATGCGTTATAGGCTGCTTTAGCAGATTTAAAATCTGCTAAAGCAGCCTATAACGCATAAAATCATTTCTAAAATCTTTTAATGAAAATAACGTTTTTTTTTATTGTTACTCGGTCATTTATTTTTATATTTAAGCCTACCTACCCATGGTTTGAGTGACAACGGTGTTTACCCTTACACCCTGTATTATTGCCTGCCAGTATTGAAATATTTTACGGAAGGTAGGTAGGAACCAAGGTGAATTATTTAATCGAATGTTCGAGAATCCTGTCCCTAATTTTGGACGAGCAATGTCATGGTGGGAATTATTTAAGTAATATGAAGAGGTCCATCGTCTGAATGCTATAGTTTTGGTAGGTTTCTGAAATCCGTAGAATTTTGCGAGTCCACGATCAATCAACATGGCGACTATGGGGTGGATTTTAAAGAATATCTGGAATTAACTAATTTTAGACAAAAACAATATTTATTTGCTAGTGTTTTGTTTCGAATCACTTTCGATTCTTTTTTTGTAACAGAGGCTCTAATTTATCTATTTTAAGACTAAAAAAGTTGCGTTTCGAATCGCTTATTTATTCTAAACATCTAGTTTTTGGTAACGGCCGCGACTTACGAGTCGGTCGTAAGGTCAAGTCGTGAGGTGGTAGGTTCGAACCTAGTCTGACTCTGGTTTGCTTTGGGTAAACTATTTAATCACCACTGCTCTCAAAATGGTGGAGGAAAACATCGTGAGGTAATCTACATGTCCTAGAACGGAAATATTTAAGAAGTGAGAGATCTACCAACTGCTCCCGCATCTAACACTGATCCCGCGTGGTGGATTACAGCCCACTCCCTGTCTTAGAGACCTGTGTCCCAACAGTGGGAATGTCATATAACTTTAAAAGTGTCTGTAATTCAAAAACTTTTAAAAGTGTCTTATAATATCTACTTATAGATATAAACATCATATCATTTCACTACACAATGGATTTGATGCAGTATTTACCATTAATTAGAGAATTTATTCCTGAAAGTTAATGTGTATAATACATTCATATTTAACTCATATACAGCACAGAAATCTACGGGCCTACCGGCCGGAGGTGTGCTACCCGGCTTAATGCTTTGAGATTTTATTTTATACTGCACCCGTGCAAATCAAGGACGGGTTTCTAGTGAAATATACAAGCCCATACTGCTCAGTTTAGAAAAAGAGGAAGTGCTATCTCATCTCTATAGCTCCATCTTTGTCCCACTTGAATAATGCTAGTCAGATCCAACAAGGCTTTTATACCTTCGGTTTAAAGAATTTATTCTCATAAGAACAATACATAGGTTCTCTTACAATGAAGTACAAAGTAATTGTATATCTAAATAAATACATTTTGTCTCCGGTACGTGTTGGTGAAGTTATACAAAACAAATATATAGGAAGTAGTCATTGCTAATATGTAATATGCGATATGACTACATTTCATAATTCCTTGTCATAAACCTTCATACCTTGGCTAGAAATCAACTACCTATAGGTACATAAGCACATGATAATACTAAAACCGGTATCATCTGCTTTCCCCTGTGTTCAAGAGATAAGGACAAAATAAATTGAATTTTACCTCCTAAACATTTACCACAAAAAAAACTCTAGTACGGTAAGAATTTGATTACTCACGCGTTCATTCAATTTGACGCCTTCTGACTTTCACTAATCTAAGTAAAGAGTTGAGATTAGTATGGTATATCGTTTTTATTGCAAGATGATTTTAATAAAAGAACAAGTAAATTGAGCGACCAGTCTTACCAAGGAGTATCGTGTATCGCAGTACCTACTGGGTTGTGGGGGTCAGATATGCAGCATTTTAAATACTTGTAGTTATGTAGACTGGAAGCTGACCCCAACATAGTCGGGAAAAGGCTAAAGCTGCCATCAAAATGACTGCATTTCAACTGCTTCAACTGCAATCCAACTTCAAATTTGCAGTTTGAATGCATTTACGCAGCATTACGAGTATTGCAGTCGTTCTGAACTGCATTCAAACAGCAAGAATGCTGTCCGTGTGATGGCAGCCTAATATGCAGATGATGAACAAGTAATTTGAGGAAAAATCTTTATATGTATAAGTTAATCAGACCCTGTGATCAAACCCACGAACTCACACACACATACACGAACACTCACACACACCTATGGCAACACATCCTCTTTTTCATACACCTCCCGATTTATATTCATTTCGTTACCTAGTAGATAACCCTTTTACATTTACTTTTGTTACATCTTTGCTGCATATTTTTATTATTGTTTACCTAACTGCTTAGCATTGTAACGGCTGACAAGACCCCAAGAAGGAATCACTGGCTCTGAAGATACAGGTTATGCCTAGTTTCGGAGTCAGGGATACAACACTGTATTTGCCAAACTTAAGCCCTAGCTACAGTACTCAATGTAATTTGCAATGCCCAACCTCCTTTTTTTTTTTTTTTTTAAGTCACTGCGATGTATACCTTAGATTAATTAAGACCATTTGTAATAAGGGTTGTGAATAAACATTTTATTATTATTAAAAAAAAAAAAAAAAAAAAAACTTGTCTATCATCTATCTGAACGAATTGTCAATGTGTTACTGATAAAATGAATGTTGCAAGCTCAGACCAAATAAAAAACCAAGACAGAGAAGAACAATACAGTGAAGCATGCCAAAACTACACCACCGCTCTGTGCATACACGCTCAAACGCACACATTTACAATCAAACTACACCAAAATAGGTGCACACATGTTTACGAAACCGGCCTCACGTCACTGTTGGTTTTTTATTTGGTATGAGGTTACACGTATTAATTTGGACTAAAATTCTTGCCCAAAATACATGATGATATTCAAATTTCTGGTAGAAGAACATAAATAAACGAAGACACATTTTTGGTATAAGACTTTAATTTGGGATAGCGGAATTCAGTCGCCGCAGTCGGAAAATGTTACGAATTCGTATTTAGCTTACGTTGGTCGTGTATATTTTTGGTTTTAAAGGCATAAACTTCGGAATATGTACCAAGTTTTCGTTCAGTTTTCCACATTTCGAAGTCTGTCTCCTGGGGACTTTATCTAATGTCGAAAATATTTACGCGACGCAAGTTTGACACGTAATAAACTTTCGTAAAAATCTGCTCAGATTTATGATAAATTGCAAATATAGGTTTTGTTTTTATGTAACCATCATCATCACCATTATTTCAGCCGAAATACGTCTATTGCTGGATATAGCTGGCTTACCCCAAGCACCGTCGCTTCGACCGGGTTTGTGGTTCTCAGATCCAGCGGATTCCTGCGGCCTTCACCAGCTCATCGGTCCACCTTGTGGAGACCTTCCAACGCTACGTTTTACGGTACGCGAAAGACGTAGCGTAATTTTTATACACCTACAAGGTTTGATTTAATCAGAACACCAGGGGTATGAGGAACGTAAAGTTCATTCATCCACCATAGAAAAGGGAGGATCCTCCGACCAGGGGGCCAAGACTACTAATTTACAAACGTGTCAGTGGTCTCACAATGATCAGTTTTTGACAGATTTTGTATGGCATATCTGTCAAAAACTGATCATTGTGAGACCACTGACTCGTTATATATCTCGTAAATATATATAGACCAGAAGGGTGTTATGTCTGGTGGGCAACCGCCCAACGATTGATGTCGGGTTCTTGTATATATTATGTCCATTGCACGGTAAACTTTAATTGCGCGATGCAGGATTTATGTGGCGTCAGGATTTTTGTGTGACGTCAGGTCTTTGATGCGAAGTTCGCATGTGGCGATAGAGATACCGCCACACACCTTTCTTTTGTCTAATAATTGAAGAATAATCTTTTTATTTTAAACAGTACTTGTTAAACAAAGACAAAAGAAATTCTAAAGAGCAGTCGCAAAAGTGGATTGTCACAACTTTTACGCCGGTAACACACCTCCGCCGCGAAACCATACCAGCGATACCGCAGTATTTCAATTGTACTTACTCACGTCCTGTTCGACTACGCTAATTAAATTCGAATACCGGAACATGACGTGAGTAAGTACAATTGAAATACTGCGGTATCGCTGGTATGGTTTCGCGGTGGAGATGTGCTACCGATGTTAGAATGCCGCTCGTCTGTAAGAACCCGAACGTGACTCATTATTGCTACAGTGTAGTTGTTAATTATAAACACTTTCGTAACTAGCTTCATTAGTTGAACTCTCTAACTCCGATTTTTTTTTTTCTCCGAAGTTTTATTTGGAGGCTTAATTCCAGTCTGAAAGTCTAAGTAGGTTGTTACTTGTGATAATTTGTAAATGTACCAAACATTAAAAGAAGGCTATCAAGTAGTAATCTAGTAGAAAGCTTTACGTGCCCGAACATTCCCACTAATTGTGCCCAAATAAATTCACCCGTATTCTCTAATTTATTTTATGCCCAATGAGCTCTTCCCCTTTTTTATTTTAAAGAAAGAAAATTTTTTTTTTTTAAAGCAATAAAGAAAAAACAAAATGAAAAATAATTATAACAAACTAGCCTCCGCCCGTGGCATATGTCCTTTCCCAGGCTGCCATCTATCTTATTGCCAAGTTTTTTCGAAATCCGTTCAGTGGTTTAGGCGTGAAAAGGTAACATACATAGACAGACTGAGTTACTTTCGAATTTATAATATTAGTATGGATACTTGTACAGATATTATTATTTAGTTTTAGCTTGTATTGTAATTAAGGATTATTATTAGGTATTATTAGGTAAAATACTGGGATTCAGCTGCATCCGGTTAGACTGGAAGCCGACCCCAACATAGTTGGGAAAAAGGCTAGGCAGATGATAAGTTATTATTAAGTAAATAGTTTGTTGTTCATCTTAAGAAAAATTATATAAATTTTAATTTTTTGGTTATTATGGAAATAAAACCCCTATTCAGACAAATGCATTATGCAAATTTTTTTTCACCGTCCTTCATGTAACTTTTTATTACGAAGTAAAATCGTGACTAAATCATATTTAACCTGTTTGATTTTACAAATTCGGGACCTATAAACACTGGTATTCAGCTGCATCCGGTTAGACTGGAAGCCGACCCCAACATAGTTGGGAAAAGGCTAGGCAGATTGATTGGGACCTATGCCCATAACTGAAAGAAACAGTAGGGTTCTGTAGTTTCTGTCTGTCTCCATGAGAAGAATATGTGAGTTCATGTATTCGTAGGTACGTGTGTACTTTATGTATTTGCTTCTCTCAGTGTGCTTGAAAGGCTGTCTGGTAACTTTAATTGTTGCTCACATGCACCAAACATGTTTATCTGTAGCCGCATTCAATTGTCTGTCTAGAATGTTATTGGAGTCAATGACGAGGTACGGTTAGAAGGTCTATTTTGCTACGCACGGTAGAGATTACATCTATACTAATATTATGCTGGCCTTCAAAACTTAGTACCACATTTTTAAAATTGCAATTTCTCCTTAACTGTAGAAGCTGGAGTTTTGAAATAAAAAACCTTTTATAGCGTTCTTGGAAATTATAGTTTATTATACATAAGTAACGTTTTTAATTTAAACCAAAAAATTGCAATTTTTATCTTACTGGAAAAAATTGCCATTTTTAACTTACTGGAAAAAAACTCAAACTGCCTATAGCTACAGTTTTACGCCTTATTTTCATTTTTTTTTTTTGATACAGTGGATTTTTTGTCAAAATTCATTGATCAAGACATAAATGTAATAGGTGGACCGATGACCTGGTGAAGGCCGTGGGAATCCGCTGGATGCAAGAAGCACAGAACCGGTCGAAGTGGTGGTGCTTGGGGGAGTCCTATGTCCAGCAGGGGACGTGTTTTGGCTGAAATGATGTTGATGATGATTTTAAAGACGTTAAATATTGTACTTGGTTGATGATGGAAATAACAATAGGTGACAGCTGAATTTTGTCCCGAACCCCACGATTCGCTTCAGTTTAGCCAGAGCTTAAAACTTTTATACGACAAGAATAAAACAGATTTATTGAAAACTAAACTTAGATTCTCTTGTCGAAGTGAAACTTCTGTAATATTTTTCTCAAGTACAAAACTTAAGTCTAAACTTGACTAACTGTTGTTAGAAACTTAGCATCGCGCGGGCTATTCATTTAGATTACGAGTTAGATCGGGTTTATCGGATTTAGTCTTAGGCCTCAAATTAATAACACTTGGTTTAGTATTAGGTATTATTGTTAGTAATTATGATGCAATGTTTTAGAATTAACTTTGTTATTAATGCCTTACAAGTTGGAAACAAGTTTCAGATGAGTTCTGAAGAACATTCAGGGTTGATAATTTCTTACTCAATCTTTCTAGGAAAACAAGCATGATAATATTATATTAATAACTAGCTTTTGCCTGCGGCTTCGCCCACGTGGAGGTCGGAAATTATCCCACGGAAATGTAACTACCGTAACGCGTACGCGCAATATAGCTCCTCCACTCGGCATGATTTTTTTTTGTTTGAAAGTATGGAGTGTAAATGTTATAAGCTTTGCTTGAATAGTTTTTGAGTTAGCTTCAATAATTCTTTTTTTACAAGCTATATTAGCTTGCTTGCTCTGTTCGTATGTGTTTCCGGTTACTCCAAATTGTCATCTATTTTTCAAGCTCTTCCTGGCATCCGATTGAGCTGAAACTTGGCATATTTATAAAACTACCGAGATTATTTTGAAAAAATGATACCATGGAGCTGGTCACATGATGGAGCCGGAAGTTGGACATAAGAACTCCTCAATCAAACAAGATAGCACCATCGTGTTTGGACTCTTGTTTACGTTTTTTTTTTTTTTTTTGTATTAACAAGTACTTTGACACTGGGTGGTGTTCAGGGTCTAGTCGTAGTGTACGTGGATGATATTATAATAACTTCTGTTATTTACATAGCAGGTAGTGGTATTCGAATTTGTGTGGAGTATCTCAATTAAAAAGTGAAAAATAACTGAAGTGAACCACAATTATTAAAAAGTGACACTTAGAGGTAAGTCTGCAAATGATCTGATTGTTTTTTTTTTTTACTTTTATACCTATATACTGTCATAAGTTCGTTCTCTGTACTAACAACATAAATATTTCTACAGCAGAACATAAACTATTTAGATAAGAACTGACCAAGCAACAGAATTTACGGCATGCATTACTACAGTTTAAACTGGACATGTATTAAAATTATCTCTGGCACGTAGTGTACATAAATAATGTACGTTGACAAGTACATTTGTGTTGGGTTCTGTGCGTAGAAGTATCTTGCGGTTGGCCAAGCCCGCTTCCCATAACCGCTTGGAAGATTTACTAGTTCAACGATCCCGAGATAAATAAAAGAAGTTTACAAAAAAAAAAAAAGGGGGTCTGAATAATAACTTTAATTTCGGATGACCGAGACGTGAAGCGCACTTTTTACCCGACTACGGCGAAGAAAAAAGGAGGGTTATGATTTTGACCGGTATGTATCTGTATGTATGTATGTATGTATGTTCATCTGTTTCCTCATATCTTGTAAACGACTCATCACAATTTGAAAAATGAGGTATCGTTGGAAACGTCTTGATCGTCCGCTGGTTATAGGCTATGTGACGTCACATTAAATTAAAAATGGCGCCCTCTAGAGGACATAAAGTGAGGGACTAAAAAAAATATTATTTAATCGTACCATGTTGGGTATCAAATGAAAAGGCTTAATGAGCACATTTCAAAAATATAAATATTATAACACCAAAAGAACTAAAAAAAAATTAAAGTAATAAAAACACAAGAGACCACAGACAGAAAATTAAAAATCCGGAGTCACACGTGTTAGGGCATAAATCAAACAGATTACGTGTGACTCCGGATTTTTAATTTGTCTGTCTGTGGCCTCTTGTTTATACCTTTTTAGTCGTAGTTGGGTTTTAGTTTTTACTACTTTATTTTTTTTTAAATAATTATCGAACTTATTATCTTCACGAAAAGGTATATTGTCAGCGTTGACACATGTCATGTACGCTGAGATGTGCGGTGCTGCGCAGCGCGTGTACCTTATTGTGTAATAAATAAATTCGATACTTTATCGGGTCATATAAAAGTGCGAGTCGCTTCGAGTCTCGGTGTGAACTGACCCTTACATCGGTTTTGTATTTTCGTTTTTTGCCACGTTTTTTTTTTTGTGTTTTTTTTTTATGACAGCCGTCACTGAAATATCCATCCGCCTAGCCTTTTCCCAACTATGTTGGGGTCGGCGTCCAGTCTAATCGAATGCAGCTGATACTAATATTTTACATGGAGCAACTGCCTATCTGATCTCCACAACCCCGTAACTGGGCAATACAATACCCCTTGGTAAGATAGGTTGTCAGACTTTCGGGCTTCTGACGACCCGTAACGACTGTCAAAAATCCACGAATGACAGCCGGGACCAACGGCTTAACGTGCTTCCCGAGGCACGGAGGGGTCTCGGTATGTAAAGATGGTCACCCATCCTTAGACCAACACTGCGATATGACTTTTATATTGCGGCCAACGTTCTTTTAAGAAACCATAGTCTCGATCGCTGGAGGCAATTACGAGATGAAGTGTACTGTTAATGATTGCTCTATAGTTATTCTTTTGTGGGCTTATCTTTAGAGACCGACTGATCGAAAAATGTTTTGTGTAGGTTCGGGTCCGGTTGAAAACCAGCGTCAGGCACTAGTTGTCTGGCATTTTTGCTGAACTGGGCCTTTTTGGCGCAGCCAATGAGGCACACTCCCCTGATAATGTCGTACATGTTTACGCTTTATATTTGTTCCTTTATTTTATTTTGTTATCTGATGTATACAGGGTGTTAGAGTGTCATCTATTAATACTTTTTCTATGGGACCAAATTTGAAATCGCAAAAAAAAATCAGCTGTTCCATACATTTTGTCGATTTAAGTGAACACAAATGTATGGAACAGCTGATTTTTTTTTCGCGATTTCAAGGTTGGTACCATAGAAAAATTATATTATAGATGACACTGAACCACTAGTTTCAAGGATAACGGTGTCTACCCTAACACCCTGTATTATGTATATTGTGTGCCTTTTAGTCTGTGCTGAATAAATGTATTTTCTTTCTTTCTAGGTCCTAAAAGACCTATGCTTATTTTTATCGTGGAATAGCGTATTTTTAACAAAACGTACTTATTTATTTTTCTACAATATCAGCCTATAATGTTCCCACTGCTGGGAAACAAGCCTCCTCTCAGTTAAATTAAATGAAATGGAATTATTTATTCTGTGAATAGGATATTGAAATCAATTTTACTCGTCATATTAAAAAATATTAAAAATAAGCTAGATGAGGTCGGCGTTTCCTATCTGACTACTCTGAGAAGAAAGGCCGAAACAAACTCAGAGGTCGCAGACTCTTTTAAAGTCCAGACATAATCTTGGTCAGGGTGAGAGGGACTGGGCCGTAATCCACCACGCGGGCCCAGTGTGGGTTGGTAGATGTCACAAATGTCTTCGAATTTTTGGTTCAATAAGACATACCGGTTTCCTCACGATGTTTTCCACCCATCCATGGACCGACCTCGGCAAGCGTTGCTTGACTAGAAAATCGACCCGTGTGGCTTTTATTATTTAGCCAAGCCCCTCCCTACTTGCGCAACTATTCTTGCAAATAAACAATTCTTATTCTTACTACAAGAAGCCGCAAAAATATTTTCTTTTCATTCAATATTCAGGAACTTGTGTTGATCGTAACCGTATCAACGTGACACCTCGGTTTGTCACGCTAAACAAGAAACAATACAAGTTGAATGAACTTACCGCCTTGCTAACCACTGAATATAAACGAAAGAACTACCACGAGTTTTAGAACTACTTGAACTCGCATCAAGTTATCAAAGATAAAGAAAAATCTTCTATAGAATTAAAATCATCATCATCTGCCTAGCCTTTTCCCAACTATGTTGGGGTCGGCTTCCAGTCTAACCGTATGCAGCTGAATACCAGTATTTTACATGGCGAGACTGCCTATCTGACCTCCACAAACCAGTAACTGGGTAATACGATACCCCTTGGCAAGACTGGTTGTCAGACTTTCGGGCTTCTGACAACCCATAACGACTGTCAAAGATCCACAAATGACAGCCGGGACCAACGGCTTATCGTGCTTTCCGAGGCACGGAGGAGTCTCGGTATGTAAAGATGTTTACCCAGCCACGGACTAACCCCGGCAAGCGTAGCTTAACCTGTTGGATCGACCCGTGCGACTGTTATTACTTAGCCACGAGCTCCTTAATAGAATATTCTTATATTGTTCCTATAGAAATAAAATAAAAGGATATTTAAATTGAAAACACATCATCATCATCAGCCTTGCCTTTTCCGAACTACATTGAGGTCAGCTTAGCTTCCAGTCTAACCAGCATATTACATGTGACTTCCTATCTGACCTCCACAACCCAGTTACTGACCCACACACTGACCCATACATTGGGGTAACGTGATATCCTTAATAAGACTGGTTTTCTGACTTTCGGGCCTCTGACTATCAAAGATCCTCGAAGAAAGACAGCCAGAACCAGAACCTAAAACCTGCTTGCCAAGGTACGAATATGATGAATAGGTGGAACAAATTCATCTCCCCAATCGTACGTCATTATTTATACACACACATTTCAAAGCCATGCGGGGTTCCAATAATAAAATCGTCGCCGTCACCCGAAGCATAATAATTATGTTTATGAAATGAGTGCAGTTTTTCCGTTGTGACGTCAACCTTTAGTTACATAATATCCACATTGTATGTCAGTCCCATACGTACATAATAGTTGTTATTTTTGCGTTGTGACGTTGACTCTTAGTTACATAAAATCCACAACATCTAGGTCCATCCAATAGCTCCATATTATGACTGAAGGCGTTCCAACTGAATTAAACGTCACAAATTTAAATTTGGAACAAAATATAACATATCATCACGTCTGTATTCCCCGAAGGGTTACGCAGAGGCGTACCTATAGTACACCCACATTTCGCCAGTTACTGAGAAATTCCTGACGGAGAATACAATTTCACTTTGCCCTACCAATAAGCTACAATTCTTAGCTAATCTTGCTGCTCGCTACTTCTACTTAGCTTGAACTTAAAGGCGTATACGCACGAACGAACAAAACATGGTGAACACGAACATCGAACACGGAACATTTGCCTCGTACATGTGGACCAATGAACAAACATCAAGGAGTAGAATAAGTATGAACAATATTGTCCAAACTTTTTATTTTTCATTAGTTTAATACGAGGCTTTTGTATACCAATGTGTATTTTTTTTTGTTTTTGCGTTTTTTTTGTGCAGAATAAACAATTTTTCTTTCTTTCTTTGGACCTATATTAGCAAAGCGAACATGAACACCATACGAACACAGTTCGACTTGTGTTCACCCTCAGCCGCCCCGTTCTCTTTAGGAGCCATGGATTCACCTATATATGTATGCAATGTTGCATCAAATTTCTCCGAACACCGTCCATATAGAGAACAACGAAATTTGATCGCCACGATCGTTCTTGACGAATGTTCAATAATAATATGTTGTGGATGTTCGTTAGCGGTACGCACATAACAAAGTGTTCGATGTTTATTTATTTTATTATTTATGTACACACAGTAAAATACATGGAGATACGACATAATTATAACATGAGTACAATGGTACTGCTTATTTCTTAAGAAATTTCTTCCAGCAGACCTGCGAAAGGAAAAATGAGAAAGAAATGTAGACAATAGTGTGTGAGAACAAGAAGAGAAAAACATGATTATGCGAAGTCTTAACTAAAATATTAAATATAAACTAACACGTATACGCAAGAAAATTAACATATACTTAAATAAATACATAAAGCTTAAATATATAAACATAAATACATATAATTGCTCTTTTACACGAATTTTAAATAGAGAAACAGTTTTTACATCAGGAATGCTAGGCGGAAGTGAGTTCCATAATCTTACAGCATGGACAGAGAAGGAATAAGAATAATAGCTAGTTTTATGAGGATGGGATTTAAGTAGGGATTTAGGGAGGGAAGGTGTTATCTACACGTTGCGTCACTAGGACGAGCATAAGAAAAACGCTCACGCAGGTAGGATGGATAAGACGGATTCTGTAAGATGTTGAAGAGGAGACATAAAATCCGAGTGTTCCTGCGAAGGCGGATAGGGAGCCACTTGAGTTCCTTGCGAAGGTGAGAAACATGGTCATACTTTCGAAGACCGAAAACAAAGCGAATGCACAAGTTTTGCAAGCGCTCAAGCTTGTTTAATAGCTCCTCAGTAGCATCCAAGTAGCAGGCGTCGGCATAATCTATAATCGGCTGAATAAGTGTTTGTGCCAAGGAAATTTTAGTCTTCAAGGGCAGTAGACTTTGAAGACTTTTTAACGAATGAAAGGAGAAATGTACCTTTCGACTTACCTCATTGACCTGAGCACGCCACGATAGATTGGAGTCTATTATTACACCCAGATCTTTGGTGGTTTCGGTGTAGTCAATGCGAACACCATCGAGATATAAAGGCATCAAAGATGTAACATCAGCCGCATTGCGAACGAATCTGCTGCCTATGATCATGGCCTGGGATTTAGTTGGATTAATTTGCAAACCAAATGACTTAGCCCAAGCGCTGATGCAAGACAGGTCATGATTCATAGCAGCAATTGGAGAACCCGCGTCAGCTGCAGTAGTGTCGGTAAAGCTGCAAGTCATCTGCGTAGAGATGAAAACTAGAGGAGATTACTCTGATAACGCAGTTGAAGAAAATTGAAAAAAGAAGAGGAGAGAGAACGCTACTCAGAGAAGGACTCCTCCAGGCGAACACGCTGAGAGCGTCCCCGAAGATAAGAACTGAACCAAGCTAAAGCGGAAGAAGAGAAATTGATAGATTTGAGGATACCAAGTAGAATGTCGAAACCCACTGAGTTGAAGGCGCTACTAAATTCAAGCAATACAAGAACAGTAAGGGACTTATTCTCCATTGCCCAGCGGATGTCGTCAGTTACTTTCAAAAGCGCGGATACAGTACTGTGACCCGCGCGAAAACCGGATTGGAAAGGAGAAATTATCGAGTTTGACGCCAAGACAAATGATAATTGTCTATGAACTATGTCCTCGAAAACTTTGGAGAGAAATGGGAGAATAGAAATAAGTCTAAAGTGGGTTAATAAAGTAGGATTGTTAGTTTTAGGCAAAGGGATAATGTGAGCCTGTTTCCAAACTGACGGAAATGAGCAAGAGGAAAATGAGTGGTTGAAGATGTGAGTGAGGACAGGAAGTAACAAGGGAAGGATAAGAGTTATCATTCTAGAACACAACTTATCATTGCCGACTGCTGAAGAAGTAATTGCAGGTGTAGATTTTTAACGTCATCCTCAGTAGCATCGTTAAGCTTAAAGTGAGAACATTGTGGTAATGGCAAACGGGCAAGACTCTCTAGAGTTCCAGCTTTGACAGACGGGTCAAGAGAGAAGGGAAGGAGAGAGAAATGAGATAGGGATAGAGTAATTATTGAGATCATTGAGGTTCACATCCTTACACTGGTTGGTAAGAGACTTGCCTATACCTACAGATTTTCAGAAATTTCCATACATCGGAAGAACTGCGATTATTGAGTTGATCGTGGAAATAGCGTCTCTTAGCATCTTGACATAGACGACTGCAGCGATTACGTAAGATGTTCGTATTCACCATGTTCTAGTTCGTTCGTGCAGGCACGCCTTTATAGCTTGCTTAATTTGCACAATTAGCACAAGAAATGCCAGTTAATTGTTTCCCTAATGAGTATTGCAACATTTCCAACAGTTCTACATTTACTTAACCCATTCGAGTTACAGCAGTACAGCCGGAGTGAACGGCTAAGAAAATTGGATTCGGGTTACGACCGACCAAAGTTTACTGTCGGGAACCAATGGCATATCGAGTCGGTGGTGCGACGGTTTAAAATTGATTTCGTGAATTAACTTTCGTGGTTATCTACGTAAGTTCAGTAACAAGGACGGGTTTGTTTTTGTTTACTATATAATTTATTTATTTATGAACACTCCAAATAAACATTACATGGAGGTAGTAGAAGACAGAGTCCTGCTTATTACGATAATCATAATTGATAGGAATTGTTCTGTTATTCTTAAAAAAAAACTAAGTGACTTTCTTTTATTACGTTCTCTTTTAGGGGTGAATTTTTTAGAGAAACTTAATCTTCTCAACTGACATTTTCCTTCATAAAAGTCAGTTTGAACTGTCAGATTATTAGCATAACTCAATCGTGCAGGTTCTTTGGAATCGTTCCACCGAACTTGCTTTGAGAATTTCGTACCTACATTTAATATTAATAACGTACCAAACTAAACTCCACCCTTGATAATGCATTAAATATGATCGAATGTTTAACAAAAGTCTAGGGATTACAAAATACAATACTTAGTTAAATAATATTTAATTAAAATGTGTCAAACAATTGTTTAATAACAAACCATTATACTGTTCATTGATCAGATGAAATAATTAGCATAAATTAGTCTGTTGATTACATAATTAATTTGTCCGTGGCGTGTACTAGATGACATATGGCAAATAATTTAATTAAATGTTTTGTGATTCGTAATGTTCATTACTTTGCATGCTATTGTATATAATCATGTTCTTCTAACTGAACAGATAGCTGTGCTGCTGGTGAGTTTGTTCCGCCACTTCTTCTTCCCAGCTAAAGCACCAGGAAGTGGTGAAGGGCAGGCATTTTAGAGGACTGTCTTATGTAATTTTGACGTTCAAAAAATGCTGATTCTCAGTAGTAGTTTTAATATGACTATTGAAATTTTGCATACCTACTTTGTATTAATGTAATTTGAAAATTAAATCGTTTGCTATTATGTAACCTTTTAGCAAAATCATTTATGGTCATCAGCTTAGAGAGCAGTGGTGGCCCAGTGGTAATGGCCCCGACTTACGAGTTGTGGGTCGTGGATTCAAATCCAAGCAGGCGCTTTACTTTGAGTAGGTAGATAATTTCATCACCACTGCTCTCAAAACGGTGAAGGAAAACATCGTGAGGAAACCGGCATGTCCTAGAATCAAAAATTCGAAGACATGGGACATCTACCAACCCGCACTGGGCCCGCATGGTGGGCCTCTCGACGAGAGAAGGCCTGTGTGTACATTAAAAAGTGTAATTATGAAGTCTCAACTTCAAAATGGAGTGTTTATTTTGGCATATAGCGACGGTATAGATACACGATATACAATATAACTAATATACTTGTTCTTTAATTTATGGATGGAGTCAATCTAATATTTTTAAATTGTGAAAACGTAAAAGCGTCAGGTCAAATTTCACCAATGAAACTGGACGTAATATGAGAGGATATTTCGATAAAGTTACACACTCCAACATAGTTGGGAAAAGGCTAGGCAGATTGATTTTGAGGTCGATAAACTTACATAGTAAACCCTATCGAGAGTTTTCGATAAATCTGCATTAACTTTAACCTAACTATCGCACTGCTGTTTAACTATACCTACGCGGGAATCGCTAGTGTAGTTAGCGCAGCCCCTATTAGGCCCCGGGGAAAATAGGTAATTAGATCCAAGCTAATTAGTTAAATTGCTAATTACTTCTGCAAATTAGCTATAGTTTGACCGAGACTGCTGTACCGCGCCTTAGGAATGCGTGGCGAGGGCGGGACGCCTTGAGCGTTGACGAATGAGGGGCATGAACTGACTCCCCGTCTCGCCGCGTTCATACGTAAGACACAGTACTGCGGTTCCGATGAAACATATAGTTTAATTACTAGTTCCACAAACATCCACAGACTAAGCAATAAAGCAAGTCTGCATGACATTTAAAATTCACCTAACACATAATAGACGGCCTATATCACCTCTATTTGTAAAGGTCACGTCATGACCCTCGTGATTGAGGCGAATGAGTGAGGGAAGAAGAGGGTCTCGGCACAGTAAATATAAGTACAGTCAACCGCACGTACACAACGTAACAATTGCGCTTGAGCTTGCCTAGGATAGTACGAAGGTTCAACAGAACTAAAGGCCGGGTTTTACTGCTTTTCATACCAAAGACGAGTGGACTTCTCCTAACTAAAGGATCTGTATTTTATCGAATTGTGCAGTGGCTGCCGAGAGGCTAGCTGTTGCTGACTCACTGAGTCGTGACGTCATAATTCGATGTGTAAGATATACGGAAAGGTAGAAAATATTTATGACGTCAGAAATAACATCGTATTGCACGTGTTACGGAAAATATCTAATATACACATTTAAACTCGGTTTTGTGATTTGAAAATACAGGGTATTAGGGTAAACACCGTTATCCTTGAAACCGGTGGTTTGGTGTCATTTATAGAACGTAAAATCAATGGAAAATTGTTTTTTTTTTAATCTACATTTTACCACTAGACGAAGAAGATTTTTTTCTCAACACGGGCAGGGGGTGCGGGACGTTACCTGACCGGCCGCGAGCGCGACCCCTCCCTCAGTCAGTCAGCTGTTTCGCTAGCAAGCACGGTGTCGGATATAAACTTTTTAAAATCTTTTAATGAAAATAACGTTTTTTTTTTTGTTTTCGGTCATTTATTTTGTATTGAAGTCTACCCATGGTTTGAGTGACAACGGTGTTTACCCTGTATAGCAGCATTTTAGAAATAGCAGTCGATAAAGCCTGAAATATCTTCATAATGTATTGTTATACAAAAAAAAATCTATACAGTTATAAAGAGGGAATCATAAGTTGAAAAAAATATTGCTTTAATTGGTTTGATTACTGTTGACATTGATTGTAGACGTTGACATTGATACCTGAAAAAGGCACTGCTTTCATAACGGTGAAAGGATTAGGCTTATTCATATTGGATATGTGTAATCAATATAAAGGCACAGGTGTGCAGGTTCTAGCCGAGAAATAAATTGTAGTATTACACCAATGTGACTGCTCATACACGCGATCGAGTAATTGGCTGTCACATTTGGCGATATTTCGTTGCATAAAACATATTTTTTGCAGGCTTATTTAAGTGTAAGCTTGTAATTTAATTTTATCTATGACGTTTTGTTTTTGTATTCTGGGCGTAAACCGAACTGACAGAATACGAAATACCACGTTGCGCTCCAAAACGGGGATCCTAGACGTAGGCAAAAAGGCTGCCAAGCTAAAATGGGATTGGGCGGGTCATGTCAGCCGCATGCATAGCGACCGCTGGGCAACAGTCTCCACACGGTGGGTGCCTGAGGATGGACGGCGCCGCCGAGGCCGGCCCAGGAAGAGATGGCGAGACGATCTAGACGCGTACCGCAAGGGTTGGATCGAGATGGCCCTGGAAAAGGATGTTTGGAAAGATTTGGGGGAGGCCTTTGCTCAGCAGTGGCACAGAGTAGGCTAAAAAAAAAAAAAAAGTGTTGTTGTTTACGGTCCTCGATGCATGTAGTATGAGCAATACCTGTGGGCCTAGCAGGTACGAACGTGAAACGTAACGTAAATTCCATCGATTTTTGAAAAATACAACTACCTTTTTTATACGACAAGTAACAACTAGAGATATAACTAAAATCTTCAAAATAAATACATTTTGTGTGTAAGAAGAACCTACACATCTATCATCACGCCTTTAATCTCCGAAGGGATAGACAGATGTGTACCTACAGTACACCCACATTTCCGGGCACACATCGAGACTCCGGGCTGCTACTAAGAATTTGATAATGGAAGACCCCAAATAATACTGCACGCCTGAACGAGTGTTCCAAAATACAATAGACGTAGATATATTTAGTAACCTATCCGCTTGACTGTTCTTCAAGAGTCCTAAAAAACCCTGAAAGAAATCGACACGTGTTCAACCTCTCAACGAGGCATCCTCAGGATGACGATTGACCAATTGCAAACCAGAACGCGACGTGTCACCACACCGAGCGCTGGACGCAAAGTCAATTCCAATTTTAAAAACGTTCGTTTTTTAACGCACTCCACGCGACCGTTTTAAAAAGTCTAGAGACAAAAAAAACGCTTTTTAACCAGTAAAATAGTAAATAGTACTTTATTTTTCCAAACTATACAAGAATAAATCTAACAACTTGGTATGTATGCAGAGGTCTACAATTACATTACGAAATCAATCGTAACTATATTATAACCCCTTTTAATATTATTAATGTGAAAATTTGTTTGTTTATTTGTTACGCTTTCACGCTAAAACGGTTGAACAGAATTGGATGAAATTTGGCACATAGGTAGACCATAACCTGGATTAGGACATAGGATACTTTTTATCTCGATATTCCCACGGGATCAAGACATATGCGAGTGAAACAGCGGGGCGCAGCTAGTTTCTTATAAATCTCCTAATACTAAATCAGTTACCTAGAATAACATGTGGCAAATGGCTGAGAAGCACTCAGTTCTAGGAGCTGGAAAAGGGTGTGATTACCTTTGATTAGATAATCAGCTTAGCTTTAAGTAAAATACATTCTGAGAAATGCTAACCTCGTATACCTTTGAGTCTAGATATACTTTGAATATTATAAATTAATTTAAATACTGAATACCACTCTAACAATAAATATTGCATGCTCACAACATACATCATGATTATATTAGGATCCTTTATTTCATTTCTATACATATAAATTATATTTTTAAACATAAGAATAAAAATAATATAAAAACATTTAAAAATATTAATGACTTCCAAAAAAAACACAAAAAAATGTCAAAAATAAATTTAATTTCGGAAGTCGGTATCTTCGCTTTTTAATTTTCGTTATTTGCCACCGCCTTCCGAAGCTAAAGTTATTTTTCACTTTTTTGTGTTTTTTTTTGTAAAAAGTTTGTATTTTTCACTTTTTAGTTGTGGTACCTACCCCACACAAATTCAAATACCACTACCTGCTATGTAAATAACAGTGACGGAGTCAAATAATATATCGTCTACATACACTAAGTGAGAAAAAATACGTAATATTGAAGCTAACTCAAAAACGTCGCAAGAAAAGTTAATAAAATTCATATGGGACCACCTCTGATGGTCCCATATGAATCCTACCAAACAAAAAAAGAATCATCGAAATCGAATCATAATTGGCGGAGCAATCGAGTAACATACATACAAAAAAAATATATGAGAACCTCCTCCTTTTTGAAGAAGTCGGTTAAAAATAGTAACCCACCGGTATCGGGAACAAGGTCCAAGCTATTAGGATTATTATTAATTATTTTATAATAATTATAGACATTTGACTTTACAGCCTCTTTGATCTAGTGTCACAAGCGTCACTACTGAGCATGAGGTCCTGAGTTCGACTCCCGGGTTGAGCAAAGTGTGATTGGGTTTTTCCATCTGGAATTTCTCAGTAGCAGCCCGGAGTCTGGATTTGTGCCCGATTGATGGCAATAGCCTCCTATTACATGGGACTTAAACTTAACTGGCGAAATGTGGGTGTGCTTTGCTGGGCACCTCTACCTAGCCATTCGGGAAATACAGGCGTGATATTATGTTATTTTGACTTTATCAATACTCATACTAGATACACTTAGCAAAAGTCCATAGAACCTATATCAAAGTTGAATGATATCGACATACACGAGGAATCGCTTTTGAAATTTTGCTAATAGATACGTGATTTTTCTTTGAGAATAACAATGGCAGCCACTAATGGCTATTAGTGGTTGCCATTGTTATTCTCTGGTACCCAAGAATACTGGCCACTAAGATAAGCCTTATTACGAAAAATATTTTTTTATTTGATCAGCCTGTTACAATCCTAAAATAAACAAAGATACGAATCGGACATCCATTTAGCAGAGTGATGGGAAATTGGCGTTTCCGAATCGCACCGTCTGAGATCAAATGGAACATTTTATCCTCGACACGTGATACCTTAGGCCAGTGGAGCGGAGAAGAGCAATCGACCGGTTGATTCGTGATAGCAGTTCCATTTGGTAAAGTTTCCCTCTTATGGCTAATATTGGAGAATGTTTTGGTGACTGGGACAATGGAAAATACGGGGAAAGGAAAAAAATCGAGAGGCAGGATTTAATGGCCTAAAATTAACGCAATGAGAGCGTTGATCAATGCTTGGTCTTCTTATGTATGAGAAGAGGTATTTTACCTTGCGGTATATTTATTTATTACCTTTAATTAAAATGGTTGAAAACAAAAACAATAATTAAAGACACATACAGTACACATAAAAGCAAAAATAAAAGTGGTTAAAACTTTAAAAAGAAACGCTCGCGCTCGCGGTTGCCCGCCGGTGCCGCGGGACTCGCAAAAAACCGCGCGCCGCGGGTGTAAAACGCTTCGTGAAATGTGCTCTTACTTTTTGCATATAAATCTACATCTACATAAGCTGCGGGCCCGTGTGCAGACGTGGCGGGTACGGGTGAAAACCGCTCCGTGAGGTCTTAGCCTTACGGTTCAACAGATACCGCCCTGTGACAGACGGAGGGACAGCGGAGCCTTAAGAGACCTTGACGATTAAGCAATAATTGATTTTGATAATTATAATGAAATCTTTATAAAAAACGAACTCAAAATAAGACGGGTAAACAACTTGACAACATAAAAAGAAAATCAATATTTTTGTTGAACAAATTCCAATTAGTGCTAAACGAAAATGTTTGAGGCCTTCTCAAATACCTTTATTTTTATTGTTCCGAGTCAAACTTGGCATAAAAATACTTATAGTATTGCCGAAATATATGTAGGTACTCGTTTTCGATTCAACCAATCCTAACTAATATTATAAATGCGAAAGTGAGTTTGTTTGTTTTTTACGCTTTCACGCTAAAACGGCTGAACAAAGGAGATCATTCATTTTGGGCAAAATTAAGAAAGTGCCGGCCAAACAAAAAAAAAGATACATTCCGTTAGAAAATTTTAATCTCTTCACTTTTCACTATGCCCAAATCTGTAGGGCAATAAAATTCCCTGCGCTGTTATACGATTTTGAAAAATACTGTTTTCAGTATGTATTAGTTAAATTATCTAATTAAAGTAATAACTTGTAGTAATCAAAAATGAAGAGAAAAACGTACTCTTTCGGAATATAGCTTTTTTTTGTGTGGCAGCGTCATGAATATGGCCCAAAAATGTATGGACTTCACCGTCCGATATGATATGATATGATCTGATTTCGATGAAATTTGCCACACGGGTAGACCATAACTTGGATTAGGACATAGGATACTTTAGATCCCGATATTTCTATATACGGGATTGATAATTATGCGGGTAAAACCGCGGGGCGCGTAAGTAAAATTGTATTTTCTCATTCGAATTGAAGTAGTAGAAAGATAATTAAACTACAAAGTGGCTCTCACCGAAATACGTGGTAACAACGCAATTAAATTTCAATTTCGTGGGATCAAATAAATCAGTAACGAAATCGGCATCGACGTCGAACTGACACGAAGTAATCATCTTTTGTGTGGAACAAATTGTTCTGTAATTTTCTTGCAAAATCAACCAATTATACAGATAATCTATTTTATTCGTTTGTGTTTTGTTTTTTGTGGTCGTTTTGGTACTGGCTAGCCAAAGGGCCTAGACAAGTGACAATCGCTTCGAAAGCGTTTCGTATTTCTACAACGACTTTCAACAGGATTGACTTAAGCTTTTCGATAGCTTATGTCATTCCTATACATTTTTGCCTTTTCCATCATCGTTATCGCTGATAGAATGTCACTTTGCCTAGGGTCTCAGAGGGCCTAGACAAGTGACAATCGCTTCGAAAGCGTTTCGTATTTCTACAACGACTTTCAACAGGATTGACTTAAGCTTTTCGATAGCTTATGTCAGTCCTATACATTTTCGCCTTTTCCATCATCGTTATCGCTGATAGAATGTCACTTTGACTAGGGTCTCAGAGGGCCTAGACAAGTGACAATCGCTTCGAAAGCGTTTCGTATTTCTACAACGACTTTCAACGGGATTGACATAAGCTTTTCGATAGCTTATGTCAGTCCTATACATTTTCGCCTTTTCCATCATCGTTATCGCTGATAGAATGTCACTTTGACTAGGGTCTCAGAGGGCCTAGACAAGTGACAATCGGTTCGAAAGCGTTTCGTATTTCTACAACGACTTTCAACGGCATTGACATCAGCTCTTCGATAGCTTATGTCAGTCCTATACATTTTCGCCTTTTCCATCATCGTTATCGCTGATAGAATGTCACTTTGTCTAGGGCCTCTGGTCTACTCTCTAATGGCCGATTCCTATAACTTACGGACCGTTATTGGTTAATATTAAGGCGAGTTTTAGAGTCACGCTGAGTGACGCTGAGCGTCGGCGCTAACCGCCCAATATATATGATTATCCTGCTCGGCGCTGACGTGTGACGAGTGCGATAATCATACATATTGGGCCGTCAGCGCCGACGCTCAGCGTGACTCAACGTGACTCTAAAACCCGCCTTAGACTCTTGTATCTTTACCAATAATGAAGCAAAGACGTCATACTCTTGCATAGTTGACCCTCCCATATGGAAGTAGCTATTGTAGGTAAAACTAGCTTACGAATCTATTTATATGCTCAGTTTGTCAATAAAAAAAAGTTACCTTTAGTTACTTACCAAATGGTAACTTTTTTAAACGATTCGTTATTGTTTATAGGAACCGAGCATGAGTCCGTCAACGAAGATACGGGTCCGTCCAAAAGTAGCTGATCGGGCGTAGGTACAACATTCAAGTCGTGTTGTCATTAATTCTTAGTTCGGAAACCGAACTAATCTTATGTCCGTAAGGGATAAGGGTTGGAAAAAAGGCCCGTTACTCGGCTGAAACTACGGAACAGTTTATATGCAGCCCATTGGCCTCTGACTTGGCTTCACATGTCATCGTGATGTATCGGATCTCTGTTGCGAGGTCGAGTTGACATTTTCAGTCATAATATTTGTTTGTCATTTAGCAACTACATACTAATACAGTAGTCTTCTATACTTACATACACAGGGTGTTAGGGTAGACACCGTTATCCTTGAAACTAGTGGTTCGGTGTCATCTATAATATACTTTTTCTATGGGAGCAACAATGAAATCGCAACAAAAAAAATCTGCTGTTCCATACATTATGTCGATTTAAATGAACACAAATGTATGGAACAGCTGATTTTTTTTCGCGATTCCAAGGTTGTTCCCATAGAAAAAGTATATTATAGATGACACCAAACCACTAGTTTCAAGGATAACGGTGTCTACCCTAACACCCATTATACATAATTACAAATTAAAGTGGCCTTTCGTGTCTGTCTGTGTGTCCGCATTATTCTTCTAACTACGCAACGAATTGTGATGCGGTTTTCACCATCATTTTGAGATTTTTTTCCGGAAGGTTTGTGTGTAAACTTACATAATTATATTAAAGAAATCTCGATGTTTTGTCAAGTCATAAAAAGCATGTTGGTCGCTTGTAACGATAAGGCTTAATTCCAGTGACTATTTATAATAACTTACCTATAACTTCTCTCGCTCTAGGCGGAGCGGGAAGGCGTGCTAAAACCCCTGTGTCCCTTCAGGGGGCCAAAAAAAATAATCCTCTAAAAGCAGTTCATTTCCTAAATCCCAGCTGTCATTAGCAATTCCTCTAATTTGACTTAAAAGCAATTCATAATTTGAGGACCATTTTACGAAACTCCATAGAAAACTGTCAAACAGATGAATTATTTCGTAATAGGAATTACACGCAGATCATATTATGAATTGTCATTTTACGATGATTCATAATATTTTCATATTATGATGCTGCTAAAGTGACCGTTTTAAGCCCCCTGTTGACTGTACGTTGCGAGAGGCCACGGTATGGCTCTTGTACTAGGATTTCCTATCACAAGAGCCAAAATAGGCCACGAAACACCTAACAATGTCCAAACAAGCCTTGATCAAAATTAGAATCCACTTTAGCGGCCATCGCACCTCCAGCAAATTATCTTTTGTGAATTATTCAAACGATAATTAAGTAACGACTAACGACCTTATTGCCTTTTACCTTTTGATTAAGCTGCATGAGAATGAGCCTAAATCAGGTTTTATTTCCGGAAAAGGTAATAAGGGAAGAGCATTTTTTAGGGAGCTGTTATGGTGAGGTTTTAGACGAATAAAAAAACCGGCCAAGTGGGAGCTAGACCCGCACTTGAAGGGTTCCGTACCAATCAATATGCCTAGCCCTCAACTATGATGGGGTCGGTCAGCTGAATACCAGTATTTTTCATGGAGCGACTGCCTATCAGACCTCCACAACCCAGTAACTGGGTAATACGATACCCTTTAGTAAGACTGATTGTCAGACTTTCGGGCTTCTGACGACCCGTAACGACTGTCAAAGATCCACGAATGACAGCCGGGACCAACAGCTTAACATGCTTTCCGAGGGACGGAGGAGTCTCGTTATGGAAAGATGGTCACCCATCCACCGACCAACCCCGGCAAGCGTAGCTTAACCTGAAGGATCAACCCGTGCGGTTGCTATTACTTAGCCATGAGCTCCTCCGAAGGGTTCCGTACCACCGCACAATATTTAGCAAAAAACGTCGTAAAACTTTACTCTCCCTCCAGAAACAAAACTCCAACATCCCAAACAAAACTTAAACTTTACTCCTCTTTACTTTTTACTTTTTATTTAAACTCTACCCTTTAAATTTACTTTATTTTTATTATTTTTGTTAAAGCGGCAATAGAAATACTCAATCTGTGAACAACTGTTTACCTTAACCTTACGGTTTATGAGAGCGGAGGCTTAGTAATAGGGTTCCGTTGGCACGCTTTGGGTACGGAACCCTAAAAAGCGTTACAATTGCTTAACTAAAGTCTCAGGTCTAGATCCAATGGGATACCGGGACCTTGGCAACAGGCAACTGAAGGAACAAGGGTGGTTTTTAGTCAGTAAAAGTCTGACACGCCCTTCCGCTCCGCCCAGAGCGGGAGAAATTATTTGATGATTTCCCACCCTCAAAAAAAAAAAGTTCTAGATCCAATGAGGCGAATGGGAATTTTGACTAACCGTCGCACTGAACTAGCTATATGGCTAATAATTAGATTTATGTGTTGCGTAATGTAAATGATTTTGCATACTTTGTTTAGAATTATTTTTTTCTAACTAAACAGACAGCTGTGCTGCTGGGGAGTTTATTGCGCCACTTCTTCTTCCCAGCTAAAGCACTAGGTAGTGGTGAAGGGTGGGCGTTTTGGGGGACTGTCTTATGTAATTTTGACGTTCGAAAATTGCTGATTCTCAGCCTAGTTTGAATAAATGACTTTTGATTGATTGATTGATTAAAATCGTGGCAATTTTGAAAATGAGGTTTTGCTTCGACAAAGTTTGTCCCCTTTATATGATACCATCGAAACGAACTTTATAGGAAAACATCGTGAGGAAACCGGTATGTCCTAGAACCAACCCGCATCGGGCCCGCGTGGTGGCTTACGTCTGTGAGAGGATTTCCCAGCAGTGGGAACGTTATAGGCTGATTATGATGAATATGATATCATTACTCAATTAATTATACTCTGATTTAAGCTTGTACTACATTATTGAAATCTCTAGTTTAACACGACATTCCCATAAAATAATATATGACCATTTAAAAACACTATGCTCAAAGCTTTTTGCGAGACTGTACAGTTTAATGCGTGAATTGTTATATCAGATTCAATTGTGTGAATGTTATCAATATGGTTAATTTAGTTGTGTCATGTAGTTAATTGGTACGTGTTAAATTGAGCTATTCATAAGTAATTAGATTTTGAGGCCTATAATATGTTATAGATTAGGGTAGGCTTATATGAGTCCTACCAGGCTTATAATATTGTTGTAATTTCCTTTATAATAATAACAATATTGTTCAATGTATAATTACTGTAAATAATAGTAGATTGTTGCATCGAGCGCAAAGTGAGTTATATACACACGAGGGCTATGTAACACGAGTGCATTAATTACTCACTTTGGCAAGGTGCGTTATCTACTATTCTTTCAACTACCAATGTATAGTCACGGACTTTAATTGATAAGCCACCTTCAAACTTTTCAATTTTACAGTTTCATACATTCACGGGATTACACGATTAAACACGAACTCAAACGTAAACAAGATGACAAACAAATTACTTATAATCGGAAATAGTCTTATCCATAGATATCTCAATGATAAAAATAAATAAAATGTTGCATTAAGTTTATCCAATCTATTTTATACTGATCTCCTTTGAATCAGAGCTCATTAACTCGATTATTCTAAAAACTTATAAGACAGTGACAGTTGAAATGTTGATGTCAGAGACGTTAATTTCGAAGTTGTCGAAATGACTATCAATATTTCTCCGTCCGCTATCGCTACGCTTAAACAATCGTTGCTAGGTTACTGTTGCTAGACCTGCAATTGGTTGACTTTGGCTAGTCACTCTGCTGTCAAATTTGTAGTTCTGGCTCTCAGGTTAGCCAACTGGTAAAGTTATTAAATATAATTTTCTTCTACTAATACGAAGACATTATAACTTTCCGTGTCGGGAACCGAATAAACCTGATTTACATTACACGGCTAAAATACGAACAGTGCCAGGTGGCTCATCAATTAAAGTCCGTGACTGTACCTACTGTGATAAAATATACCTACTCAAGTTAATTAAAACTAAGTTATGCCGTGACTTTTGCGGCAAAAGATTACTCAACTCCACTCACTCACTCAGTCTGTCTGTCTGTCTGACTGTCGTCTGTCTGCCTGTCAGACGAGCCTTAGTAATAGGGTCCCGTTTTACCCTTTGGGTACGAAACCCTAAAAACAGTGCATTAATGAAAAACTGCACTGTTTTGGTTCTAAGCAAAAAATACGTCCTTTGTGATCGGTTTTGTAGTGATTAATGTTAACATTAATCACTACAAAACCGATCACAAAGGACGTATTTTTTGCTTAGAACCAAAACAGTGCAGTTTTTCATTAATGCACTGTTTTTAGGGTTTCGTACCCAAAGGGTAAAACGGGACCCTATTACTAAGGCTCGTCTGACAGGCAGACAGACGACAGTCAGACAGACAGACAGACTGAGTGAGTGAGTGGAGTTGAGTAATCTTTTGCCGCAAAAGTCACGGCATAACTTAGTTTTAATTAACTTGAGTAGGTATATTTTATCACAGTAGGTACAGTCACGGACTTTAATTGATGAGCCACCTGGCACTGTTCGTATTTTAGCCGTGTAATGTAAATCAGGTTTATTCGGTTCCCGACACGGAAAGTTATAATGTCTTCGTATTAGTAGAAGAAAATTATATTTAATAACTTTACCAGTTGGCTAACCTGAGAGCCAGAACTACAAATTTGACAGCAGAGTGACTAGCCAAAGTCAACCAATTGCAGGTCTAGCAACAGTAACCTAGCAACGATTGTTTAAGCGTAGCGATAGCGGACGGAGAAATATTGATAGTCATTTCGACAACTTCGAAATTAACGTCTCTGACATCAACATTTCAACTGTCACTGTCTTATAAGTTTTTAGAATAATCGAGTTAATGAGCTCTGATTCAAAGGAGATCAGTATAAAATAGATTGGATAAACTTAATGCAACATTTTATTTATTTTTATCATTGAGATATCTATGGATAAGACTATTTCCGATTATAAGTAATTTGTTTGTCATCTTGTTTACGTTTGAGTTCGTGTTTAATCGTGTAATCCCGTGAATGTATGAAACTGTAAAATTGAAAAGTTTGAAGGTGGCTTATCAATTAAAGTCCGTGACTATACATTGGTAGTTGAAAGAATAGTAGATAACGCACCTTGCCAAAGTGAGTAATTAATGCACTCGTGTTACATAGCCCTCGTGTGTATATAACTCACTTTGCGCTCGATGCAACAATCTACTATTATTTACAGTAATTATACATTGAACAATATTGTTATTATTATAAAGGAAATTACAACAATATTATAAGCCTGGTAGGACTCATATAAGCCTACCCTAATCTATAACATATTATAGGCCTCAAAATCTAATTACTTATGAATAGCTCAATTTAACACGTACCAATTAACTACATGACACAACTAAATTAACCATATTGATAACATTCACACAATTGAATCTGATATAACAATTCACGCATTAAACTGTACAGTCTCGCAAAAAGCTTTGAGCATAGTGTTTTTAAATGGTCATATATTATTTTATGGGAATGTCGTGTTAAACTAGAGATTTCAATAATGTAGTACAAGCTTAAATCAGAGTATAATTAATTGAGTAATGATATCATATTCATCATAATCAGCCTATAACGTTCCCACTGCTGGGAAATCCTCTCACAGACGTAAGCCACCACGCGGGCCCGATGCGGGTTGGTTCTAGGACATACCGGTTTCCTCACGATGTTTTCCTATAAAGTTCGTTTCGATGGTATCATATAAAGGGGACAAACTTTGTCGAAGCAAAACCTCATTTTCAAAATTGCCACGATTTTAATCAATCAATCAATCAAAAGTCATTTATTCAAACTAGGCTGAGAATCAGCAATTTTCGAACGTCAAAATTACATAAGACAGTCCCCCAAAACGCCCACCCTTCACCACTACCTAGTGCTTTAGCTGGGAAGAAGAAGTGGCGCAATAAACTCCCCAGCAGCACAGCTGTCTGTTTAGTTAGAAAAAAATAATTCTAAACAAAGTATGCAAAATCATTTACATTACGCAACACATAAATCTAATTATTAGCCATATAGCTAGTTCAGTGCGACGGTTAGTCAAAATTCCCATTCGCCTCATTGGATCTAGAACTTTTTTTTTTTGAGGGTGGGAAATCATCAAATAATTTCTCCCGCTCTGGGCGGAGCGGAAGGGCGTGTCAGACTTTTACTGACTAAAAACCACCCTTGTTCCTTCAGTTGCCTGTTGCCAAGGTCCCGGTATCCCATTGGATCTAGACCTGAGACTTTAGTTAAGCAATTGTAACGCTTTTTAGGGTTCCGTACCCAAAGCGTGCCAACGGAACCCTATTACTAAGCCTCCGCTCTCATAAACCGTAAGGTTAAGGTAAACAGTTGTTCACAGATTGAGTATTTCTATTGCCGCTTTAACAAAAATAATAAAAATAAAGTAAATTTAAAGGGTAGAGTTTAAATAAAAAGTAAAAAGTAAAGAGGAGTAAAGTTTAAGTTTTGTTTGGGATGTTGGAGTTTTGTTTCTGGAGGGAGAGTAAAGTTTTACGACGTTTTTTGCTAAATATTGTGCGGTGGTACGGAACCCTTCGGAGGAGCTCATGGCTAAGTAATAGCAACCGCACGGGTTGATCCTTCAGGTTAAGCTACGCTTGCCGGGGTTGGTCGGTGGATGGGTGACCATCTTTCCATAACGAGACTCCTCCGTCCCTCGGAAAGCATGTTAAGCTGTTGGTCCCGGCTGTCATTCGTGGATCTTTGACAGTCGTTACGGGTCGTCAGAAGCCCGAAAGTCTGACAATCAGTCTTACTAAAGGGTATCGTATTACCCAGTTACTGGGTTGTGGAGGTCTGATAGGCAGTCGCTCCATGAAAAATACTGGTATTCAGCTGACCGACCCCATCATAGTTGAGGGCTAGGCATATTGATTGGTACGGAACCCTTCAAGTGCGGGTCTAGCTCCCACTTGGCCGGTTTTTTTATTCGTCTAAAACCTCACCATAACAGCTCCCTAAAAAATGCTCTTCCCTTATTACCTTTTCCGGAAATAAAACCTGATTTAGGCTCATTCTCATGCAGCTTAATCAAAAGGTAAAAGGCAATAAGGTCGTTAGTCGTTACTTAATTATCGTTTGAATAATTCACAAAAGATAATTTGCTGGAGGTGCGATGGCCGCTAAAGTGGATTCTAATTTTGATCAAGGCTTGTTTGGACATTGTTAGGTGTTTCGTGGCCTATTTTGGCTCTTGTGATAGGAAATCCTAGTACAAGAGCCATACCGTGGCCTCTCGCAACGTACAGTCAACAGGGGGCTTAAAACGGTCACTTTAGCAGCATCATAATATGAAAATATTATGAATCATCGTAAAATGACAATTCATAATATGATCTGCGTGTAATTCCTATTACTAGAAGGACGATTATTAGAAGTTGTCGAAATGACTATCAATATTTCTCCGTCCGCTATCGCTACGCTTAAACAATCGTTGCTAGGTTACTGTTGCTAGACCTGCAATTGGTTGACTTTGGCTAGTCACTCTGCTGTCAAATTTGTAGTTCTGGCTCTCAGGTTAGCCAACTGGTAAAGTTATTAAATATAATTTTCTTCTACTAATACGAAGACATTATAACTTTCCGTGTCGGGAACCGAATAAACCTGATTTACATTACACGGCTAAAATACGAACAGTGCCAGGTGGCTCATCAATTAAAGTCCGTGACTGTACCTACTGTGATAAAATATACCTACTCAAGTTAATTAAAACTAAGTTATGCCGTGACTTTTGCGGCAAAAGATTACTCAACTCCACTCACTCACTCAGTCTGTCTGTCTGTCTGACTGTCGTCTGTCTGCCTGTCAGACGAGCCTTAGTAATAGGGTCCCGTTTTACCCTTTGGGTACGAAACCCTAAAAACAGTGCATTAATGAAAAACTGCACTGTTTTGGTTCTAAGCAAAAAATACGTCCTTTGTGATCGGTTTTGTAGTGATTAATGTTATCATTAATCACTACAAAACAATGACTGATAACATTAATCACTACAAAACCGATACGTAGTTGAAAGAAAAATATTTAAAACGACTTATGTTATTTATGTTTTAGACTAGCTGCGCCCCACGGTTTCACCCGCGTAAGTCTCGATCCGGGGAGTCGGATCGTGGGAATATCGGAATAAAAAGTATCCTATGTGTTATTCCAGGTTATAAACTATCTGTTTGCCAAATTTCATCCAAATCCATTCAGCCGTTTTTGCGTGATTGAGTAACAAACATCCAAACACACAAACACACAAACTTTCACATTTATAATATTAGTAGTATTTACAACAATAAATTGATTTGATTCAAACAATGCCACAATTATTCTCTAAGCTTTTGTACATAAGAATCGGTTAAGTCTACGAAGTAGCTACGGCGTAGCTTGCTGCTACGCCGTAGCAGTTCGACAGGCCGCTACGCAACTACTTCGCACCCTTTGCATTAAAGGCAGACAGGCGTGGCGTGACACCAGTAGAACAATGAGTAGAGAAAAATTTTATGACTTTTGTAGTACTAATCGAAAAACGCATTTACATAATAATTTATTTTAAAGTAGCTATTTTTAAAATATATTTCACTGCGTAACCAGAAGAAACCCAAATATTGAATTCCGGTGTTACCTCTTTCAGACCTATAAATGAGCCAGGTTTGCGAGAAAGTCCGAAAGGGATACCGAGACCTTGGCACCAGGCAACTGAAGGAACAAGGGTGGGTTTTAGTCAGTAAAAGTCTGACACGCCCTTCCGCTCCGCCCAGAGCGGGAGAAGTCATTTCATGATTTCCAAAGATCAAAAAAAAAAAAGCCCTTTAGAGGGGCATTTTAACAAATACTTCTCTTTGGATGATAATGTATTATTTCAACAGTGCGCAACCATTTACTCTGAAATGAATGATATATTTTCGCAAAATAATAAATTATCTCACAATTCATCAATTCAATATTGTTCTTCGAACCATGTAATTCAAGTTAATGGGTTGTTCATTTTTCTTTTATCATTCGTTCATTGTCAGTCACTCACTCGTTCCATTCATTCATTCGGTCAATATGTAATTTTAGGGTCGATTTGCACATGGATGGATCTTGACAGTGGCTCATTGAATATCTAGGTAATTGAAATAATGTTTTTTCTGCAATATTCGTCATTTGTAAATAATCGGGTTTATTCACAAAAATAATAGTACTTGAACTTCAAAGTCCCTTTAATTGCCAATTTTGCACTAACTTCTTTAGTTTACATTTAGTTCCAAATATTTAAAGTTTTATAAATCACTAGCCTCTGCCGCGACTTTGCCCATGTGAATTTTTTGTTCCCCGTCCCACTGCGTCGCATCGCATCGCCTGCCCTTTCGGCTATCGTTCTTTCTGACTTTTTTCTTTTTGCTCGACTCCTAAGTGTTGTAGCGTGATGTAAAATAGCCTTTCCTATATAAAATAGCCTTTCCTTTCCTTTCCTAAATAGTCTTTCTCTGTAATAACCTTTCACAAGAAAAAAATTGTTCAAATCCGACCGATAGTTTCGGAGATTAGCGCGTTCAAACAAACAAAGTAACTTTTACTTTTACCGGTTTGAATTCGCAACACCAAAAAACCAGGCTAAACAAATTTTCAAATTAATAACCTAGAAACTAGCAACGAACTAAAAGAAAAACAAAAAGTTAATATTAAATTCAGAACGAACTATAATATGCTGTCAATAGCAGAAGGACCTAAGTACATAGCTAGTTATAAACACCGACTCGGAACGAGGTTAACAGTTAACTAACCGTTGAAAACTTTTCAATGGTCCGGGGAAACTTGCTAACGTTGTTATACACTGGTTAATTCTGCTCTAAGGCTCTGTTCACGGCCTCGAGCGGTGCGACTTGCGTCAAGCGTAGGCTTGCAGAAAAAATATCGATATTTTTTGTTCGATATATCGATATTTTTAGGCGATATTTATTATTTCGATATATCGATGTATCGATATAAAATATCAAGTATCGCAAATGTTTCAAATACGATATATTTTCAATAGCAACACCGTTGTCGCCACTGACTTAAGCCGCTGGAAATCAGAATCGTATTTTTTTTAATTTTTTCCCCTAAATCGGTATACAACATTAGTTTTTGTTTAACCCAAAAAGGGGTCATTGTAATCATCATTTTGAACAACTTTTGCTATGGGGCCAACCTTGAAATTGCGAAAAAAGAATCTGCTGTTCCATACATTTGTGTTCCCGTAAATCGACAAATGTTGTTCAAAATGATGAGTACAATGACCCTTTTTCGGGTTTAGCACAAACAAATCTTATGTTGTATAAAGGAATAAAAAAACTTGAACTTCATAAAGTAAAAATATTTTTTAGAAAATTTCACCGATATATCGATTTTTTTTTTCATTAAATCGGAATCGATATTGATATATTTTTTTAAATATCCTTACGATATATATCGATACTTTTTGGCACTTCTTGCATTCCTACACGCACGCGCGTCTTCTGTTTCCGTCGGTCGTCGGTCTCTGCAAGTCGTTTCGCGGTAACTCGTGTCACGCTCTACATAACTTCTTTAATTTGTTTTCAGCGCTCGCTGTCGCAAGACAAGACGCGTGTCGCTTGAGCGTGAAGCTCGTAGCTACGGGGTAAGGGTGACACTCCACCGAGGCGGAGCGGAGCGTTATGAAAATTAACCAATTTATATTATGGGGCTCTATTGGTTAATTTCTACAATGCTCCGCTCCGTCTTAATGGTATCTCAGCCCATTAATGCCTATCCATAAGAGAGGAGTGAAAAAGTAAATGGGGAGGAATGAGGTAGCAGTTCAAACCATGATAATAATGATGCTGACGGATGGACTATGTGAAAGATTATATTTTATTGCTAGAAAGGATTATTCTTGTTGATGGGCATTAGGTATAAAATTGTGTCAAGCCAATTTGGCTCATTCATGAGAACTCCCTTCAGAAGTTTAGCTTTTTGACCAGAGCGTGGCAATACCTTTTTTATACCTTCATATTCATAATATATTCAGCCCAAATATAAGCAGATTAGTGATCCCTGTATAATGTTATTAGTTAATTTTAGGAGAATTATGAGTGGACCTCCATAAATAAAGGCACGAAGCAATGTATAATTTTATTACAAGGATGAAAATAAACAAATATACATAATTGTGTGAAAATTGGTTTTCATGGGACGGGCATGTGATGTGGAGGAATGAGGGAAGTTATGGCGGCAGAATTGTAGATATGTATTAAAGCTATGTGTGTGTGAGTAAGTGGGGAAGAATGAGGAAGTAGTTCGGAGCTTCTGATGATGCTAACGTTATGTGAAAGATGATGGGTCTTACCCCAAAAATTTAGACACTTGTTCAACGCTTGTCTAATGTCAGTTTTATGTCAAACTCCATACAGAAATGTCATGTTTAAAAGGTGTTTAGGCTAAACAACTGATAAACATGGTTTTGTGGTAATAAGGGATATGTTTAGAAAGGTGGTGACTACTGAGATGACGATTAATTGAGAAGTATTCAAGAAAGAAAGAAAGAAAGAAATCATTTATTTCCTGATAATGTAGGTATACATATAAGTTGAAATAATTATTAGGTGTCCCGATACATTTTACCTTACGGCATGCAAAATATTAGGTTTGAATTAAATAGTATTATATATACAGCTCTAGCTATTACGATTATTATTAGCCATAGTCGATTTTAATAGGTTGTTACAGATCAGACAACAAAAAAACAAAATAATTAATGAATTACATATAAATCTCTCGCAAATGATACAATGAAGAATATAAATGTCGAAATGAAGAGGGAGGCATGCTAAGCCGACCACAAATAAATTGGATGGGCAAGAGAATGGTGATGAGTTAATGACTAGCGTTAAGGATGCGAGGTGGAGCGAAGCTGTGAATATAACCGGTGAAAAAAAACGCTTAAGAAAGTTAAGAGTCACTCGTACGAGGAGTACGACTCAATTATTGTTTTTTTTTTAAACTGGACCATACTTGGGAACCTTCTGGACTGGTTTTAAATGATACGATATGTAACTAACTTACCCAGTTACTGGGTTGTGGAGGTCAGATAGGCAGTCGCTCCATTTAAAATACTGGTATTCAGCTGCATCCGGTTAGACTGGAAGCCGAACCCGAACGTAGTTGGGAAACGGCTAGGCAGATGATGATGCTATGTAACTTATCTTTAAATACCTCCACTATTTTTGTATTGTTGCATGCACCCAGAAGCACAATGTTTAGCGTGAGTAACATTGCGCAATGCCCTAAACAGCGATTTATCACACCAAAAATAAAAGTCGTTTCACAGCAATAATTTTTGCTCATTAATTAATAAGTATGGTGAATAGAATGCGCATTTTTTTTTATTTCTCATCACAAATGTTGATTTGGATGGGAGCGGATTATAATCTAAAAAATAATGCTATGGTCGTTTTACACCCTATACAAATAGGTACCTAGTTAAATTATAGCGGTTAATATTTTTCTGCATTTTTTCGTTTCTCCCCGCTCGCTCTAATGCACAAGCAACCTAAAAGTTGCAAGCGAACCAGTTGGTTCTTTTCCAATATTTTCAACTTGATACGGTCGCAACTGGCCAGGTAGAAAAAGTAGTTTTAAAGTTGTTCTTTTTTCAATTTTAAATGACTACCGTTCCACTTTTAATTTCGTTCTGATACTTTTAGTTTCTATTTTTGTTGGTAACTGGTATAATATTGTTTTATTCCAATGTTCTTGTTTAACTTGTAGGCATCAAGCCCCGCAGAACAGGATGTGTGTGACCCCATTGTTTGCAGATTAGCCAATGATATTATATTAACAGATATGTTATACACTCACAAAATAACCGAATAGTGTTCCGTGCAGTAGCGGTAGCACACATACCCACTTTTCATTCATTTTACATTTCACTACAAGTAAAAATGATAGAAAAGAGATGGCTTGATAAAAACAACAAGAAAAAAAGAGATGGCTAGTGTTGCTGCTTCAACTAAGCTTATTATTCGTCGCCATGCGTTTCGCAGACTAAAGTCAATACGTCCCAATTAGTTTTCGAGTCTTCACGATTGCGCGCTCACAACATATCTGTTTAATATCATTGAAATTATCATCACAATTTCATTCCGTATCTGGATTATATTAAACAAGCAACAGTAACTTTAATAGTAACGTATTATACACATAAACCTTCCGGAATACATTTTCTAAACGATGGTGAAAACCTCATCAAAATCTGTTGCGTGGTTTAGAAGAACAACGCGGACATACAGACAAACACGAAAAGTGACTTTAATTTCTAACGAAGAAAAAGATAGATTAAAAAATCATTTATTTGTTTGGGTTTTTGCGCATATATGTAAGAACTTACAAATATTAAATGCCTATGATCTTATTATACATTATTATATATATATATATTGTTTATACTCGTCAAAAAATCAAAATCAAAAGTCATTTATTCAAATTAGGCTGAGAATCAGCACTTTTCAAACGTCAAAATTACATAAGACAGTCCCCCAAAATGCCCACCCTTCACCACTTCCTAGTGCTTTAGCTGGGAAGAAGAAGTGGCGCAACAAACTCCCCAGCAGCACAGCTGTCTGTTCAGTTAGAGAAAAATTGATTCTATACAAAAGTATACAAAATCATTTACATTACATACATAAAACGTAAATCTAATTATTAGCCATATGTCAGCTAGCACACGCCGATATACCAACCACAAAAAAATATGATAAAATAAAATAAAAACGAGAACTACTCAAGCAGAAAAAAAATTAAACATAAATTACCTAAATAAAAGCCTCCAGGCACAAAGGGCGTGCCCGCTTACATATAGCTGTAACTGGAAGTTATAAATGATAAACTAGGACCATCGAAGTAAAATAAATAAAAAGTTAATTACTAATAACATTAACAAAACCGAGATTAGCAAGACGACCAGTCACCACAAGCAGCACCCGTTCAAGAGCATAACGCAAAGATCAGCCATTACCCCCCTCGCCATATTTGAGGGAAGGAGACAACCCGATCCCCGACGCTACCGCAAGCAGTGACATCTAAGGGAGCATGACGAACCTGCTGCCGGTTGCTCAGGCAAAAATAATAATTATCAATTGGTGATGTCGCTAGCTAACCACATATTGCAATACAACTCATACAGAATACATTGTTATGAGTAGATTATGTCAACAAAATAATTAACGTAATTAGATCATAGGCTATTTATTAGTCTTGAACTTTAATTAAATTGTGTTCTATCAAAAACTTTACAAAAGGCAACTTCTATACAAGTTCAATAACGCTTATTACAATAACGCTTATTTCAAAAAGCAGGGACTTACTTTGTAAACATTACTTCTGGTAGGCAGAAACTTAATTCTAAACACTGTCTTTAATTTAGTTAATAACATCATTATAGATTATTAAATTTGGTGATAAGTTCAAAAATTCCTTGCTCGTTGGTCTAGTGGTCGCAAGTACTACTGCTGAGCATGTTGCATGCAGTTTTATTGGGTTTTCTAACTAGACTTTCTCAGTAGCCCGGAGTGTGGATTTATGCCCGGTCGATGGCAATAGGCTCGCCCCCTATTACGTAGGATTTAAACATAACTAAAAAAACTAGCGAAATGTCAAATCGCCCGTCACCCCCACTTATATAGGATTGCCGCTCGGCGCTACTCGGCTTGGATCGTTATCAGTGCGATAAGGGGAGAAAAAAAAAAAACTCTTTGATTCACTCTGCGTCCAGCGCTCGGTGTGGCAACACGTCGTGTTCTGGTTTGCTATTGGTTAATCGTCATCCTGAGGATGCCTCGTTGAGAGGTGAAACACGTGTCGATTTCTTACAGGGTTTTTTATGACTCTTGAAGAATAGGTTACTAAATATATCTACGTCTGTTGTATTTTATAATGGATTTCCCCAAAGTCACGCCTGAATCAATTAACTAAGGTGGAGTGTTATTCAACATGAATGGGTAATATTTATAGAGGTATTTTGAACCTTCAACTATTTATACAGGCCCGGCCATAATCCTCCACTGTTACAGAGTTAATAATAGTAACATTATACAGGGATCACTAATCTGCTTATATTTGGGCTCGATACATAAAAATAGCAATAATGTACGAACCGTGCGCATTAATATACCACCTGGGGGCCAAGTCTACTAATTTACAAACGTGTGAGTGTTCTCACAATGATCGGTTTTTGACAGATTTTGTATAGCATATCTGTCAAAAACTGATCATTGTGAGACCACTCACACGTTTGTAAAGTAGTAGACTTGGCCCCCTGGCTCAATGACGTTTGTAACTCCCCCAGGCTTCCCCGCACGGCGAAGGCGGGGCGCGCGGCGCGGGTAGCGGGGGGAGCATTGAGTTCCGAGCCAGGTGCCATGTTAATGCGCACGGGTTGTAGTATTCTATTGCTGCGCTCGGTCAAAAAGGGCCTTTCCACAAAAACTTAGACACTCGTTGAACGCGTGTCTAATGTCAGTTTGATGTCAAACTCCATACAGAAATGTCATGTTTAAAAGGTGTTTAGGCTAAACAACTGATAAACACGGTTTTTTGGGAATAAGGTAAGCGTTTCAAGGGTATTCATTCATACATGAGGCAAATCGACTTGATATGATGAAAAAAATACCCCGTGGGTTTGGGTAAAAAAAAAATTGTCTTTAGTCCGTCAGTCAGGTAATAAAAATATAATAGAAAAACGTATTTTTTGGTTTATCATATTTTATAAAAAATAACCTAGATAAAACGCATTAAAGTTGGGGAGTGGGGTTCGCACAAGTAAGTATAGAAGCTACATAATCGTGACGTCAAGGTATATGTTAACTCATGTATCGCCGTAATCTTTTACGGCTAGTTTCTTCATCAAAAGTAACAGTCAACTGTTCTTCGCCTCAGCGCCGAGGATTGAAAATAGAACAGTTCAAAAGAACAGTTGACTGTTAGGTACTGTGGCTGTTACTTTTGATGAAGAAACTGGCCGTTAATTACGTTAAAAAAAAGAATAAATACATGTCCAATAATTTTTAATAAACAAAAAAAAAAAAAATATATAACTTTTCATAAAAACCCCCAACGAAAATCCGTTCAGAAGCTCACCCAACAATAACTATTTGCTTTGAAATAAACAGCGCGCTGAAAACTGAATGCATTATTTTTATCACAAACTTATTTTCAACAAAATTATTTTCTCACTCTCGGAGGCGACGCGACGGCAAACGCTACAGTTTTATCAGATAACTACGAACCCCGCCTTCGCTCGTATCAGATAATTATATTTTCCTTCTAACTTTATTTACTTTGTCATAAAAAAATACTTTTTGCAGTAACTAACGTAAATCTGTATCAAAAACAAAGTCAAATAATTTATTTCAAATAGGCACATTAAAAGGCACTTTTGAACGTCAAAAACAAAGAAATAGAACTGATTCTAGTTGCCCCTTCCAAAAGGTAGTTCTCGTATGGAGAAGAATGGGCAAGAAACAACACAGTTACGCTTTAAAAAAATGTTTTACAATATTTTGTATACATCAATTATATAAATATCTGCATGCATATAGGGTTAATTAGCATGCATTGCAACTAATAATTAATATAGTCTATTATGTAAAAGCGTATTATTAAATTCCATGTCAGGACTATAACCAGTGTTTCATACAATGAAACACCGGTTATAGTCCTGACATGGAATCAAGAGGTATGAAAACGTTTAAAAACCTAATGGAAAAGTTTTGGTAATGGGAACGTATAAAATGAATGTGATATACGTTCACAGGACCGCATAAGTTCCTATATTAGTTATAATAAATATTTGTACATATACAGGGTGTTAGGGTAGACACACTTATCCTTGAAACTAGTGGTTTGGTATAATCTATAATATACTTTTTCTATGGGCTCAAATTTGACATTTGAATTTTGTCGATTTAAGTGAACACAAATGTATGGAACAGCTGATTATTTTTTCGCGATTTCAAGGTTGGTCCCATAGAAAAAGTATATTATAAATGACACCAAACCACTAGTTTCAAGGATAACGGTGTCTACCCTAACACCCAGTAAAGTAGATATCGATTTTATGCATAATGATAGTTATTAATTTAAAAAAATATTTTTCTATTGACATCTGAGCTTAATTTTACACAACCTCAATTTTCGTCAATGTACAAATAAACCTTCCGGAATAAATAGTAGTACTTTAGAAGATCTAAGCGGTGACTCAGACAGACAAGAAATGCGACATAATTTTATAATATTACTAGTTATTGCCCGCGATTTCGTCTACGATCCAGGATGAAAATTTTCTGCCCCTATAAAGCCTATGCCCTTCTCCGGGTCACGGTCTACCCATGTGCCAAATTTCATCCAAATCCGTTTTGCCATTTTAGCGTGAAAGCGTAACAAACAAACAAACAAGCTCACATTTTGGCATTTATAATAGTAATAATAAAGTTAGGATGTAGGTAAATATATAAAAAAACCGGCCAAGTGTGAGTCGGACTCGCGCACGAAGGGTTCCGTACCATTATCTATAAAAAAGGAAAAAAAAACACTATTTTTACATGTTTTTTAGTATTTGTTGTTATAACGGCAACAGAAATACATCATCTGTGAAAATTTCAACTGTCTAACTATCACGGTTCATGAGATACAGCCTGGTGACAGGCAGACAGACAGACAGACAGACGGATGGACAGCGGAGTCTTAGTAATAGGGTGGTCCCGTTTTACCCTTTGGGTACGGAACGAAAGGTTTATTTGTATAATACATTAATATTTAACTTAGAATAGCAATTTCCGGTTCACGGAAAAGAACTGGAGGTACCGATATATGTAGCCTTTAGAGTAAGCAAGCTGAAGTGGCAGTGGGCTTGCCATATTTGTCGAAGGACCGATGGCCGGTGGAGTGGAACCCTGAGTGGAGACCGCGTATCGGCAAGCGTAGTGTATGGGACCCCCCCAACTATATGGACAGACGACCTTAAAAAGGTTGTTGGGACGGAATGGATGAGGAGGGTGGAGGACAGGGAGATGTGGTGCCACCTGGGAGAGGCCTATGTCCAGCAGTGCACTGAATAGGCTGAGTTGATTGGGTTGATAGCATAGAAATCTCGATTGCAACGGTTCGGCCAATCAAAGTGGGTCGCTATAGTTCCTAATATTATCCAAAACAGTTTACAGAAAAGTCTTTTTGCAGCTTTCAATTTAGTAACAACAAATTCAATAACTCTTTTATCGACTTGATTACACAATCAACCGCTTTCACCAATAAATGGACCAAAAAAAACACTTTAATGAATATTTAAACCATTCTATTTCAGTAATGTTAATCATGGATCCCGAAATAAACTTAATTACATGGTTTATTTCAAGGATAACTCCAGCATCCGCCCGGCTATTGTTTCTGAAGTAGATTGTACCCACGAACTTTCTAATGAGATGTAGGCTCGGGGTGTTTATACATTTTAATTGAATTTAGGCTTTTTTAAGGCAATAAAAGTCATAAATTAACGTATCTTGTGACCACTTGTGACATTCTGAATTTTGTTTTATTTGAATTGTTTTTTTAATTTATATAAAGCAAAGAAGTTAGTAAATATGAAGAGCAGTGGTGGCCCAGTGGTAACGGCCACGACTTACGAGTTGTAGGTCGTAGGTTCGAACCCCGACAGGCGCTTTACTTTGTGTAATTTATTTCATCGCCACTGCTCTCAAAACGGTGAAGGAAAACATCGTGAGGAAACCGGCATGTCCTAGAACCAAAAATTCGAAGACATGTGACATCTACCAACTCGCACTGGGCCCGCGTGGTGGATTACGTCCCGCTCCCTCTCACGGAGAGGAGGCCTGTGCCCCAGCAGTGGGAACATTATAGGCTGATTATGCATAAAGCAAAGATAAAATAAGATATTGGTGTCACATTTATATTTGTTAGGAAATCTCTGGTGTTGGTGCACCTCTATTACATAGACCACTGCCTAACCCTAAAATACTTATGTATGTTTATGTATCTCTGGTACTGATATGATTACAATTCCACTGATAGAAACCTACATTATTCCCGAGTGCCGTAGAATATGTTTTTTCCACGCCGACAAAAGCTAATGATTTTATAATCTGTAACGATAACTCTTTAAGCCTTTTCAAAACGGGAGGGTATGATATCGGTTTTAGTGAACTTAGGCTCACTGCTTAGAACGCAAATGGACTTAGATCGACGACCTCAAGGAAGTGGCTGAGTCAGACTGGATGCGGAAGACGGAGGATAGGGTGTTGTGGCACAGCTTGGGAAAGGCCTATGTCCAGCAGTGGACTGCGATAGGCTGAGTTGACTGCAAGACCCGGAACAATTACTAATCTCTATGTTATACAAACAGATAATTATTTGTGTGGACGCAAACCATGTAGCTTAGACAAATGCCATGTTAATGCGCACGGGTTGTATTATGCTATTGCTGCGCTCGGTCAAAAAGGGCCTTTCAACAAAAACTTAGACACTTGTTCAACGCGTGTCTAATGTCAGTTTGATGTCATACTTCATACAGAAATGTCATGTTTAAAAGGTGTTTAGGCTAAACAACTGATAAACACGGTTTTGTGGGAATAAGGTAAGCGTTTCAAGGGTATTCATTCATACATGAGGCAAATCGACTTGATATGATGAAAAAATACCCCGTGGGTTTGGGTAAAAAAAAAATTGTCTTTAGTCCGTCAGTCAGGTAATAAAAACATAATAGAAAAACGTATTTTTTGGTTTATCATATTTTATAAAAAATAACCTAGATAAAACGCATTAAAGTTGGGGAGTGGGGTTCGCACAAGTAAGTATAGAAGCTACATAATCGTGACGTCAAGGTATATGTTAACTCATGTATCGCCGTAATCTTTTACGGCTAGTTTCTTCATCAAAAGTAACAGTCAACTGTTCTTCGCCTCAGCGCCGAGGATTGAAAATAGAACAGTTCAAAAGAACAGTTGACTGTTAGGTACTGTGGCTGTTACTTTTGATGAAGAAACTGGCCGTTAATTACGTTAAAAAAAAGAATAAATACATGTCCAATAATTTTTAATAAACAAAAAAAAAAAAAAAATATAACTTTTCATAAAAACCCCCAACGAAAATCCGTTCAGAAGCTCACCCAACAATAACTATTTGCTTTAAAATAAACAGCGCGCTAAAAACTGAATGCATTATTTTTATCACAAACTTATTTTCAACAAAATTATTTTTTCACTCTCGGAGGCGACGCGACGGCAAACGCTACAGTTTTATCAGACAACTACGAACCCCGCCTTCGCTCGTATCAGATAATTATATTTTCCTTCTAACTTCATTTACTTTGTCATAAAAAATAACTTTTTGCAGTAACTAACGTAAATCTGTATCAAAAACAAAGTCAAATAATTTATTTCAAATAGGCACATTAATAGGCACGTTTGAACGTCAAAAACAAAGAAATAGAACTGATTCTAGTTGCCCCTTCCAAAAGGTAGTTTTCGTATGGAGAAGAATGGGCAAGAAACTCCACCGTTACTCTTTTAAAAAATGTTTTACAATATTTTGTATACATCAATTATATAAATATCTGCATACATATAGGGTTAATTAGCATGCATTGACTAATAATTAATATAGTCTATTATGTAAAAGCGTATTATTAAATTCCATGTCAGGAGAATAACCGGTGTTTCATTGTAATCAAGAGGTATGAAAACGTTTAAAAACCTAATGGAAACGTTTTGGTAATGGAAACGTATAAAATGAATGTGACATACGTTCACAGGACCGCATAAGTTCCTATATTAGTTATAATAAATATATGTAGATATACAGGGTGTTAGGGTAGACACCGTTATCCTTGAAACTAGTGGTTCGGTGTCATTTATAATATACTTTTTCTATGGGACCAACCTTGAAATCGCGAAAAAATAATCAGCTGTTCCATACATTTTGTCGATTTAAGTGAACACAAATGTATGGAACAGCTGATTATTTTTTCGCGATTTCAAGGTTGGTCCCATAGAAAAAGTATATTATAAATGACACCTAAACCACTAGTTTCAAGGATAACGGTGTCTACCCTAACACCCAGTAGAGTAGATATCGATTTAATGCATAATGATAGTTTATAATTTAAAAAAATATTTTTCTATTGACATTTTCGTCAATGTACAAATAAACCTTCCGGAATAAATAGTAGTACTTTAGAAGATCTAAGCGGTGACTCAGACAGACAAGAAATGCGACATAATTTTATAATATTACTAGTTATTGCCCGATTTCGTCTACGATCCAGGATGAAAATTTTCTGCCCCTAAAAAGCCTATGCCCTTCTCCGGGTTACGGTCTACCCATGTGCCAAATTTCATCCAAATCCGTTTTGCCATTTTAGCGTGAAAGCGTAACAAACAAACAAACAAGCTCACATTTTGGCATTTTTAATAGTAATAATAAAGTTAGGATGTAGGTAGATATATAAAAAAACCGGCCAAGTGTGAGTCAGACTCGCGCACAAAGGGTTCCGTACCATTATCTATAAAAAAGGAAAAAAAACACAATTGTTACATGTTTTTTAGTATTTGTTGTTATAACGGCAACAGAAATACATCATCTGTGAAAATTTCAACTGTCTAACTATCACGGTTCATGAGATACAGCCTGGTGACAGACGGACAGACAGACAGACAGACGGATGAACAGCGGAGTCTTAGTAATAGGGTGGTCCCGTTTTACCCTTTGGGTACGGAACGAAAGGTTTATTTGTATAATACATTAATATTTAACTTAGAATAGCAATTTCCGGTTCCAGGAAAAGAACCGGAGGTACCGATATATGTAGCCTTCAGAGTAAGCAAGCTGAAGTGGCAGTGGGCTGACCATGTTTGTCGAAGGACCGATGGCCGGTGGAGTGGAACCCTGAGTGGAAACCGCGTATCGACAAGCGTAGTGTATGGGACCCCCCCAACTATATGGACTGACGACCTTAAAAAGGTAGTTGGGACGGACTGGATGAGGAGGGTGGAGGACAGGGAGATGTGGTGCCACCTGGAAGAGGCCTATGTACAGCAGTGCACTGAATAGGCTGAGTTGATTGAGTTGATAGCATAGAAATCTCGATTGCAACGGTTCGGCCAATCAAAGTGGGTCGCTATAGTTCCTAATGTTATCCAAAACAGTTTACAGAAAAGTCTTTTTGCAACTTTCAATTTAGTAACAACAAATTCAATAACTTTTATCGACTTGATTACACAAGCAACCGCTTTCACCAATAAATGGACCAAAAAAACACTTTAATGAATATTTAAACCATTCTATTTCAGTAATGTTAATCATGGATCCCGAAATAAACTTAATTACATGGTTTATTTCAAGGATAACTCCACCATCCGCCCGGCTATTGTTTCTGAAGTAGATTGTACCCACGAACTTTCTAATGAGATGTAGGCTCGGGGTGTTTATACATTTTAATTGAATTTAGGCTTTTTTAAGGCAATAAAAGTCATAAATTAACGTATCTTGTGACCACTTGTGACATTCTGAATTTTGTTTTATTTGAATTGTTTTTTTAGTTAATATAAAGCAAAGAAGTTAGTAAATATGAAGAGCAGTGGTGGCCCAGTGGTAACGGCCACGACTTACGAGTTGTAGGTCGTAGGTTCGAACCCTGACAGGCGCTTTACTTTGTGTAAATTATTTCATCGCCACTGCTCTCAAAACGGTGAAGGAAAACATCGTGAGGAAACCGGCATCTCCTAGAACCAAAAATTCGAAGACATGTGACATCTACCAACCCGCACTGGGCCTGCGTGGTGGATTACGGCCCGCTCCCTCTCACAGAGAGGAGGCCTGAGTACCAGCAGTGGGAACATTATAGGCTGATTATGCATAAAGCAAATATAAAATAAGATATTGGTGTCACATTTGAACTTCTAAACTAATATTATAAATAGGCGAAATTTTATTGTTTGTATATTTGTTAGGAAATCTCTGGTGTTGGTGCACCTCTATTAGGTAGAACACTGCCTAACCCTAAAATACTTATGTATGTTTATGTATCTCTGGAACTGATATGATTACAATTCCACTGATAGAAACCTACATTACTCCCGAGTGCCGTAGGATATCTTTTTCCACGCCGACAAAAGCTAATGATTTTATAATCTGTAACGATAACTCTTTAAGCCTTTTCAAAACGGGAGGGTATGATATCGGTTTTAGTGAACTTAGGCTCACTGCTTAGAACGCAAATGGACTTAGATCGACGACCTCAAGAAAGTGGCTGAGTCAGACTGGATGCGGAAGACGGAGGATAGGGTGTTATGGCACAGCTTGGGAAGCAAGACCCGGAACAATTACTAATCTCTATGTTATACAAACAGATAATTATTTGTGTGGACGCAAACCATGTAGCTTAGACAAATGGCAATCGCTTTCAAAGCGTATCGAATTTCTACAACGACTTTCAACAGGATTGATTGACTAAGCTTTTTGATTGCTTATCCATTTTTGAGTTTTCCATCATCATTATCGCTGATAGAATGTCACTTTAGCTAGACCTTCAGGGACAGTTAGCGCACCACGAGATATCGTCAGACTTAAGGCTCTTACATACTTGCGCGAATTGTCATGCGACGCGACGCCGCCGCATTGTTCGCCTTGAAGTTTTCTCAGAAATATTTTGTTAAAAGTCGTGTCGCGCGACAAGTCGCGCCAGTAATTAAGAGCCTTTACCCTAGGGCCTACCCATTTTGTTTTTTGAGGGTGCGACATTATCAAATGACTTCTCCCACTCTGGGCGGGGTGCCCGGGCGTGTCAGACTTTTACTGACTAAAACCCACCCGTGTTCCTTCAGTTGCCAGTTGCCAAGGGTCCCGGTATCTCTTTCAGACTTTCGCGCAACCCTAGGACCTACCCTAGGGTCATTGATATGTTTAACGTACTAAAGTAACTTACTTCTCATTCAGTCTTCAAACGGTTAATGCACCCTGTCCACGACTCGTAAAGTCTTCGTCCCACGAGACTAGTGAAAGGGTCGTAAAACGTAGACTTTGTTGAGAGACTCAGGCCGTGACGTCATTGAACTCGCTTGCTGTGTAAATGTAGAGGTTTGCTTCTTGAATTCTTATTGCATTTATTTGATTATGGATAGGTAGCTGGCTGTCACTGTTTTTATATGGATTCAAAAAAGTGTTTTCGATGGAGGTTCAGGTCAGTCATTTATTAAACCAAAACTGAGCTATCTACAATTATCTTTATAATAATAAACGTCAGGCATCATTTTTAATGTCATCGCAACTCAGGCCCCCAAAATACTGGTAACTACCTAGTTTGGGGACCAGAATAAACTGATTATCAAAAAAAACTAAAGTCGTTTATTCAAACTAGGCTGACAACCAGCACTTTTCGAACGTCAAAATTACATAAGACAGTCCCCCAAAACGCCCACCCTTCACCACTTCCTAGTGTTTTAGCTGGGAAGAAGAAGTGGCGGAACAAACTCCCCAGCAGCACAGCTGTCTGTTTAGTTAGAAAAAAATGATTCTATATAATAGTATGCAAAATCATTCACATTACGGAACAAAAACATAAATCTAATTATTAGCCATATGTCAGCTAGCACACGCCATTATACCAACCAGAAAAAATATCGAGAACTGTAAGTACTCAAGCAGAAATAAAAAGTAAATGTAAACATAAAATTATATCTAAATAAAAGCCTCCAGGCACAAAGGGCGTTACAAATAAAATAATCATGTTCTTAACTCAGACCAAATAAAAAACCAAGACAAAGCGCTATCAACAGTGACGTGAGGCCGGTTTCATAAACATATGTCCACTTAGGGAGGTGTAGTTTGATTGTAAATGTGTGCGTGTGAGCGTGTATGCACAGAGCGGAGGTGTTGTTTTGGTATGCTTCACTGTATTGTTCGCAGCGCTCCGTCTAGGCTTTTTATAAGTTGTATAATCATCTTTGTAACAATGAACAAATACATTCCTATCCTTATTGTAGCTAAGTGTCATGATAAATTGTTCTATTTAAGGCCCAAGTAACTAGAAATAATTGAATTAAACTGCAAAACTATTTTCTCAAGTAGTAAGACCAAATTGGAGATGGAACTCACACATAAAGCAAAAACCACATGACAAATTCACATCCCACACGATCACAAATTGTTTTTCCTCTACACCCATGGGGGACGCCACGAACCAATGTTGAAATCTGACAAAAACGCAATTTGCTAAGTTAGAAAACAGTTGAAAAAACCGGCTGTCACGTTGCGCGGTGAAATTAGTTTCGGACGTCACGCGTTGAGCCGTGCGCACAAGGATGGATAACTTTCAACGTTATTTGAAAAAAAAAGGTTGGCTTCGTACTTCGAAAAAGTTGAAATAATGCTCGGTATAAGTTTGGCTATGGACACTTGCTGAAGATTTTTGTTGAAATCTTGTTTAGAAGGTGTATCTTTTCATACACGAAATATTTTAAGGGGTCATTGTACTCATCAGTATGAACAACTTTCACTATGGGACCAAACCTGAAATCGCGAAAAAAAATCAGCCGTTCCCTACACTTGACGAGCAATGCGAACATAGATTTTGTTTCATCTGGACTTAGACCAATGAAAAAACCAAGATAGAGTGCTGTCAACAGTGACGTGAGGCCGGTTTCGGCATGTGTGCACAATTTTGGTGTAGTTTCATTGTAAATGGTTGTAAATGTGTGCGTTTGAGCGTGTATGCACAGAGCGGTGGTGTAGTTTTGGCATGCTTCTCTGTATTGTTCGCAGCGCTCCGTCTTGATTTTTTATTTGGTCTGAGCATCTGGAATTTCTCAGTAGCAGCCCAAAGTCTGGATTTGTGCCCTAACACAGAACTTAAACAATATTGTCACTTAAACTTACCATAATGCGTCCCCAGACTGAGGACGGCATTGCAGGCGAGAAGTTTTAAAGTTGATTATGTAAACAGACGAACATCGTTGACTTTTATAAGTGACACTTTTATAAATTCTTGAACAACTATGCATTTTGTTTGCTATCTCAAATTTTTAGCTCGGAAAAGGTTGACTTGACTCAACCTGGGAGGAGTTGTTGTAAAACTAGGCTAATGGTATATTATCAAAAGGATGATAATCCGCTTGATGCACAAAGCACAGGACCAATGGAGTGGCGACGCTTGGGGGAGGCCAATATCCAGCAGTGGAAGTATTTCTGCAGAAAAGATGGATGATGATGAAAATGATGATAAGCAGTCTTCCCCCGCGTCGTATTTAAAAGCGATCGACGCGCGAATACACGAACTTATTGATCGATGAGCCTGAACGCGTGGTCACGCCGACCGAGGGCGCTTTCCAGTTCTCTGAAGAAAAAGTGACATATGCACGCGACCGACCGCGTACTCGCGCAACGATCGCTTTTAAATAGGACGTGGCCTTCTACTAAGACTTTTTAATTACTGGAATTACCATTAAAATTATTTACTAGCTGCGGCCCGCTGTTTCACATAAGTACGTAAGTCTCGATTACGTGGGAATATCAGGATAAAAAGTATCCTATGTCCTATTCCAGGTCATGGTCTACCCATCTACCAAATTTCATCAAAATCCATTCAGCCGTTTTAGCGTGAAAGCGTAACAAACAAACAAACTCACTTTCACATTTATAATATAACTTAGTTAGGATTTTCTCTCACAATGGTTTTGAAACACTTTGCAGTTGAGAACTGGTGTCTGATGTAGATTTTAAAATTAACCATTAAGGCGAAATGGGACTGACGAGAGCCACACTATGTTTACAAATATTTAATTTTAAAATTTTATTTGTGTTTATATAGAAAAAATAAGTCCATAATCCCTTAAAGTATTTAATAGTGAACACGTAGACAACATTTTATTACAATTGCTTTGATAACAATCGAATGGAATAGGTTTTTCTCTTTACAAAAGCAGATTTTAAGGAAACTTTGCGGTTTTTTTGTATCGAGGAAAGTTTTGTCAATCGTGTTTCGGGCCTCATACTTCACTAAAGACACTCTTCAATTTTCGTAATCATAAAAAAAACGCAAATGCGTTGTTTTTTTTTAGAGAAACGTTGATTTTGCGTGAAGTCGAATCGCGTCAAAACATCACCTTTGGAACCATTTCACCTTAATTAGCTTGCTTGTTGGAAAAAAAAAACATAGGTAGGTACCCCGTATCTACAATGAATTTTTTTAAGTTATTCTTCATTAATTTTATGTCAACTATAAAAACAAAACATCTCTCAAAAATACATAATTAAACTTGTATCCATCAGAAGCTTCTAATAATTCAGGTTTATAAATACGCTCGGTAGGTATCATAAGCCTGATATTATTTCAACCAATCCTACAAAAAGCTTTAGAGAAACTTTTCTAAGATTCCCTCCTACCGAAACGAGAACACTAAATGTCAAGCGGCCTTATTTAGGAACAACATTACAGAAATGTATGTATGTTTTGTACAAAGTGACTTCTAAACTTATGTGTTTCTGCCACGAACGACGCTTGCTCTCATCCGTCGTTCTGGAAGCGTGACAGCCCCAAACAAGGACAAAGCTATCCGAATCTTGTGTAATATTTAAAGGTTGGGTGATGCAAGATCTTTTTAACCGACTTCTTGAAAAAGGAGGAGGTTCTCAATTCGTCTGTATATTTTTTTTTGTCTGTTTGTTACGCGATTACTCCGACAATTATGCATTGATTTTGATGATTCTTTTTTTGTTTGGTAGGTAGAGAAGGTCCCATAACTTCCATAACTTTGCTTGCGTAGTTTTTGAGTGGGAAAAATATTGAAGCTATTCAATATTTTTCCCACTTAGTATATAAGGAAGATGTTTTAAGTTACTCCGTCGCTGTTATTTACATAGCAGTGGTATTCGAATTTGTTTGTGAAAAATTAAAACTTTTAACGAAAAAAAAAAAACAACTCTCTTCCAAAAAAACACTACGAGCCTATTGCCATCAACCGGGCAGATACTCAGATACGCAGAGAGAAATCCAGAACCTCATTTTGTTTTTCTCATGGTGTCTTGGGTTTTCAATTATTTTTTTTGCCACCGACTTCCGAAATTAAAGTATTTTTTCAATTTTTTGTTTTTATGAAGTTGGTTTTTTTTTTTTTTTTTTGTAAAAAGTTTTTTTAAACTTGGCTTGGAAAATGATCGACTTATAGTATAAGTACAGTGCCTCGTTGGTCTAGTGGTTGCAAATACTCTGCTGAGCATGAGTTTCTAAGGATCGGGCAAAGTGTTACTGGGTTATTCCATCAGGAATTTCTCAGGCGTGATGTTAATGTTAGTATTTCGCAACGTCGGCACCAGTTACGTCGGAAATTAGTCATGCATTCTCTAAAACTTATACATTAGTGCAACAGCTGTTCACATACACAAACCTTGTTTAACGCTATACGCCCTGTTCGAGACAGTGAGTGAGAGTCTATTTATGGAGATAAGTTTTGGAAAAAAAAAAAAATTCGCTGCATTTTTTTTCAATGGGGAATTTTACCGGGTTATTATATGGGGCGAGGGCGGCCGTCGTTTAGTCGGTATCTACAAGTCATAACTTATGACTTCTGTAGAAAATTTGCTAATTAATAATGAAATTGGAGTAATGTTGGTACTATAAACGTGAATTTTAAATAGTAATAAATATATTATTTCCACAAAAAAAAAAAATTGATTACTTTTTAGTAATGTTATTGCGGTAACTAGGATCCTTTCGGATCGGACAAGGTTTTCGTTTCATGCTGTAGGTATATGTACTAGGGGTAACAAGTACCGAAGGTTTTGATCGTTTCCTACACGTATGTTTTCATAAACGTCAGATTTTGACACAGAGAGCTGTCAACAGCCTGTTTAATTTTCAAGGACTATAATATTAGGAATTTACGTTGTCAAACGAACAGCAAAACTAAAGGAAACCTGACAGGGAAAACAAGAAGTGTTTTTATGTCACAATATGACGACCAATGAATGAAGAACAATGTTGTTCTTAGGACATTAATTTCTTCGGCATATCAAATGGAAAACTTTACAAGGATAATGTACTTGCACCTTACGAAAATGTTGTCACGCTTATCAATTTATCTTTTTGCGTTGTCGTTTCCATCATATCAAAATAAATAACGACAATGTTAATTAACAGGTCCTAACTATGGTCAAGGTTTTCATAGGCCGACTGTACTTACTAATAGCATAATTAGCCTATAATGTTCCCACTGCTGGGACACAGGCCTCGTCTCTGTGAGTGGAGTGGGCCGTAATCCACCACGCGGGCCCAGTGCGGGTTGGTAAATGGCACATGTATTCGAATTATTGGATCTAGGACATTCCGGTTTCCTCACGACGTTTCCCTTCACAATTTTGAGAGCAGTGGTGTTAACAAAATTTACACTAAGTAAAGCGCCTGTCAGGGTTCAAACCAAATACCTCTTAAGTCGCAACCGTTACCACCTAGGGCACCACTACTGTACTTCCTAATGCTATTAAAATATGTGACGATCTTCGTTCCTTTTAACAGGTAATTTATTTAAACCGACATAGAAAGTAGAAGGTTATGCAACCCAGCAAAACAAGCAAAGCTGCGGACAAAACAAATTTGAAAATAACTCACCAATCCAAACCAGACACGTCATTTGTACAGGCGACACAACAACATTGTATGTATGCGTTGCAAATAGAATTCTATGAGCCGTCAAAACGAGCACTAAACACGCTCTGCTTTGAATGGGACCATTATAGACTCCATTTACATGAATAGGACTCTATAATAGTACTAAATAGGGCTTAGATAAATGTGGAAGCCTGAGTAGGCTCTATTTTAAGTAGAAATGTTGTTTACGTAGTTAGAGTCACCAGTTCCGGTCATTTATACAAAAAAACTAGCTTTTGCCTGCGGTTTCGCCAGCGGAGAGGTTGGACATTATCCCACTGGAATATACCACCGAGATAAAAAAAAACGGTCAAGTGCGAGTCGGAATCGCGCACGAAGAGTTTCGTTCCATCCTAACTGCTAACTAATATTATAAATACGAAAGTGAGTTTGTTTGTTACACTTTCACGCTAAAACGGCTGAACGGATTTTGATGAAATTTGGAATAGGGGTAGACCATGACTTGGAATAGGACATAGGATACTTTTTATCCCGATATTCCCGCGAGATCGAGACTGACGCGGATGAAACCGCGGGGCGCAGCTAGTTATCTATAAAAACGGCAAAAAAATAACGTTTCTTGTATGGGAGCCCCCTTAAATATTTATTTTATTCTGTTTTTTTGTATTTGTTGTTATAGCGGCAACAGAAATACATCATCTGTGAAAATTTCAACTGTCTAACTATCACGGTTCATGAGATACAGCCTGGTGGCAGACGGATGGACGGACGGACAGTGGAGCCTTAGTAATAGGGTCCAGTTTTACCCTTTGGGTACGGAACCCTAAAAAGCCTCTGTACTAGTATAGCCATTGTCATGGTCTACAGGTGTGCTAAGATCGTCGAAATCCGTTCAGTCGTGAAAAGGTAAGTTTCGTGCCTTTGCCTCTCTTTCAACCTGCGACACCACGATAAAGGGGATCCACGGGCCATATTTCTATTTTCTTTTTTAACATACCTAGGTAATTAGTTTATAAAGCTTTATTTGTTGAAAGTGTTGAAAGTTGTGTTGAAAAACGTCGTATGAAACACACACACTCACACAAATCCATAGACAGTTACACTACAAAATGGTTGAGCTGGATGGTGCTGATCCACATGTCATGTTCGTGAACGGGCGCCGTCAGTTGAGACTGGTCACCTCTTATTTGCCAGAGCTTATTTTTAATCTTAAATTTTGAATTGCTTTTGATTCTTTTTTTGTTTTACATTGTTCTCACATATAGAAGCAACATGAATACTGTACCCAGGATTTTGTAATATCTATATCCATTTTTTTTAAAGAGTGTCCTTGGAGTTTCTTGCCCGTTCTTCTCCATAGAAATCTACGTTTTGGAATGGGCAACTAGCTTCAACTCTCTGACTAACTGACCGACTCTTTGACAATTCAAAAGTGCCCGGTTTAATTGAAATAAATGCTTTGAGTTAGGGTTTGAACTAACAAACAGACTGCAAGACCCACCACGGTGGGTCTTGCACGAGAGTCTGGTGGAGACGACAATACAACAAAAAATAAAACTCCGTATATCTAATGACGTCCTTGGTCTACATTCAAAAAATTAATCAAATATATCCAATAGTTTAGTTACGATAGCTAGTCAAAGATCGGCAAGCCCCATAGTCGGCCCATCACTACTATTTAGTTTGTTTGAAAAAATTACTTTTTTTTTATTTCCATGTTAGGATTTATTTGATAGTTCCATACTACTCTTATGCATTAGTATTGCCAGTGTTCTCATTTATTGTTGTATTGTCGTCTCCACATTGTATAATTTTTTTTTTTTTGTTTCTTTTGTTATTCTTAGTTTATGCTTGTTTTGCCTTTTTTTAATGTTAAGTCTCTTTTGTTTTGTCTGTTTTCAATTTTTTTGTGTTATATCAACAACAAAAATGTGTGTATTTATATTACGGGAGGACACTGGCTCCTGCAACACAGTTTTAACTAGCGCAGGAGTCGAGAGAATTCTATCCTTGATTGTAAAAATGGTGTTATGCCAATAAATAATTTTTCATTTTTTTTTTTTTCATACAATACGACATGCGGAGCGGTTATTTTTAATTGTAAAACATTCTACGTCAAAAATATTATACCTTGGCTCTATCATGAAATGCATAAGACTGAAGCCTGAAAAACCAATCAATTATAATGCTCCACAGTAACAAATCAGCTGCTATAAACTTTAATTAATTAAATCCGTCGCTAACCCTACGGCTATGCTAATCGATCAGCTAATTAATGGAAATCCAATAAATGCCGCAGTTAAGTTCGAAGGAGAATAGGCAGCTAATGTACCGATATATTGCCTATGGTTTGAGTACTCCAATGTTAAACAGAAGGTTCACTCATTACGAAAATTACAGCAGTATACAACTACATCATCATTCTCATTCTCCTGCCCTTATCCCAATTTATTTCTGGTCGGCGCAACATGTCCCTTTCTTCCATACTTCTCTATTCGCCGTCATCTCGGTAGTCACCCCCTTTCTAGCCATATCATCTTTCACACAGTCCATCCATCGTTTCTTTGGTCGTCCCCTACTCTTATAGCCATCGACATTCATACCCAAAACTTTCCTCACAACATTTTCCTCATTACTTCGCATCACGTGCCCATACCATGACAACCGATTTCCGCACAACTTTTCAGTCACCGGTGCCACTTTCAGACTTCCTCTTATGTACTCATTTCTTATTCTATCCATTCGTGTAACACCACACATCCCTCTTAACATTCTCATCTCAGCTGCATGCAATTGCTTTTCAGTATACAACTACATATTAGCGGAAAATGTTGTATGCAAATACTATGTACTGCTGGGACACAGGCCTCCTCCCTGCGAGAGGGAGTGAGCCGTAATCCACCACGCGGGCCCGATGCGGGTTGGTACATAATGTCACATGTCTTCAAATTTTCGGTTCTAGGACATGCAGTATGTTTTCCATTATTTTTGTTCTAGGTCATACAGCCGGTTTCCTCAAGAAGTTTTCTTTCACCTTTTTGACGAACTGAAGGTTCACTCATTACGAAAATGACAGCACTACATAGTGGCGATACACACTACACACACACATAGTGGATGATTTTCCCAGGTAAACAATATTTTATGAGTACATTAAACTCTTCGGTTACGTGAATTTCAGAAGAAAATTATTTACAAAAAGGAAATGTGAACGTTGTGTTCAAAATCACAAAAGAACTGAACTATATTTATACCGCTTGTGTCGATTTTCATTCAAACCAAAACTTACTACCTACTCTTATTTACTCACTCACTTACCTATTTTATTTACAAACTTAATTTTGTGTTTGTGTGCGAACCTTTTATTTGTTTTTCTTTTTTTTAGAACTTTTTTCTTTCACAATAGTTTTTTGCAAGAAAAGCTAGTCTTGATTTTGAAATAGTCTAACTGCGTCAGATTATTATATCTTTGTAATTCGTATCTTTTACCCACTGATTGAATTTGACCTTCTTTCTTGTCTTCTCTATGGTTTAAGTACCGGCTTTACAACCGTCTGCTTCTGTGTTCTAGTTCATTTGATGACGTCATAATGTCTCGGTCAAGTGATTTTAATGTTCTGATTATACGCGGTTATCTGTGTCAATAGGATCAAGATTATCCTAATAGATATAGTGCTTATACATATAACTGGTGAAATGTGGGAATACAGGCTTCATGTTATGTTGCATAGTGCTTCTGGCAAGAATGTAAATTTTCTACATTATACGTGGGCATTTAAGATGGCAACATAAAATAGATAAAAATAAATCCTGCAATCAGTAACGTATAGCCCCCATAACACCCTCTATATGATTATTTTTGCAACAAAAAGTAGCCTATGTCCTTCCCCAGGATGGCATCTATCTCCTTGCCAAATTTTGTCGAAATTCGATTAGTGGTTTAGCCGGGAAAAGAATACAGACAGATAGACAGGCAGAGTTACTTTCGAATTTATAATATTAAGTATGGATTTTCTTCTACATTTGTCACTAAGTGGTCAAGTAAAAGCCCTCTTCGTCTCTCCTACTTTTGCTGTACCCGACAGGGTCCACAATTATCATATTTTTATAAAACCTAAGTACACATCTGGCAGCAATATTCTTGAATACTGAATAACATGCCAGCCTGTGAAAACGAAACTTAGCAGTGTTTCGTATTCATTTTTGCGCATTTTCTTGTTTTATGGAATGGCAACAGGATGGGTGGCAATATATACTTACCTACGCTATAAACTACAGACTTTCACCAATCCGTCTGTCAAATTCGGTGATCAATCCCATTCTTCCATTTGACCTTTTGTTTTGGCTTAAATTCAGCACCCTAATTGGTTTGAAACAAATTGCTTCATAAAATCGAAAAAAAAATACTCAACTATAACGTAAATAACCATAGATATAAGAAAGAAGTTTTGATTCTTTCTGTTTTTGTAATCTTAACATCTAAATACGTAAAATCTCTCAACTTTTAAGTGAATCTGTATGAGTTACACGTAGCACATTAAACAAGAGAAAATGCCCTATAATGTGACGCAAAAATCCCTAAAGTGAGGTACAAAACGCCCTAAAGTGTGGCAGAAAATCACAAGGGGCAAAGTACATTTGTGGGGTAAATGATGCCACTAAGCAATTAGCACGCGGGCAACTTTGCTCTTAAAGTACGTGTTCGTGCTTTATATGTGACTTTTAGTGATAATCCAGGGTTTGTGCGAAGGAGAATTAATGATGATTTAACTTGCTAGCAAGTTAGACTGTGTATTATGATCAGAAACCACTCATCAGTACTTGTGGGACTTTACCTCCTCCTTTTTTTGAAGTCGGTTAACAACAAATAAAAACAACAAAAGGTAAAAATTAAAGGGCCGAAAAAAACGCGTTAGGCTGCCATCAGACGTATTGCATTTTGCAATTGGAGTGCAATTGAAATGCAGTCCGTCTGATGGCCGCCTTATGTATTAGACATCTGAAAGGTATCAGATTCTGGATACAAACATAATTATGTCCAAAAACACATAGACACAAGTTATAGCCGTGTTTATAAAAGGAACCCCAACTGAAATCGTATTTTACTACCCTACAAAACAGTTTTTTTTTTTACAAAACAACAACGATAGATCTTGAATAAGTAACTCGCCAAGTGTACCCCATCAAGATTCAGGTGTTCACCCCGGTAACTTAACGTGAAAAATATATTGTGTTTTCTTTTATAAGAGATTTATCTTTTTAAAGCTGATTTATGTTTTTGTTGTGGTGCCAATGTGTATATACAATCTCAGCGCTAATAAAAATAATAAAATAAAAATTATCTATTTCAGACGTTACAGTCCATAGATTGTTAGTAATTAGTTAGTAAAAATTGCTAAGCTGAGATTTGAAAATCCAGAGTACGGTAAAGAAGCACCCGTGCGAACGTGGGCTAAAAGCTTTATAAATTTTATAATACATCAAATTGGTCAAGTCAAATCTACCAACCCGCACTGGGCCCGCGCGGTGGGTTATTACGGCCCACTCTCTCACTGAGAGGAGACCCGTGTCCCAATACTGGGAACAATATAGGCTGATTATGTTATTCTCTTTCTGCAGAAAGATGGAGTACTGTAGGTACCTATACTTGTATTATCGATAATAGGTATATCATGTACGGGCAATCACGTTAATTCACTCGCCCGAGCTATTGAAATGGAAGCAATAAACTCGCAAAAGTACGTCATTGACGCTGTCAATGACATGTGTTTCAATATACGTTCCGGGGCAGGAGAGAGGGCTTTAAATGAACACAGTATTATTTTTAAAAATCCTTTTTTATTTTTCAATTGCTGCTGAACCCTCTTATTGCATGTCTGTGATGCGTAATTGGAAACAATACAATTATAAAATACTAGTTTCCGCTCGCGTCTTCGCCCGCTGAGGATGTCGATAAAAGTAGCCTATGTCCTTCCCCAGTGTTATAATTATCTCCATACCAAATTTCATCAAAGCCAGTTTAGCCAGTGAAACCGTAAAAAAAAAAACATAATATTAGTTTGGCTTAAATTACAAGGCATTTACCAGTGAAATGGTATCTTTTTCAACCATATTCTAGCTGATCATTGACCTTCCACACTGACTTATTGACAGCATAGGCAGAGACAGATTTTACTATACACAGGAGTAATGTAATAACAAAAACCTAACTAGTGGTACTTCATCGGTTAAAGAGAAAACTGACTCTGAATGTGAGTGCACATGTAGGCTGCATATAATAGTATGATTTTATAACGGGGATGATGCCAGGTAAAAAAAGAAATGAGAAGAATATTCACGAATATTTTGTTTTATAATTTAAAAAACAAAAAATAATTATAATTCAACAATAAAAATTGTAAAGCTTAGAAATATTGTAGGTATTACAAAGTATGATCCCTGTACTAGGATAAACCTGTATCACAGGCGGCATTAGTTCTTATGATTTATACAAGGTTACAGGGAAAGTCGTACTGAATATTAAAGGATGTTATTATTCAGGTCATTTTTGATGAATTTGATTCTGAAACAAAATGTCCGAAACTTAACCGTTATGGAGATATTAAATTTAAAGATTATCTTTAAAAATCGTTTATTTTTAGGCTTTTAGTCGTTTTCCCTGTATTAGGACAACTGATTTCTTAACAATATTTAACATAAGTTTTAAGAATAGTGAGATAGCTGTTAATTTAGTATGTTATAATTTAATTAAACAAAAAAAAAAATATAAAAAAAAATGTCAATTAAAACGCATTAAAGTTGGAGAGTGGGAGTTCGCTGCATCACAACTCAGTATAAAATCTACCAAGGACGTCATGCTATATTTTAACTCAATATATCGCAATATATCGAGGAGCTCGTGGCTAAGTAATAACAGCCGCACGGGTCGATCCATCAGGTTAAGCTACGCTTGCCGGGGTTGGTTCGTGGATGGGTAACCTTTTTCACATATCGAGACTCCTCCGTGCCTCGGAAAGCACGTTAAGCCGTTGGTCCCGGCTGTCATTTGTAGATCTTTGGCAGTCGTTATGAGTCGTCAGAAGCCCGAGAGTCTGACACCAGTCTAACCAAGGGGTATCGTATTACCCAGTTACTGGGTTGTGGAGGTCAGATAGGCAGTCGCTCCATGTAAAATACTGGTATTCAGCTGCATCCGGTTAGACTGGAAGCCGACCCCAACATAGTTGGGAAAAGGCTAGGCAGATTTTTTGATATCGCAATATATCAAACAAAAATATTAAACTGCCGGACAAAAAAAATTGTCATCATCTTTACTGACTGGCGGTTTTGAATAGCGTCGTGAGCAAGTCGTTGAGCTCCCTAAAATAGGGTTGAGCTATAAGATGACTGAACCATGCATGACGTTTGTCGGGACAGGGCAACAGAAAAAAGCAATGGCTCTTGCTTCAAAAAACCCCTTCCAGACATGAGTCACATAATATCTTAATTACATAATGTTTGACTTTAAAAGATACCTCCGAGTTTATTTCTACATTAGCTGCGCCCCGTGGTTTCACCCGCGTTAGTCTCGATCCCGTGGGAATATCGGGATAAAAAGTTTCCTATGTGTTAATCCAGGTTATAAACTATCTGTTTGCCAAAGGACCATGCAAAAGATTGTATGGGCGCTGTCCCAACCCACCAACAGACATGGGACTTGTTTCAATATTATTATGAAGTCTTATAAAAACACAAACAACAATTTTTAGTACGTATATATATGGGGTAAATAACATGTGCAGTACCACCGTTCAATGGCATATCTACCAGTTTCACTACGGTTCATCAATAGTTTTTTTTATAGTTAAATAGTGTACAATTAACTGTACCAAAAAGTGTGTACAAGAATTATTTTTTTGCGCGATATCCCCATGACTTACGGTGATGTCATCATAGTAAAAAAAGATCATGCTGCCAAGATGAATTAATTGAGATACGTTTGAAATCTGTTTTGCATGGTCCTTTCATCGAAATCCATTCAGTAGTTTTTACGTAAAAGCGTAACAAACATCCATCCATCCATACTTACAAACTTTCGCGTTTATAATATTCGTTAGAAGTCAGATTAGATTTCTTTTCAAGGATCAGTCATTCCGGCATTTAAAATAATTATTGACATGATGGTAAAAGTGTCTTTAGGCTCTTACATACTGGCGCGACATGACGAATGACGCGACGCCGTCGCATTGTTCGCCGTAATGTTTTCTCAGTTTTTTTTTTGTTAAAGTCGCGTCGCTCTGTCGCGTCGCGCCTATTTGTGGGAGCCTTTAAAAGATGAACTTCAAGAATAAAAATAACCACAAACAACATTAAAAAATCCAATCATGATGTACAATCAAACACTGTCATCTCCGGACGTATTCATAGTTCATTTCAGCCCACTCCACCCTTCCAGGTCACAATATGAACGAATGACGAACGAATGTAAACATGCCAAGTGCCGAGTCATGTTCCCACTGTATGATTGATGAGGGTGGGAAGGGGAGCAGTGGCACTTGCGTTGTATCGGGAAGGATTATACGTTCAGCTAGTATTGAATAGTTGTGTGAGATTTTATAAAGATGACAGTTTATGTGTTCCTACTAATATCGAAAAAAAATATTTTTATTTATCGTGTTACACAGTAACTGGGTTGTTGAGGGCAGATAGGTACTCACTGCATGAAAAATACTGGTATTCAGCTGAGTTCGGTTAGACTCGAAACGAACGTCAACATAGTTTCCACAAAAGCTAGGCAGATGATGAAATTCATTTCGGTATAATCAGCCTATGTTAAGAATAATGTTCCCACTGCTGGGACACAGACCTCCCCGTTCTGAGAGCGGGGTGGGAGCGGGCCGTAATCCACAACGCGGCCCAGTGCGGGTTGGTGGATGTCACAATGTCTTCGAATTTTTGGTTCGGTTTCCTCACGATGTTTTGTTTCACCGTTTTGAGAGCAGTGGTGATGAAATAATTGACAGCAATGGGCCACCCTGCTCAATCAACATTTAAATTATGAAATAATATTCATAAATTTATCAAGACTGAACTAGCTTTACTTCATAAATACAACGAGCATTTTATGAACAGAATACTTCATATTTTAATAAGCATGATTTACTAATTATGTAAAAATCAAAGCACGTAACCAACCAAATCGTTATGTAATTTGTTATTTAATAATGTTATCTACAAAAACAGTGAATAGTAACACCGTTATCAACAAATGGCAGAGTTCAAACATTTGTTTATTAAACTCAAAACAACTGACTGTGATAAGCGTCCATTTCTTACTGCCAGTGAATCTCTGAACGTGAATCATGAAGGTCGTAGTTACTGGTGCTGCAGGGTTCGTTGGCTCTCGAGTGGCTGATGCCCTGCTGAGGAAAGAGCCTCCATGTCCTCTAGATGTCACGGAACTGATACTTACCGATGTCATCACACCTCAGGCGAGGGTTGAGAGCTATGTCAAAGTTTTGGCTCTTGACCTGACGAAACCATCAGCTGCAGAAGAACTCATTGATGAAGATTGTGACGTCGTCTTCCACCTAGCTGCCGTCGTCAGTGGCCAAGCTGAAACTGAATTCGATTTCGGATTAAAAGCAAACTTAGATGCAACAAGGCTGCTTCTAGATGCAGTAAGACGAAAAGCACCTAACGCGAAATTCGTTTTCGCTAGTACCAGCGGTGTTTTCGGAGGCGATCTGCCGCCGATCGTCAATGATTTGACTGTTCTGATGCCTCAGACCTCATACGGTACTGCTAAAGCGATGACTGAGTTACTGGTCAACGATTACTCTCGACGTGGCTACGTAAATGGTCGTATTGTGAGACTGCCAGCAGTGAGCGTGCGTGCAGGAGTCGCGAACGCTGCAGTGACGTCATTCGCCAGTGGAATAATTCGTGAGCCTTTGAATGGGAAGGTGTCGATATGCCCCGTGGGGAAGGAGCAAGAGTTGTGGTTGGGAAGTCCTGCGACTGTGGTGCGTAACATCGTGCATGCAGCGACGTTGGATGCCAGTTTGTTGGGCAAATGGCGAGCCGTTAACCTGCCAGGATTGCGTGTGTCTGTAGGGGACATGGTAGCAGCTCTACGTTCGGTGGCTGGTGATCAGGTCGCCTCTCTAGTTCGCTTCGAGTACAATGAAACAATTGCCCGCATGGTCGCAACATTTCCAATCAATTTCGATAACAGCCGCGCTCTCAAACTCGGATTTACTGTGGATTTGAATTTTGCTGATGTGATTCGTTCTTATCTGAAGGATGATTTAAACAATGTTATAACAGCACCTACTACATACAGATAGGTACCACAAATAAATTAATTTGAAATTGAATAAAAAGTGGATTTAAGATGGTTTCTATTCGGAGTGTTTTTTTTTTTCATGTCGTTTACACATCACACATCGTCACATCATATTCATACTCAAACCTTTCCTGACCACATTTTCCTCATTCCTCTTTATTTTTTTAAGCTGAACCCTAAATGAAGCAACAAATAGGCTTTAAAAATACAAATACAATAGACGTAGATATATTTAGTAACCTATTCCGCTTAACTATTCTTAGAAAACCCTGTAAGAAATCGACACGTGTTTCACCTGCCTTTTGACTCCTCGTTCTTCTAATTTGCAAATAATTATACGTCAAGGAAAGGACTACTGCATCATTAAAAGAAATGTCCACACGAACGTCGCTGAGCCGAACATTCGTCACAGAACATTAAGAGACAAACAGTGTGTCCTAGGAGTATATATCACTTAGTATCCAAGGGATACACGGGTACATTACTCATAGTTTTTATATTCAGTGCATCATAGAACATTTATCTTGTTTGCACGTGGGTTGTAGGAAAGAAAACGATTCTTCATGTGGTCATGGACGTAGTTACAAAAAATTCAGAGGTGGAGTTATATATTTTTCTAAGAAGAATATTTAAATATGATGCATTTTAAATACAAGTTTTTTGTTTAAACAAGTTACTATAATAACGCAAACAGACTTAAAATAATAATAATTATTATTATGAACATGTACATATATAAAAAAGGAGGGGAAAGAATCATAGGGCATCAAAAAATTCCGAATCGCTGTCAAGTGCATAAGGCAGCATTGCCTCGTTGTATGGCGATGCTGCTTTAAGGCATCAGCAGACCGGCGCGACGCGACTCTAATAGAAAAATTTCTATTCAACTTCAACTTCACCGGCGCGTCGCGTCTTTCTACGGGAGCCTTTATCAACACAAGTTAATTATTTGGTTGTGCTGGGTATCTTTCGATGATTTAATTTTAAGCCAGCTTTAAACAGACTTCCATTCGATTGTAGATCTATTAAGTTTTTTGTGCTAGTGTGCTAATGGTTGCTAATACGGATAATCATGAAATTATTAGCACAATCATTTCATTGATTATGTCGAATCAATACAGACCTCATAATCAACTTTTTTATTTAGTACCTAACTAGTTTTTACCAGCGGCTTCGCCCGATTCGTATTATTAAAACAAATACACTCATTTTTAAATGTATGTATTTGTTATAGAAAACATGTAGGTAGTTCTGTTATTATTTTTTTTAAAACTTATGACATTCCGTGGAGTATTTTCGCCGTTATAAGGGTTTATTACTTGAAGATCGAACCCTGTGGCTGTTATTATTAGCCACGAGCCCCTCTATAAGCCCATATATGCCCCAGTCAAAGTACTAAATGCTATAAAACAACGTCCACGTTCACATACAACTAAAATTTTCCAATTCTATCCAGATCATAAGGTGACATGAAATACGCTGGTATACTGGTCGGAACGATCACCGCTCCATGTTTAGACACGTCTCGTATCACACCTCTTGTTCCATAGTTGCCCATGGGCCATTAAAAATAAAATTCTGCAGCAAAAAACATTACAGTTATTATTTAGACAGAAACAGGTAATTGTTAAAGCAGGACAAGAAATATAAACAATTTATATTCCATAAGACATTAATTTATTTTGTTCTTTATACAAAGGATGGGTGGCTACTTAATTGTATATTAAGCTTGGCGCGCACTGCAGCAACCAAGGAGTTCGCTCGTTAGTTTATACATAAATTATAAAGAGAGAAAATATTCTACCGCTTGTGTATAATTGCTTTAAACTTGGCCGCAAGCCATTCGAGAAACAGGAAAAACAGTCCACTATGAAAAACTAAGCTACCAATTTGCATAGTAATTATCGGTAAATTAATTATGCCCCGTCTCCACTCCTGCATACGAAAGCTTGAGGGTGGTCGCACATCTGACTGAAGATGCGTCACGTATCGTCGGTTCTTCAACGCCAGAACGGACAAGCATAATAAAACATTCAACCTCATACACTCAACCGACAATGCGTCAGTGCGTCGAGCGTACTAACTGGAATTTAACGAAGTTACGCTCGACGCATGTTCGGTCAGATGTGCGACCACCCTAAATTAACTTTTAAATTATTATTGTTGGGAACGACTCTTAATTGTGAATTACTTCTTTGTTTTATTTTAGTTAGGAAAACTTTGGGGTCAGGAAATAAGTCATTGATTCAAAAGGGCGAACTAGGCTTTTTGTGAATATTAAGAAAACATTTTCGAAGCGAAATAATTGTTATATCATAATATCACTATTGCCATCTCTATTTACTGATAAATATAAAAATATCGAATTCGAATTAAGCGTGTATTTCTCTCTGCAGGCGTAGCATGACGGTTTCTATCTCTACGAAGAATAGACATAGCTTATTCTATACAAACTGACATTTCGTTTCTTCATTTTTGACATCGCACCGTAGAAATCTTTCTACAATCTGTCATTTTGTCTTTCATTTCTAACGATCTTTGTCTAGGTCTTTTTATATGTAGACTATTTCGGAAGAAAGTTTTCTACTCAAACTGTCAAAATCACACTGACAACTGACATTTGTCTATGGTAGTGAAGACAATTTGATTTTGTCTCGCCAACGTAGAAAACTTTCTACTCGACGGCCACAAAGTATAAACGGCTATCTACAAAATCATGATTTTACAAGGGAGCGTTTTGAACGCAAAATTATGATAATTAATAGAAGGACAAAGCTATCTTCTCCTATTTGACATCATTTAGTTAATAATAATTAGTTATAAGTACCAAGAAAATAGTTAAGGCCAATATTACTGTGAAATTGTTTGATCCAAAATACGGTACTTCGATACTTTGAGAAAATATTTTGTAGTTGACTTAATCAGTAAAAATTGAGAATCAAACAGAAAAAAAAAACCTATGACAAAACAAAGAATTCCGAGTCGAATTATGTAAAAGAGTGAATTTCGTAAAAAGTGCAGTTGACCCTTTCTACTTTGCTGCCGTCGTACTGTCTACACGAAACGTCATTTTTGTCTACTCTTCCGTCGACAAAACGGTGCTCATGCTACGCCTGCTGTTGTCAAATATTTGTAATGACATGAAACGTTGTTTGGTCAACAGTTTTATATAAATATAATTATATAAATTGTAAAATGTCTTCAGTAAGGGTAGTATTGACTAGTACTTATATTAATTTTTTTTATTCAATGAATATTGGTAGCTTGCCATATTTTGATTAACAAGGAAACCAATGAAATATAAAGAGATTTCAGTATCACTTAGGTCATAATATTATTATCTATTTATGTGCTCAGCATTTCATATTTGATGAATGTGCTAATGTTTGACATACATAATGGATGACGCTAATGTTCTTATTACCAAAAACGCCATTTCAATTGCATCTCATACATAAAGAATGAAAAACTTACTACATTAGATACTCGAGATTTCGGCGCATCATATATACACGTGATTATCTGATCCGGTAATAATCCGGCTCGAAGCACCATTGAATGGGCTCAATTGGACTTTTTATAAGAAGTCGTGTACGGACTGTACTTTATTTTTTTTTACCTTTTGTGGTACAGTAATCCAGTAGTAGGTGCATCGTCTTCACATATAATTATATAATTCATGTATACAAAATATTGTTAAACATTTTTAAAAGAGTAACGGTGGAGTTTCTTCCCCATTCTTCTCCATACGAAAACTACCTTTTGGAAGGGGCAACTAGAATCAGTTCTATTTCTCTGTTTTTGACGTTCAAAAGTGCCTTCTATGTGCCTATTTGCAATAAATTATTTGACTTTGACTTTGAATAAATAAATAATGTTTTATACATAATAATACCTAATAATTCAGTGTATGTATTATGATTATAACATAATATTCTAATTGGGGTGTTTGGTGGTGTGAGTTAATTCTGGGAAATGTTATATACCTAACTAAAATATTGTTAAGTATTCTAATAGGTAGGTAATACGGGCTGGTATCCGTTAAGTATTCTATGTTACAAAACGAATTGGTGTCATATTGTAAGGCAAGACAAAGCAAGACGGAGTTAGTGGATGAAAGAAAGAAAAGAAGTTTTATTTGTCACAGAAACACGTGAATACTAAAACATAATTAACTCGAATAATAAAGAAAAATACAAATATTTATCTACAAGCACAGAACTAAAATAGTCGGCAGCTGCACGTCGTGAGTGTGACAAGAAGGCTTCCACTCAGCATAATACTGTGCTATTGTTTAATATTTTTATCTCACGAAGCGACGCGTGCTTGACTTGTGGTAAAAGTGCACGTAAACACGCTGTGAATGTGTGCGTGAAGACGAGTGGCGTCAGCACATAACACACACACGCCCACAAACACACAATTCCGTCCATTTTCTCGGAAGGTACCGTGAGCTCCTACGGTTACACACACATATACAGTGTGTAGTTTTATTTAATTAATAAAAAACTGATGATTTAATTACTAAATACTCACTTTACTTTTAAAACTTTTACTTACTTACTTATGAAGAAAAAAATATCTCTAAGTAACTCTTTAACAACAAACAATAAAAAACCTTTTCACCTCACAAGCTCGGAAAGATTCTGTTTGTCATTCGAAATCTGCGTGGAAAAGTGCATTTTCCCCGCTAGCGTGGAAAGACTTTTTAAAATTCGAACTTTTCTATTCAACAATTTTCTATACCGCCGGGTCTACTGATAATGCATCAATACTTATTTTATGTCAGAGCGCCAACCTCATTTTTAGAATAATCGCACTGGCCAGCACAAAAATAAATCGCTCAACGCGCCTAAAGAAGTTTTCACATAAAAAAACTTAATATAATTTTCTTCTGATTCAATTCAGTTTCCACCATTTGGGTTTGTTTAGCAGTGCAGAGTTAGTGCAAGCGGTACATAATGCCAAATTGAGCTTTCTTCCGGAAAAATTGTGCGAAAAGTAGATACATAAAAGCTTAGGTACAATATTTTTGTTCAATGCATGGAGACACCTAGCATTTTCCTCGCTGTAGTGAGGTGAAAAGTTGTGGGTTTCGCTCGGCAGCAAAGTTTTTCTGGGTCTCGTATCTTTGAAACCTTCGCAACGCTCAGGTTTCAATACAGGGACTCGCGCGAAAAAACAACTTTGCAGCCTTGCATAAAAAATAACTATTCTATGGTTTCTAGTCTCTCTCTTGTCATTATATTATTTAGTTTATTAGATATTCTGATTTAAGATTCTCATATGTAATTTAGGAACTTTAGAATTACAGCAGTTTTCTAAGGCTGAATGATATATTTTAATCGTTGCAAATGTTTTGTTAGGACATTACTTTTCAAATAATAAATAGTCATATTTTTTTAAGCAGATTGACACATTACGAATACTTGGCGGTTAAGTATACCATTTTAACACGTCTGTCAAAGAACGATAAACGTATGTCATTTTCCCTGACGTTACATTAGAAATGTCAATTTTCTAAAAACTATCTATTGGTACATATCTACATGGTCAAATTAAACTAGCTAGCAAAACTGCACAGACGTGATGGGTAAAATGATTTAAAAAAAGTTATGTTTGGGGTCAACGACCGCTTGTACTGTAGTTCCTATTAAATGAGCAACTACGGCTGATAATAAATATCGTTTCCGAGATAAAAATCAAAAACCCAGAAAATACAAATCCTTATTTAAAATTCAGTCTAAGGATTTCAATTTTGGAGTCCATAATTTATTTTATCATACTATTTATTTATAGAATGTTTTTGCAGTAATTTCAATTTTTTTTCTTATGAGACCTCACATTTCACCATTTACGAAAACTAATTATAAACCCTAAATGGAACCCATTTCATGTTTCCTTATGACAAGCTGTCAGTAAAAATAATTATTCGCGATTTATAATATTTTTTAAATTACATTTGCTACGTTTCCATGACCTGACATCTTTTGGAAAAGGAATTTACCGAAGGAAACACCCCGAATTTATAAGTATTAATAACATTTGTTTCTACTAAACTATAAATATTTTTATAACGATTTTATTCATTTTAAATTCAAATACAATCTTCAGTAGGTAGGTAATCCTAAAAAATTGTGCTTTTAGGGACATAAAATATATCAAAAATTCTAAAACGGATAACTACCTTAGGTCTAGTCATATTGCTTAACATTGACTCACATTAACATTTGACACTGTATTCTCTAGAATCGCACACATACCTACTCATTAACTAGTTAAGATATAAAACAATTTATACCGCTACCACTTCCGGGTATACAGGCGTGATGTTACTTTATGTTATGTTAATCCATACAACATTTATGATCATTCTAGTTTTTTTTTTCGAATGACAGTAATTGTCACTTTTGACAGCTGTCAATTTTGACATTCGATATAAAACGCACTTTGTTAGGTATTCTGTAGGATTGTGAGTAATACCGTATGAATACGAAAATTAAAAATTAAATAGTGTCTCAGAAATCCCTGTTAAGATCTTTGACAAAAATTGACCTACATAGACATGGTGTTCATTCATATTACCTATACAAACTATCACGTTATGTAAATATAAAATAAAAACATGATAGGTATGTACCTACTCAATTAATAACAAACAACTAAAAAAAATACTTAATTAAATACATTACAATAGATACACGCTTACATAAAAGTTAATTAAGTTACGAGAATTATAACTATAAATATTGCTTTTAAACAAAAAAATACCTGTCGAAATATTTATTTTATATAAAATTACATCAGTGTAATTATTTATCTTTGTAATACATAGACACTAAGAAAATTCATAAGATTTAACACGTAAGTAACATGCTCTTTATATTATGCTAAATTAACTTAGACTCAAATAAAAGAACTTAGGCAAAGATTTAAATTGTTAGATTCGCCCTACCGCGTCAAAAGTTCCTTCGTTATGTCACCTCTGACACACAATGACGCAGTGTCTTGGGAAACGCTATTTAATAAATGTGTGAGCCCACTCTTCCCGCACTTTTTCGCGTTACTAAGTACGGTGAGGGCAAATCTACCAATTTTAATCATTGGACTTAGGGCGTTTCTGCTTTAATACTTGAGGGTAAAACCTTACTCCAAATCCTAAAATCTAAATGACTACACAACATATTTTATTTAGCATAACATAAAGAGCGTCATAGTTCACACCATTTACAATATTGTGATTATATAATACTTATTAGACAAGGAATATCGTCTTAATTACAAACTTGTGCCTTTAGAAACAACAAATGAAAACTCTTTTGTCCGTTTTCACAAACATTATATGACGTAAATAAAAGCGCGCAGTTGGATTTTCAACGCTCAGCTTAGCTCCGAAAGTTGTAAATCCAATAGCGCGTCACCTAATCGTCTGTTAGTGAAAACGGGGAGTAGACTAACTTACCATATTCTACGGGACTGGGGCCCTGCTTAAGACTTAGTTGCTACAATAAGGCTACGGGTCTAGGTATTATCTATGGTACAAATTGAATGTCTGATCTCAATAACAAGCACTTAACGCTAAAGGATTCTTAAGGATGCTAAAGTAAATTTGTATCAAAGTCAAGTGACCGCATATAGTTTGTTCTTAAATCATATATTTTTAAAGTAGGTAAATCATCGCGGTTTCCCAAGTCAACACCCTTTGTATTTAGGGACTTGTCTATTTCTCCTTGTCACCTGCACTTTTATCCTTTAAAAACGTAGTATAGTGCGTTTCATCATATGGTTCCATTGCCGTAATGTTGGCTCTACTGTTAAACTTCAAACACGGACCTATTAGGTAGCGCCCTAGTGGCATAGCGTATTTGTATTGGTCTTACAACAATGGAGCCAACATTACGGCATAGGAACTATTTGAAGAAACGCTCTATATCGGATTTATTCTATGTATAAATTAATCAAAGTTTTGAATTTGCAAAAACAAAAGAGTGTTCAGTAGGATGTACCTAATAGGATCTTTTGGCGTGTCACCAAAATTAACACCGCCAAGCCATCTTGGTTTTTCAATACAATTTCACGAAACAATTTCAGAAATGTCACGACACATCAAAGTGATTCAAGTGCCAAAAGATTATTGTAGCTCTTGAGTAAGTTTTTACGAAATAGCCTAAAGTGTCACTCATTTATTACCAAGAATTCTTTTGCGATAGGCTCTTGTTTTTAAGATCGCCCATTTTAATCTCTAAGCAAAATCTAGGGACACCATTGTGGCAGTATTAAAGGCATTGGGGACTATTTACGAAAATGTGAAAATTTATTAAAATTTTCACACATTTGCAAAAGATTTTCGTGCTTAACACGTGTTGATCAAGAGTAAGGTAATAATTGATTTAAAATTAAAATAATTATTATTTGTTATTTATTATCTAAAGGTTAGTAAATTGATAAGCGTAATTCAGTAGTCGATTGTGCAATAGTAAAGATATTTTCAGTAAAAAATAAATTTACTCCAAAAATATCGGGTACTCTTAAGTCTATCTACAATTCTCATTTCTTTTTCACAGTTGGGAACGCTTCCATCGTCGCACCTGAGGGAAAAATGCAACATTAATTTAAAATAAAAACTATTTTTAATTCTATCATTTGCGTAATACCTACATTATAGAAATACCTATGGGACTACGGGCTGATTTAATCAAAGTCAGATATCTTTTATTCGTGGAATAAAATTGACGTCTGATCGTTTTTGTATGGAAAACTGTCAAAAATTCAAAAACTAGTTACAAAAATATAATCGAATTCGTCCTAAGGGGTCATATTATCAAGGAAAAAGATACCAATATCTTGTCAATCTATACCTATCATATTATTTTACGTAATACAGCAAAATGTAAATTCCCTGAAGGGTTGTGAATCGGGGAGCTGTTATTGCAAATAAAATAAAACTCACTGATACATAGGAGCACCTATCGTTTTCTTTTATCAATTCCGGCAACAAATGTTCAAGGTAAAGAATAATAAAATAGTAGCGAAAATATTTACTATGTCAATGTAATAAAAGGCTGACATGAAAAAAGGTCCCCCAAGATTTGCATAATGTCAAAATGTCAAAACATTTTGACATTTAACCTTGTTATTATTTACTTCAGACGTAAACAGATGGAGGCCCTTATAACTTAACAAAGTTCCTAGAAAATGCCGATAAGAATTACAAGTTGGCGGGAAAAAGGTTTAGTATGACAGTTACAAGGGATCGAACCACATTTTTTGTCGACGCCCGAACAAAATTAACAAATAGCTCACCCGTGACATCAACTGTTAGAATTGACTTTGCGTCGGCGTCCCGTCAAATGATTCCTCGTTGATTAATCTCAGTTTCACCGACTCCCTTCGTAGGTTATAGCTTGTTGAAATGTGACAATGTTTCACGTCTACGTTCAGTAAATCTTCATTCAATTCCACGCCGCTTTTTTCTACGTCTGCGGCCGCGCTTGGCTTCCTTTTATGTCTGAAAGATGCCCTCTGGGAACTGGAGCCCAAGTAACTATCGGTCGTCGTATTGCCATTGAAAGTCTTCTCAGAAGGACCTACTCCCAACTGATCTAATGGGATGTTACCCCGCAAGTTAGCAGAAGAATCGATACAAGGAATCAGTTGCTTAAACTCCTTACGGAAATTCTCATTCATCCACGCATAAATGAAAGGATTGTAGCAAGTCGAGGACATCGCTATAACGTGCCCCATAAAGAACATCAAGTAGTAATACTTCAAATGTATAGCGTACATGTAGTAGTCATTGCATAAGTTTATAATATTCAGAGGTAACCACGACAATCCGAATATCGTGACCATAGCTATCAACATCTGGTTAGTTCGTCGCTTTCTATTTTTGTCTAGCTCCTCTTTCCGAGAATTTTTGCTGGCAGCCTTCGCTTTGGCTCTGTCATTCAATTTAAAACTAACGCACGTGTAGCAGAAAGCAATCACAATAAAAGGCAGCACGAATTGCAATACAGAAGTCACTGAGCCGAACACTCGCCGCAACCGTTCAGACGGCCACGTCTCTTCACAGAACCTGCCTATATCCAGATCGTAGTACGTCATGAAGATAGCGTATGGCATCGTCACGGTCACAGAGAAAGTCCAAATCATGACTATGACGATCAAACAAGTCTCAATCTTCATCCGTGGTCTGAATGGGTAAATGATTACAAAGAACCTATCGATAGCTATAGACATAAGCGTCAAAGTGGATATGTATACGCTGCATCCTTGTGCGAAAGGCATTATGTGACATAAGAGGGAGCCCCAACTCCAAGCACCGCGGAATGTGTAGAGCGGTGTGAAAGGGACGGCGAACACGCAGAGTAAGATGTCAGAGAGAGCCAAGTTGCTGATGAAGAGGTTGGTGACAGTCTGCATGGCTTTGTTTCTGATGACCACGAAGCATACTAAGAGGTTGCCGAGCAGTCCAAGAACGAAAATAATGGTGTATATGACGCAGAAGGTAGACTGGATCCATTTATTGTCAATGATGTTCTCATATCCGCTGTGCATAGGGGGCAGACCGTCTGGCGTCAAGTTATGAGATTTCTCCGTTATATACAGTTCTGTATAATTTACGGCAGTTCCGTTCATCGTACCGTGTTTCCCTCCGTTGTAAACTGCGGATACCAATTTATTTTGGCTTTAAAACGTCAATTTTATGGCATCGACGCTCCAAATTTTATCTGTGTCCAAACCTGTAACAAAATAAAAGCTTTGTTTAACATCTTTGTCTTTCAATTATAGTTTCTCCGATAATAGTCTGACAAACATTTGTTGATTTCTTTTTAATAGCGCCACTCAGTAAATGACTGGTAATTTACGGACCTCTTAAAATGTCTGTTATAACAAGACGCTATGGTCATTATTTTGTCATTCAATAATCGTATTTTTTTGTACTATAAAGAAGAATAATATGTAAATTCAAATTCAAATCATTTATTTCGAGTAGTATAGACTCATATAATAGGCATATATTTACAATTAAAACAAAATTACAATAAAATATATGAAAATAAAAATATATGAATAATATGAAAATTTTCTTTATTAACTGAGCCTACTTGGTGATGACAAAATGATGCTTTATTTGACCAAATCATGTTTCAGGTTCATATGGAATCACGTCCGCCGTCAACTTTGTATTATTGAAATGAAAATAACAAGCGCGAAAGAAAATTATAACATAGCTTTCCGTAATTAGATTTGAAAACCAAAAGTTTTGAAGGAGCCATATTGCTTCACAATGGAAACGACTCCGACGAATATTATATTGTTGAAATTTTCAAGTAGGTAAGTATACCGGCAAAAGCTTCTCCTAACTTGTTCGGTACATTCACAAATACACAGGACGGTATTTTGTACTTACATTACAAAGTACTTTGTGAAGATACCTGTTATTTGTACAAATTCTGGGACGAGGTACTCGAGTTTAGTGAGTTTAATGAGCTTAGCAGCTCCGATTGCGTTAAAATTGTGTTTTATGTACCACATCAGTGTTACATAAAACCATAGAATGTAACGCAGTCATTTGGGCTCCGCACGAACCAGTTTGTGAGGTACTTGTACTTGTATGATTGTACCTATTTATCGGCTTATGTACCCAACTTTATTTATTTTTGGTATGGTTGGATATAACGAACTGAGGGTCAGGAGGGATCTCGCACTCATATCGTACATATTCAAAGAAATTAGAGGGAAAATACATATTGCGGACATTTTAGGGCACATAGGTTTGTGTGTTCCGGACAGGTACGTGTGGCGACGCCGACGGCCATGGCTGCTGGCGGAGCCGCGTGCTCGGACCAATCTATTAAGTGAGGCGCCAATGACGCGTGCACTCCGCACTCTCAACCTCATAGCTAATGACTCGGACCTATTGAGTGAGTTCACAAAGAATGCTTTATTTGTTAAAAGTTACAAAATTTTATAGGATAAGAGTTAGATAAGTACACTATCGCAATAGCTTACCCTGTAATGATAGATGTAAGTTGGAAATAAATAAATAAAAACATCGCGTCACTAACATACCTTTGAGCGAGTATTTCACATTTCGATATTTATACACCACCAAATAAAAACCCGGCCAAGTACGTGTAGAGTTCCGTAGTTAGATGAATTTATCCCAAGAACAAACAACTAACATTGTAGTTGAAAAACATGTTTTCCCATACGTTCCAACTGAAAATGTAAGTTTGTACGCACAATATTGGGAGATTTACCATGTTTTTTTAAGAGCTTATACTTCTTTCAGGTTTTCCTGTAGTCTATAAGTATAGAACTTCTGAATTTTTTAGAACGTCTGTATTTTTTTCAAAATTTTGGCTCAGTAGTTTCTGAGATAAAGAACAGTTTCTCATTTATTTTCTTAAATAATATCTTTAAAAGTATTCGTCGGTAAATGATTAAGACTAGCTGTTTCATTTGACAGTTCAACATGCATTGCGCTATTTACGTTGTTGAGCAGAAAAAAAAACCAACATATGAAGCAATGGATTAGCAATCTCTTACAAAATGATTCAGATTGTGATTGATCGTGTATTACGCAATTAGGATGATTATTAAGACCCCCTTAGTAACACTTTCATTGCCACCTCTGTTTCATAAAGTCTAGGGAGCCGCATACATATTGCGAGAAACACGACGCCGCACGGGTAAGCGGTACTACCTGTATGCTATTGAAAAATTTTTTTTTTGTCAGACCACCTCAAAAATCATCAGGTTTTCGCGTAATTACTCTACACTCCAAGTACTTGCGAGACACGACAGCGTGACGCGAGTCTCGCAGAACAATTTCTATGAAAACTTCTGAAATTGTCTGCAGCACCCTCAACACTGGCGACCGTGCCTAAACATGGCGAATAAACCGTATTTTTTCACGGCAAGAAAAACGTGTCGTACAAAGGGCCTTAGTGTCAATAAACGCGCAGTAAAGTTATGACGAACCTCCTCGAGGAGGTTCGTCATGACCTTACTGCGCGTTTGTGTGTGTGTATGTATATCTTTTATCTGAAGGTTGTGCTGGTTGTAACTTTACTCTTTGTATATTAATAAGGGGGGGCTTTGTATATTAAAATGTAACAAGTGCATGTCGAACCACGCACAATGAAGGGTTCCGTAGTTGGGATGAATTTATAAAACAAACTTAACATTGTAGTTGAAAAACTTGTTCTCCCATACAGAATGTATGAGAGTCGATTATTACTCGGTAACTTGTGGGGCCTACGTAGCGTTGATAGTTTTCCTTTTAATTTCGTTTTATATACTACTGCCGTGAATTTTTTCACATATCCAAACCCAACCATTTAGCTGGCAGGGGGGGGACACTTGGCTCTAACAAAAATTAGCACTTTAAAGCTTAATATTCCGCAAACGGATCCCTGAATCCAAAAATAGTTTCGACAAACTCTCATAATTTTTAAACGATCTTTCCAACGATATCCCACAACATGGGATTAACGAGAAAAAAATAACCATCCCCACTTAACGTGTAGGGGTGCCCTTAAAAAAAATATTTTTTACGATTTTATTTTACCACTTTGTTGGCGTCGTTTATATGTATGTATATCCATACCAAATTACAGCTTTCTAGTACCAACGGTCTCTGAGCTAAGCCGCGGACAGACGGACAGACGGATAGACGGACATGGCGAAACTATAAAAAAAGAATAACGTTTATTTGGACACAGTTCATGAAACAGAAAAACACAAATATCAAAATAAAGAATAAATAATGTTATTAAAACATTATATATAATTTATGATATATATAGTTTTTAATTATAAGGGTTCCTTGTTGACTACGGAACCCTAAAAAGTAAGCAGAAGAGTGTCTCCCGGTACGCGCACTTTCACAAAGAGTTCTTCTGTCTGAAACTACAAAAACTTAAGTATTCCACAAGAATTGTGCAATACGGTAAAGTTCTGAATAAATAACGTTTCTTTCCTTCCACAATAAAGACGAATACAAGATAATCCCGCTAGTGGAGTTTACAACTGGAACCGCTAATCCGGCCCGGACAAATTGGCAGGGTGCCAACAACTCCGGGCTTTGTCGGTGATAGGGGTTACTTACTACCCCAAGAGCAGTTATACGGGGTGTTTTTGTTAGAGTCTCGATTTTGAAATCGTTTTAAGGATAAGAAGCTTAATGAATTAGGTTTCTAGGGGTTTATTTATAAACGTTGCTTAAAGTTAAGTAACGTTCAAACGTCAGAACTGTATGGTTAAACAGTCGCTAAACATTACTTAACTAAGCAACGTTTATAAATACACCCCATTTTTTTTTTTTTTTTGGTGGGGAATCATCATATGACTTCTCCCGCTCTGGGCGGAGCGGAAGGGCGTGTCAGACTCTTACTGACTAAAACCCACCCGTGTTCCTTCAGTTGCCTGTTGCCAGGGTCCCGGTATCCTTTCGGACTACTCCGCAACCCTGGCAGGCATCAGTCCTAACGGACCCCGTCAGGTGTGCTGACATCTCTTTGAGGCGTGCGTGGAACACGACGCGCCATCGATCCGGGCCTGGTCCTTATCGGACGGCGAGCTACCCATTGCTCGCCGTCCGCAAGCCCGCGCCTATGGTGGCCGGGAATCCGCCTGGGATTCCCGACGCCCAGGGTGTCTCCAGCGGCGGCGGTTAGGGGCGTGAGGGCGCAGGCTTTGCCTCTCCCTCACGCGTTCCGCCTCCTCCTTCGCGAGCATCACTGCTTCGCAGAAGGAGGTGACCGCCTCCCATGCCCTCTCGCTCCGTACCATGGCCTGGACCAGGGCCGGACGCGAGAGGTCAGTGCCGCCAATCGCCTCCACGAGGACACGGCGGTGCTCCGACCAAGCAGGGCACACCCCCACCGTATGCTCCACCGTGTCACCCGGACGATCCGCACAGTGGTGACACCCGGGCGTTTCCTCCCGCCTAATCCTACACAGGTACCTCCCGAAGCTGCCATGTCCGGTGAGGACCTGCGTCAGGCGGAAGGTGAGGACGCCGTGGCGCCTCTCCAGCCACTCCTCAAAGAGGGGACTTAACGCCGCAATTGTGGCGTGCCCAATAAATAAACCCCCTAATGTTGTTTCTTGCAAAATGCTCCGAAAATGAATAAATATGGTATTATTGTCAGACTTTCTGATACATTTCCATTTGATTGAAATTGCGATTTTTAGGGTTCCGTACCCAAAGGGTAAAACGGGATCCTATTACTAAGGCTTCGCTGTCTGTCTGTCTTTCTGTCCGTCTGTCACCAAGCTGTATCTCATGAACCGTAATAGTTAAACAGTTGAAATTTTCACAGATAATGTGTTTCTCTTGCCGCTATAACAAAAAATACTAAAAAACAGAATAAAATTAATATTTAAGGGAGCTCCCATACAACAAACGTGATTTTTTTGCTCGTTTTTGCTCGATATTGATAACGGCAACTGACGTAGACGTAGACGCTTGAAATATTCACAAAATATTTAGTTATATATTCACTTTAAAAAAGTTTTTTTTTTTTGCCGTTTTTTGTACATAATGGTACGGAACCCTCCGTGCGCGAGTCCGACTCGCACTTGGCCGGTTTTTATGTTACGACCGTTAAAAGTATAGTTTCGTAATTATGCAATCATTTTTGTAAAAAATTTGCTTACGATAAGTCAGGGCTAGAAGTATCTGCGGCCAGCCCGCCGGTTGAACGCGTCCCAAAGGGTCATGGCCATTCGGCTGGCCCGGGGATACCGCACGGTCTCTCGTGAGGCGGCGAGCCTTCTTGCCGGATTACCGCCATGGGATCTGGAGGCGAAGGTCCTCGCGCACATTTGGGAGTGGCGCGAGGAGATGAAGCGCCGGGGCGTAACTCCGCTGCCGCGAGAAATCGCGGCACAGCGGACAGAGCTCCGGCAGGATCTCATGGCGGCATGGAGAGTGCGATTGTCGCAACCCAGTGGTGGGCACGCCACAATTGCGGCGATAAGTCCCCTCTTTGAGGAGTGGCTGGAGAGGCGCCACGGCGTCCTCACCTTCCGCCTGACACAGGTCCTCACCGGACATGGCAGCTTCGGGAGGTACCTGTGCAGGATTAGGCGGGAGGAAACGCCCGGGTGTCACCACTGTGCGGATCGTCCGGAGGACACGGTGGAGCATACGGTGGAGGAGTGCCCTGCTTGGGCGGAGCACCGCCGTGTCCTCGTGGAGGCGATTGGCGGCACTGACCTCTCGCGTCCGGCCCTGGTCCAGGCCATGGTACGGAGCGAGAGGGCATGGGAGGCGGTCACCTCCTTCTGCGAAGCAGTGATGCTCGCGAAGGAGGAGGCGGAACGCGTGAGGGAGAGGCAAAGCCTGCGCCCTCACGCCCCTAACCGCCGCCGCTGGAGACACCCTGGGCGTCGGGAATCCCAGGCGGATTCCCGGCCACCATAGGCGTGGGCTTGCGGACGGCGAGCAATGGGCAGCTCGCCGTCCGATAAGGACCAGGCCCAGGTCGTTGGCGCGTCGTGTTCCACGCGCGCCTCAAAGAGATGTCAGCACACCTGACGGGGTCCGTTAGGACCGATGCCTGCCAGGGTTGCGGAATAGTCCGAAAGGGATACCGGGACCCTGGCAACAGGCAACCGAAGGAACACGGGTGGGTTTTAGTCAGTAAGAGTCTGACACGCCCTTCCGCTCCGCCCAGAGCGGGAGAAGTCATATGATGATTTCCCACCCAAAAAAAAAAAAAAAAAAAAAGGGCTAGAAGTATAGGTAGTTTAATTAAACATCAGTTCGAAATTCGAAAACAAGTGAATCATTGCAAATTCGAACCTCGACAGGGTTTGAATCTTTTAACAAATGAATTGAGTTTCGGATTGTATTCCACTAATGGCACCTGCGAAAAATATCGATAGGTGCCGTATGTGGAATACCTCTGGTGCCGTTTAAGCGGGTGTGGAATACGTCGTGTGGTGTGGAATGGTGGTCACTTGATAGAGTGTCATTTGTTTTAAACCAAAACTTATTAGATTACACCTTCTACCTCACCGTTCCGGGTAGGTATACCTCTAACCTAACCTAACCCTTCGAGGAATAAAAGCGTGATGTTATGTTATGTCATTGGATAGTCGAAGAAAAGTGTACAGACAGAAGTTTCTTGAGTCTAATCTAACTTCGGAATTATTTCCCAGTAATTGGGTTGTGAGGGAGGTCAGATCCTGGGTCAGAACGATATGACCGCTAGAATGCGTTAATTTTAGACACACAAAGGCAAATTGCCTTATATACGGCGCAAGAGCCGTAGCAGTACGTACATAGGCATGTACCATGGTCCATTCATGTAACTATTTCTCGTTTGCATACATGTTATGTTTGTTTAGAAAATAGCACTGGGAATTATTTTTTTACCCAATGAACTAAGTAGATTTATATATTTAATATTTTTATTCAGGGACTTGAAACGTTTAAATAGCGTAACGTATAGTTTCTACCGTTCCACCCGGAGCTTAACTAAATTAATTGAAGATTTCGTTCCGATAGATTTTCGTTATACTGCCAAGAAATTAGTTTATAAATGGTTACTGGAACTATACATAACGCTTTCGTAACGTAACGTTATCGTACCTCTATTTTGAATAACGTTTCAAGTCCCTGTTTTTATTCAATCAGAAAACAGACTACTAATGCAACAAACAAGAATTATACCAAACGTATTTAGTACTAGCATTTGCCCGCGGCTTAGCTCACGCGGAAGTCTGAAAATATCCCCGGGAACGTAATATCAGGATTAACAGTATCCATAACAGATAGTTTATAACTAGGATTAACAAATAATTAGGGTTTTAAACCAGGTAATACATTATTTGTGGGCCGAACTTCATCCAAATCGGTTCAGCCGTTTTAGCGCTAATCCGGTACATACGATCCTTTATAACTACATTTAGGTACACATTTATTATTATTATTTTTAATATAATTATATACTACATTTTATTAAATAGAAAACAACAGAGTTATGCAGCTTCTAACAAAATCTGAACCTATTTCAAAACAAGTTAACCCATTACTTTCAGTATCTGGTTATCAGTTTTTTTTTTATTGCTTTTTATTATGTTATGGGCCAGCTGTTGACCTTTATCTTGTCTGATGATAAGCCAGTTGGCTATGGCTACTCTGATATACAGCGACGCTGCTACGGCATGTTTGATCCCATAAAATTTATCTATAAAATTCACAAAGATTCCCCTGAACATGTAATTTGTATTCCTAGCATGCAAGCGATTTAAAATCCCTAGAGAGCACTTAATAGATCCATCCGACTTACATTATTGTATGCAAACTGAGATGCGGTTGGACCGATCGTCCTAGATTATTCCCCTAGAGGTCTCATTGATAGATAAAATCTTTTTGTTCCTTCCACTGGAATTAGTGTAATTTTATTCCAAGCAGATTGGGTTCGATTGCCTAGGTCGGGGATGGGTTATAGGGTTTTTCCATCTGGGATTTCTCAGTAGCAACCCGGCGCCGGCGTCGGGATTTGTACACATAGATTCAAAATTTCAAACTCAAACTCAAAGCATTTATTTCAATTAAACCATTTACAGGCATTTTTGAATTGTCAACGAATCGGTCAGTCAGAAATATGAAGCTAGTTGCGCTTTCCAAAGCGTAGTAGGTACCTATGGAGAAGAACGGGCAAGAAACTCCACGGACACTATTTTAAGTAAATAAAACAATGTTAAAATGTAAATATTAGTGTAACCAATATTTTGTAAAAAATAATAATTTATGTGTATTAATTTTTTATATTTTATATATATTAATTTTTTTCATTGATGTTAAAATGGTACATGTGAGTACAATGTAGAGAAACGTGCACGTTAAAAGCGTCCGTAATTAAACGATAAAAAAGAAACAAAACAATTCAAAAATTTAAATAAATTATAATAAGCCGTGGCAGCTAAGAGATGACCAGTCCATACTGATGGCGCCCGTTCACGAACATGATGCATGGATCAGCACCATTCAGCTCAACCATTTTGAAGGGAACTTAATGATCCAACACACACGCCACCATCAGCGAGACATTAAAGTGAGCATGACATACTCTCAGCGGCCAGGGCACATTCAAGTCAATGAAAGACGTACCTAGTAAATGGTAGCTTTAAAGTACTTAATTAAATACATAGTGCTCACACACATGTGCTATGCAGTTATACAATACTAGGAGATTGAATTTATACAATGTAAAGATAGTTTTTACAATCTTCAGCAGCTCCAACAATATTTTCGAATGCTAATCAATTAGTTAAGCGCCCTGTGGAGCTGGACCAGCGCTGAGCCAAGCATTTTGGTCAGTGATGTAATCCCCCAGTTTATAATATGCTTGGTGGCATAGTGTGCGTTTTATACAAGATTTAAATTTTGTTTCATTCAGTTGGAGTATGTGGGGAGGTATTTTTTTAAACAGTACCCCATGAAGGATGAGTCTACTTTAGCCAGTCTGAAGCCTGGTTGAACTAATTGGTCCCTATTTCTAGTCCTATAATTGTGTCTTTCACCTCTTTTACTGAAAAGACTTAGATTTTTCCTTACGTACATGATGTTTTCATAGATATATTGACAAGATACCGTCATGATGTTAATATCTTTAAACAGTTCCCTTAGAGAATCGCGCCTGCGGAGGCCATATATTGCTCTGATCGCTCTTTTCTGCAGAATAAAAATAGACTCGATATCTGCTATTTTTTTTTTTTGCTCTGATATTTTTTTCCCATTTAATACTAAAATAATGAAGAATAGCTAAGCGGAATAGGTTACTAAATATATCTACTTCTATTGTATTTTATAACGGATTTCCGCAAAGTCACGCCTGAATCAATTAACTGTGAAGTGAGCGGTCAATCCCTAGCGTCAGGTGAGTAACAGCTCACTACTTCAACTAAGTTTTCACTGTGAGATTGTTACAGAATACCACTACAGTTCAGTCTTGGTTTGAAGACCGGTTATGTGGAAGGGAACGCTGACGCTAGCTGGCAGACATTTCCACACTTGGACCACGCGCAAACGCGCATCTATTCTATACATATCATAAATTAAAGTCCCTTTTCGTGTTTGTCAGTATGTTCGAGTTATTCTTCTAAACCACGCAACAGAGTTTGATAAGGTTTTCACCATAGTTTAGAGAATTTATTCCGGAAGGTTTATATGTATAAAACGTTCGACGAAAGTTACCTCATTTCTTGGTTAAGTTAAATATAACCAAGAAATCTCAATGTTTTGTCAAGTTCAAAAAACCGTGGGAAGCAGAGTGGGTCAGTAATACATAAAGGCTCTTACATACTGGCGCGACTTGTAGAGCGACGCGACGCCACCGCATTGTTCGCCGTGAAGTTTTCTCAGTTTTTTTTTTTGTTAACATTCACGTCGCGCGGCAAGTCGCGCCAGTATGTGAGAGCCTTAAATGTGGAGGAGAAGCGCTGTACGACTGTCGGGATATCAACCAAGCGCGGATAGTATTGGGCTGATGGCAATGAACCCGCCCCTTATTATGCACTTTTATATTTTCTGACGTCACGGTTTTATCGTGAACATCCGCTTCCACGTCCATAAAATGTATAAAAGTACGTGAATTTAAAAGTGTCTTCATATACTTCCTTCATACATTTAACTTCCTTGTGTTTTCGTGATAACGTGAGTTGGACATGGACGTACACGATAATATTATCGTCACGTTAGAAATTATAACGGGTGTAAAAAGACACTTAACGAAGCCGAAAGCCACTTGTTATTCCCGTCATTATGATCACTTTTTTGTTCTGGACCATACCTGAGAACCTTCTGGTTACGGAGATATTGAAGGACAAAGTTCCAACACATTTTCAAGAAAGCAAGTTTTAAATGTTATAACTTAATTTTAAACAACCCCACGAACCCTGAACCGTTGCATGCACCAATAAACACAATGTTTTGCGTGCGTTACGTTGCGCACTACCGTAAAAAGCGATTTTCACACCAAAAATAAAAGACGGTTCCTAGTAATTATTTTTGTGCAATGTTACTTCATTTGATGTACAGAATGCGTAGTTAACAGCTATGTGATGGGTCTTTTTACACCCTGTATAACCGCACAACATAGGACTTTGTGGGTGTACTAACTGCCTACACCATCTGGGTATACAGGCGTAAAGTTATTTTGTGTGTGAATATTGACTTTTTAGTTTATAAGCATTTGACATTATATACTTAATTACTAAATTTTGACATTTAATTCACAAATAATAATAATAAATAAATCAAACAATAATTATTTAAATGACAAATGTAATAAATTTTTCTTATTCTTTGTTTTTTGTGGCTAAGTAATAGAATTATGTAAGTAATTAATACATTTCATAAATAATCTAATATTAATATTCTTTAAATTAACGAATAATGCTCTAAATAATTATAAAAGATATTTGCACACCTGTGTAGGTAGGATATGGGTAAAGAACTTTGTTGTATTTTCATCTTCAAACGTTTTATATTCAAACAAACAAATGATTTGATTTGTGTTGTTTAAATTAAATTAATTTCAGTAATTTTCTAGCCTTTCAATTAACAGTAATAACGAGGAGCTCTATTTTAGCAAGACAACTATTTCTGGAGTCCACTGACATTTAAAATACAAAATGAGAACAAGATATTTTTAGGGTTGAGATGAGGGTTAAAGTAAAACCTTGTTATTTTTATCTTTCTAATATTATATCCATTCCACCGACCTCAGTCAAGTTTTAAAACATAATTTATTTTAGACGTGTAAAGTGTTTTTTTTTCCCAATTTACATTAAAAAATCTGCCTAAGCTTTTCCCAACTATGCTGGGGTCGGTTTCCAGTCTAACCGGGTGCTGCTGAATACCAGTATTTTACATGGAGTGACTACCTATCTGACCTCCATAACCCAGTAACTGGGTAATACGATACTCCTTGGTAAGACTGGTTGTCAGGCTTTCGGCCTTCTGACGACCCGTAACGACTATCAAAGGTCCACGAATGACAGCCGGCACCAACGGCTTAACGTGCTTTCCGAGGCACGGTGGAGTCTCGATCACTCATCCACGGACCAACCTCGGCAAACGTAGCTTAACCTTATGGATCGACCCGTGCGGCTGTTAATAACTTAGCCACGAGCTCCTCCAACCAATTTACAGAAACATAATATTCATGTAAATTGACTAAATAGGTCGCTATACGTATACATGTTCTTATTGTGTAATCAATTAAAACTGTTTTTTTTTTATCTGTCTGTTTGTTCCGGCTAATCTCCGAAACGACTGGACCGATATTGACGGGAGATACCTGATATTAAAAGGAGTAACCTAGGCTACTTTTATTTTACAAAAAGAATTAGGATCCACGCGGGCGGAGCCGCGGGTAGCAGCTAGTTGTAAATATTTCGTTGGTTAGTAAATAAACACAGCAACTGAAACTCATAAATTCTATTCACATTCACAAATACGAATTCGTTCACTATACCATCTTCTATACAATATTGCGTCCCGGGTTTACTTTATATTTCTAAATGCTCCTACAGGCTCCAAAGCACTCTCTACACATAAAATTATCTCTTAACAACGCTATACAAAAGAACTATCAGACCCATGTCGACAGGTTCTGACGTGTTTCTTTAGAAAAGTTCTAACTTTGTTACGTAGTGGGAACGTGTCGTCTGATGAAGGAATGAATGGATTGGATAAGCCAATTAAATGAATAAAGTTGTCATTTTAAAGAAAAAAAATTAGCATTGCATTAAAATGTCTAGAAAACTTGTCTTCTTCAGAATCTATGTATCGCTCAAAAATAACCACACACAGTTCTAAACAGCACAAACCTTGCGTATTTTTAAGTAAAGTCTCGTAGACTAATTTGACAGGTGCAAATTTGACTTGAAATGTCAAATTAGTCTATGAGATTAAAACACAGACTTATACAATTATAATCTTTTGTACCTAGTCCAATAATAACGTATTAAATTAAATAAACGACACTTGAAACAAAGTAAGTCTCTGGTACTCTATTTCTTCTTTTAATTTCAGTCAAATGTAATACCATAGCTCCTAAACAACCATTTAGTCACATCAATCATCAAAAAAATACAAAAAGTTACAAAATAAAACAGTGTAACTAAGTAAAAATGCCTACCAACTCTAATCAATCGATCACCCAAAAAAAAAACATTAAAACAGGCAGGGCCGGATTTAAGGCGGGGCAACAGGGGCCATGACTCCGGGACTCCACAAAATAGGGGCCTCCACAATTTATTTTTTTATTTTTAAATAAAACAACCGACTTCCAAAAAAAACACTAAACCTTTTTTCCCTACACAAATTCGAATGCTGCTGCTATGTAAATAACAGTGACGAAGTAACTTAAAACATCGTGTAAATATACCAAGTGGGAAAAATACGTAATATTGAAGCTAACTCAAAAACTACCCAAGCAAAGTTAATAACATTTATAAGGGACCTCTGAAGCACGACCTACCAAACAAAAAAATAATCATCAAAATCGATTCAAAATAGGTGGAGTAATCGCAAAAAAAAGGATAGCATACAGCCGAATTGAGAACCTCCTCCTTTTTGAAGTCGGTTAAAAAAAGTTCACATTCACAAGGAAACTTTTCTAATTTCCTCCTCGTGTCCGGGGTTGATGACAATGACTCTGATAGCGAAACACGAATTAAATGATTTTTTTTTTCGTCTGTTCCGTAAAATTCTCAGGGCCTCCACTTCTCGGTTGCCCCAGGGCCTCCACACTCTTAAATCCGGCCCTGCAAACAGGCGTTTCTTGTTTTAACTTTCCTTTAAGTTAAAGGCAAACAGTTTTATTACCCCAGGTAACGACCTCGGAACCTATCAAATGTTCAAACGGTCTCAAACTCAAGTTTATTGGGACATAAATTCAAAATGGCGACGTGGATGACATAACTATTAGAAGTGCATCACGTAATGGGAACCAGTGTGGAAAGGGGAATGGGCCATATACACGTCAGATGCAGTTTTATGTAAGTTTATTTGATGCTGGTGATTCTTAGTGTCAGCCTGTATTGTCTGACTTTCACAACCCAGTAACTGGGTAACACGAAACCCCTTGGTAAAACTGGTTGTCAGACTTTTGGACTTCTGACTACCCATAACGACTAGATCAAATATCAACGTATGACAGCCGGGATCAACGGTTGAACGTGCTTTCCGAGGCACGGAGGAGGTTCGGTATGTAAAGATGGTCACCCATCTACGGACCAACCCCGGAAACCTGATGGATCGACCCGTGCGGCTGCTATTCTTAGCCGCGAGCTCCTCCAAACATTCAATGAGGCCATCACTTTAAATAATTGTTGATAAGTACGCCCTTACCTACTTAGGTAGGTACTTCTGAGAGCCCATCGAGCGATACTTAGATTAAAAAATGTAGATAAACCGGAAATTCGGATTGATTGTGGAAATCTTGAAGGGCTATGAACCTTTTCAATTGTCTACGGAATTTCCATTAGATTTTTTTTGTTATAAGTATTATTGAATAAATTTATTATTTTCAATTGCAAATACCTATGTATTTACATACATAAGTTGGATTTGATGTTATTGATTTGCAAAAAGCCATAATTAAATAAAAAAATAAATACACTTTATTGCAGACCACATGATGCACATTAAAAAAAACTTGGTGAGTATCTATACAATAAAATTAAAAATCAAAATTCAAATTAAAAAAAAAATACAAATATCGAAATCATAATTATAATCAAAATCTAAATTTAAAAACAAATTAAAAATAAAATCAAAATATACATGTAAATAAATTAAATTATATTTAAATAAATTAATGTAGGTATTATAGTAAGTCGCTCCCGACTTATAAGGAATACATAGTAAGGAAACCGGGAAACATTCTCATATGGCCAACAGGCAGTACGCTATCCCGGCAGCCTTTGCAAATAAACCTAATTCTAAATCACGAGAAAAACATTGCAAAACAACCGAGAATTGATCTCATATCACTTACTAACAAAATGCTCATTCCCCTATTTATAAAAACAGAACCATTTACCCTTCTGTAGGTCAATTGCAGGCAGATACAACCCTTATATACCTGATGTATTTCTTTCTCAAAACTACAACTGAATATCAGAGCAATAAAGCAGTTTCTCCCCTACTTTTTTACAAGAAAAGTTCGAACGTCATCAAAAACTCCCCGGGACTTATTCCCGGGATTCTTAGCTGCTGTATTGTGGGTAGGTACTTATGTAAACGTGACGTCAGACAAACTGATTGGATGCCTGTGAGGGAAAGTAAAGTGTGTTAGTGGTTGTAATGTTGGGAGAAAATTAGATGGTACATTGATCTGTGTGTGGAAGAGAAAATTATCTTCCCAAGTTTGTTGGAATCAGCTACCAATCTATGTACAGTCGGACAAGCTATTTGGTCAACCACTGCCAAAATTCGTTATGATTGTGTGTTATTAACTTTTTGAGCTTATGGCTACTGAAAACACGAGAGTGACGTAAAAAAATTGACGAGTACTTAAAACACTCACAAAGTTGTTTAAAAAGTAGTTGTAAGTTATCTGCCTGTATACCAAATAGCTTGTTCGTCGTCTGTACATGACCAATTTCCGAATATTTTCCCATCTTTGCAGCATTTATACAAAAACAATAATACGCAACAAAATTCCAATATTTGCTAGCCGTCATTTCACCTTACCTAGAGTTTGACACTATCGACACTGACAGCAGCTCACTTTTAGCTCACTTCACCTAAGTTTTTACGGTGAAATTTTTGCAGAATAAATCGGTTGCAATTACAATTGATTGCAATGGGTTTCAGTTTGACAGTTCACCCACGTTCATTGCGTTACATTTACTTTTTTGATCAGACGAATTTTTCAAACTTATGAAGAAATGGATTTTATTGAAAGTGTGTTAGGCTCAACTCACACCAAAAGAGCGTCGAAGCGCAGCGAAGCGGAGCGCAGTTTCAGTGTCATATGAAGTTTAACTTTATTTTCATTACTATAATACTTATTATCGCATGAGAAACTCGAACGAGCCGCGCGGATGCCCGCGGCGCCGCGGGAATTCAATCCGCGCGCCTTCTCTACCGAGCGGGTCGCGGCGCTTCGCTGCCCTTCGCCGCTCTTTCAGTGTGAGTTGACCCTTACGCAATAAGGGTGCTGGTTGCCAAAATGTATAAAAGGTGCCTATAACAACTGGCTGCCTATACAAATAGCATTCATATTAATTGGGATTTCAATGTCCGAAGAATGGTCACCCATCTACAGGCTGACCGAAGCAAGTCTGTGACCTCGCAATGAGATTGTCCGCTTGTTATTAGTAAACAAGAAGACCCTTATTTCAGTAGTGGTAGGTATTCTGTAAAAATCTCACCGTGAAAACTTAGAATACAATAGACGTAGATATATTTAGTAACATATTCCGCTTAACTATTCTCCAACAGTCATAAAAACCCTGTAAGAAATCGATACGTGTTTCACCTCTCAACGAGGCATCCTCAGGATGACGATTGACCAGTCGCAAACCAGAACACGAGTTGCCACACCGAGTGCTGGACGCAGAGGCTAACCACGTGTCGATTTCTTACAGGGTTTTATGACTCGTGGGAATAGTTAAGCGGAATAGGTTACAAAATATATCTACGTCTATTGTATTTTATAATGGATTTCCGCAAAGTCACGCCTGATTCAATTAACTAAGTATATGAAAACTTGAAGTGGTGAAGTGAGCTTAAAGTGAGCTGTCACTCCATCAGCATTGCTATTCTGTAACAATCTCACCGTGAAAACTTAGGTGAAGTGAGCGGGGAGTGAGCTGTCATTGTCATCACTGATGCTAGGGATTGACAGCTCACTTCACCTAAGTTTTCACGGTGAGGTGTTTACAGCATAGTCCGGCTAATCCTCATAATAGAAAAACCTTGACAAAAAAAAAGTCTTTAACTTTAATTTCTATGATATAGGTACAATACATAATAATTCCATCCATTCAATTATATTGTAATGTAACCTTCATGCTACCTCTATCTAAACAAATTACACAGTACACCTCATCTCATCGTCGCTCATAAATGTCAAATCACTTAATAAATTAATATGTACTGTCTCTGGCGTACATGTTTACATGACCTTGTCGATGTTCGCATTTACGTTAACGTCACCAAAACGTAGCCCTGTACCACAGAATGATACAGAAGGCACACTCCGCATTTTAGGTATGATGCTACAAGTACGAGGCGGGCTCATCTCGTCGGGCCAATTCAGTGAGCGTAACGTAGTTAGAAGATCTATGAGTCACGCGACAGAAAGAGAGGCAACTTCTAGGTGAATATAACTGTAGGTAATGAGCGCTGTGCGACCTGAATTGCACTTTATTGTTGCAAGAGTCGCTTTTTATTTAAATGATTTTCCAGAGTGAATCTTCTGTACTATTCTGTGCCTGTACACGATGGACGATATTGGACACGCTTCTACGCCTGATGGTTTAATAACTATAGCTTTTATAGTAAAGGAGCGATGGACGATAGTGTGACCCACGTGGCTCGATTTGGGTAACAACAACAAACAATATTTAGGTATTTCTAATAGGTAAAGACTTAATGGAAAAAGTACGTACTTATAATATGTATGATTCCCCTTGCTTTAAATGCCATAAATCGATGCTGAAAATAATAGGCATGCGTTTTATTTACATGTTTTCAAAACGTTTCATTGGGAAAATTGTGGTGTTTATTTGAAATGAATGGACAAAGAAGACCCATTATGTTGACCTCTTTCTGTTTTCATAGACAAAACCACCACAATGAACTGTTCGTCCGCTTCATTAAATGTTTGATGACACGTGGAAGAGCCAGTTTATTTAGGCTTTAAAACACAGGTTTATACAGAAAACTCACAAAAAAGGACTCTAATCTAATAAAACAGACTTCTCAACAGCGTTTGTCGTCTAAAGGATCAAATTATTATAACGAAATCAATTACGAATTGACAGTAACCAAAAATTTTAAGGTTATTTCTCGCTATGGAAAGGTCATACGGGTGTTTTTACTTACGAAAATCGAACGCGAACGCCCACACAAGCACAGACAAGCTAGATCTTAACATAAAAGGAAAAGAACAACGTTTGAATTTATAATTACGAAAAAGGAACACTCGAAATGCATTTGTTTTTGGCAGGATTGAGAGGTTCACTCGACATGATGACATGCGCGGGTTTGTTTCACGCCTGCGCAGTAGACCTCCGCTCATACTACAGACAAGGCAATTTATTTCTGTGAAATTTCCGTTTCGCCCTGTATCGGAAATTTTTAGGGCTTGCCGTGTCGGTCTCGTCAAAGCGAAGTTTTGATAGGTAATCGTGACTGCCATTTTTTCGTTAAAATGACATGGTTTGATTAATAGATGTTTAGTTAATACACTGGGGTGCGTCAGGGGAAAATTGGATTACAAACGTTTTGGTGTAAAAATATTTAATTCGGTGTAAATATACTTGTTTAGTTTTATCATACAAGCAATTATAAAGTATGGAAGAGTGCAATTCACGGTGTCTGCTTTCTGCAACTTTCTGGTGAATTACCAGCTGTTCTATCACTTCTTCCAAATGACAATTTCATCTTCATCCAATGCAAAAATTCCTACTTCCTCAAAAGTCAAATGGAAAACGAACATTGCTACATAAACTTACAGAAACGATAATTAAATTCGCCTTTCGACTATTTACCAAGTTTGCGCTATCGAAGTTCGCCCCGAGCCCGCTAGGCACATGCCGCGGCATCCTATTGTACGAGTTGTCGCTACTTCCGCTGTCGACGGATATAACGACAAACTGCTTCCCCAGTTCCCCTGTAGTTATTGCAAATGAATTGCCCTTGTAAAATCTATCATGTAGGTCTATTTGATTTATGGTTGGTTTTTTTTTTTATATCGTAGGCTGACGGTTATAATTTGTATTGCTAAAGAAGGCCAACGAAAGGATGGATGTACTGTGTGAAAAATGATAGTAATGTGAAAATGTTACCGTATGATTGTTAGAACCGGTTATAAACTGTCGAAAAATTGTAAAATGGGTGAAATGGCGAAGCGAGCGGTGCCGCGGCGGCAGCGTCCGACGAGCGCTACATCCAAGTCGGTCGCAGTTATTTAGCTATTTAATATATTTAGAACCTCAAAATAGGAATTATTTGAGGTTCGACTATATACACACCTACAACAAATCAAATAAAAATAAACGTAAAAAATAAGTTCATAAATGAAGTTAGATAATTAGTTAGGGAAAAGGCTAGGCAGATTGAAATTAAGTAACGGAATTTAAAAAGCCTACATAGAAAAAAAGTTGAACTTACTTCACTTATTCCAAGTAGCCGAGCAAGGAACTAGAAATCATCGGGGTTGGAAATCGTGTCATTCTTTCACATTTTTTTTACAGTTTTCGCATACAAACATACATACACAGTGATTTTTAATTCACTGTTAACCTTTCAGTAGGCGAAAGTACTCATAATTATAAACAACTTTCAATATGGACCCGAGTACGAAATAGCAAAAAAATACATCTAATGAATTTTTGTATGAAACTGCTGACATTTTTTCCGATATTTAAAAGTTGGTCTCATGGTGAAAGTTGCTTATAATCATGAGTACTTTAGAAGAAAAACTTTTTTATATAAATATACACATATACAGGTTGTAAGGTTGAACACCGTTGTCACTCAAACCATGGGTAGTTTTATAGAGACTTAAATATAAAAACAAATGACCGAGTAAGAACATAAAACATTTTAAAAAGTTTCCATCAGACACCATGCTCGCAAGCGAAACAGCTGACTGGCTGAGGTAGGGGTCGCGCTCGCGGCCAGTCAGGTCACGTCCTGCGACCCCCACCCATGTTGAGACGCAAGTTCGTTGCCCTAGCGCATAGAGGAAAGGGTGAAATACTCGAGTGGTAAAATGTATTTTTTTTTAAAGTCGTGATTTTCCATTGTATTTACGTTCTATTACACCAAACCACTGGGGTCAAGGATAACGTTGTTTACCCTAACACCCTGTATATTATCTATAAAACAAGTGTTTCATATACAATCTCTGAGGTTTTACCGTCAGCCTCAATCAAAACGACGATGTTGCCGAAGCTCCGCTAAGCTGTCTTACATATCAACACAAGATATTCCGTAGCAAAGTTTTTAGCGTGGGAGAGAAGCAGATGGCATTGAAATACCTACAAAAAATATTTATCTCGTTCACGTTTTCGGATATTGCAAAAATAAACGTTGAAATTGAAATGTCTCCTAATGTTTTGAATCTCTGTCTAAAGAAAAATATTTTATCAGTGTAGCCAATTACAGTCGGGGAAATTAATAAAATTGAAATAAACCTTTGCCGTTGAAACCGTTGAACCATTGGACCGTTTGAAACCTTAAGTCAATTTCCCATTTCATACAAATGTCAAAGAATGATTTGAAAACACGAAAATTTTAAGTTGTTAGTAATTTTACAATTAATTGGACAGTCATTTTATTTTATCTGTTAGTTAAAAATCCTGTAGCGAGATTACATCACATCATAGTATTGATAGATATTTTATGGTGTTACGAACATAGTATTTTCGAAACCATACTATTACGAAATAGGAGGAGCTCGTGGCTAAGTAATAACAGCCGCTCGGGTCGATCCATCAGGTTAAGCTACGCTTGCCGGGGTTGGTCCGTGGATGGGTTACCATTTTCACATATCGAGACTCCTCCGTGCCTCGGAAAGCACGTTAAGCCGTTGGTCCCGGCTGTCGTTTGTGGATCTTTGACAGGCGTTACGAGTCGTCAGAAGCCCGAAAGTCTGACAACCAGTCTAACCAAGGGGTATCGTATTACCCAGTTACTGGGTTGTGGAGGTCAGATAGGCAGTCGCTTCATGTAAAATACTGGTATTCAGCTGCATCCGGTTAGACTGAAAGCCGACCCCAACATAGTTGGGAAAAGGCTAGGCAGATTGACTATTACGAAATAGGTATTTTCTCAAAGTTGCAACTGTTATTTCACAAGGAAAACGTTTTCGTACTTTGCGTACCTAACTATAAAGTAAACTGCTCGTGACTGTACACACTGTACAACACTGAGTTCGTTTACCAGTATTACAGTTATTTACACCTCAACTCCAAAAAGCACTAAAGCCCTGAGCAAAAGCTAGTGTTGGGATAAACCTGTCAACCAGTGATGTACCTATACAGTTCAGAACTTTCCCTATTTTATTTTTCAAGCGAGTTTCCAGTTCGTCGCGCTGGGCTTTTACGTGTTTCTTGAACCAGATAAAGTAAAGGTTAGCTCTTTTAAGTAAGCTTTACGGTTTCGAGAATAGATGTCATTAAGGTTCAATGAAGTAAAAAGGCAAGTGACGAAGGTCCATGAGTTCAAACTCCAGTCCTTGTTGAAGTGAACTCACTGACTAGTTTTGACATTTAAAATCAGAAGGGTAAATCACCCGCTTAGCCTTTTCCCAACTATGTTGGGGTCAGCTTCCAGTCTAACCGGATGCAGCTGAATACCAGTATTTTACATCGTGCGACTGCCTATCTGACCTCCACAACCCAAGTACTGGATAAAGAAAGAAAGAAAACACGTTTATTTGCGGTAAACATGACGCAAAAAAATAATAATAACACAAAAAAAAAAAAGAGAAGATTGGGGAAAACATGCGTCACATCCACGCAAAACGGCTATCGCTCAGCATTATGCTATTAAATATGAATATTATTATGCATTATAACACGATACCCCTTGGTAAGACTGGCTGTCAGAATTTCGAGGTTCTGACTACCCGTTACGACTGCCAAAGATCTTCAAATGACAGCTGGGACCATAGATATAAGTTTTTATATGTCCATGGCCGGGAACAACGGCAACAAAATTCAATTTTAATTTCAATTTCAAGTAACCATGACTCATTTGTTAGTAAACTTATCCTATGTTAGTAATTTAGATAATTATACGACAACAATATACACAGCTGCAGTGCTGTCTGATGCTTCACCGCGCACCTTCAATCGCTGCTGCACCATTCCATGGGAAATGGCGCAGCAGCGATTCACGTACGGACAGTCCAGTCTGCCTGAAATTAGGGACAGGATACTGTTGTTGCTACCCCACACCCCACGCAACAAAACCCACTACAAAATAAACGAATGACTCAGTGCTTTACCATAAAAACGTAGACACTTGTTCAACGCGTGTTTAATGTCAGTTTTATGTCAAACTCCATACAGAAATGTCATGTTTAAAAGGTGTTTAGGCAAAACACGGTTTTGTTGTAATAAGGTCTAGTCCGTGTCAGGGACGGTTGCCAAGGAAATTCATAAGGGACGCTATGAGCTATGGTGGGTAACGCCCCGGATCCTGTCTTAGTGTTGCCATCTATCAAGAGTTCCTTCCTGACTAAATTAAAAATACTTATCGAAACATAATATAGATGACGCCACGTGTACTAATGTGCGCTCACAAATGCACAATACGTGACGTCACAATAGCATTCCAGAAGCTTCCCGAGTTCTCTATGAAACAATACCTGTCTTACTTCCAAAGGCGCCTTTTAGACCATCTGGCTGTCGTAGTAGCGTAAAATAGTTCCCCGAGCACAGCACATCAGAGTAAACAGTAGAACAAGCACGCTACCTACTCAGACACCGATCTAGGCTAAACATACCAAGTTCCCGTTTAAAAAGTCACTCTACAAGTCCGTTAAAGTATATAATAAACTACCTGCACTAATAAAAAAAGAAGAGAAAATTAACATATTTAAAAAAAAACTTAGACAATTATTGTTAAATAAAAGCTACTACTCAGTAAGCGAATATCTAAATGATAGACTTATAAAATCATAACTTAAGCGCTCGAGACATAAAACTTAAAATTTTATTAGACTTATTACTTATACCTATTATTATTACATCACTAAATGAGCCCACCTCACCTCATCTCACCTATTTATATTTTGCATTAAAGCGATCAGTCTTATCTCAGAAAACACCTACATCTTTATTATTATAATATAGTAGTTTGATAAGTAATGTTAAATAATTAGCAAATGCTTCCTCACTCCTAACTCACTTATTTTGCTGTGCCCAACAGGGTCCATATGATCTAATTATAAGTTTACCACCTAATACTTACAATGTGTGGAATGCATTAAAGTATTGAATATTGAGTATTGAGTAACAACTATAAAATAACGCCCAAATAAAAAATCAGGCAGTCTTTACTAGTCGTAACAAGCCCGAAAGTCTGACAAACAGTCTTACCAAGAGATATTGTATTACCCAGTTACTGGGTTGTGGAGTTCAGATAGGCAATCGCTTCGTGTAAAATATTAGTATTTAGCTGCATCTAGTTAGACTGGAAGCCGACCCCAACATAGTTGGTAAAAGGCTAGGCAGATTGATTGACTTAGGGTTAGATACAGTCTTTATAACTTACCCTCACCCCGTGGCCACGCATGATCTATACGCTCAAGCGAAGCGTCTTGCGACAGCGAAGGAAAAGGTGACGCGCGCGAGTCTTTTGACGCAAGTCGCGTCGCAAGTTGCATCGCTCGAGGCTGTGAAATTTGCGCTCCGGTGGAGCGTAGTCAATTATTACAAAGGTAGCTTAGTTAAATTACTGTTTTATATTTCGACTGTGCCCAGAGGTGGTTCCATTAGAGCCCATTGTTTCTACTTCTATAGCTGTTCTGAAAAATTCTCAAATGGAAATTCGTGTTACCCGGTTTGTTCAACTGCAAATTTTTCAAATGGCTGCGGATTGTAGAAAATTATTCAGTGCGAAGTGGTTTTGTTATTTCATAAAGGCAATCTCGAGTCACTTAACAATGATTTTCTTTGCCTATTATGTAACTTAGGCACGGCTAAAATAATTGTCAGTTTATTTAAACTGACGGGGGTGGCTGGTTTTAGCGCGAGGAACTCATTGAGGAGCTCGTGGCTAAATAATAACAGCGGCACGGGTCGATCCATCAGGTTAAGCTACGCTTGCCGGGGTTGGTCCGTGGATGGGTGACCATCTTTATATACCCGAGACTCCTCCGTGCTTCGCAAAGCACGTTAAGCAGTTGGTCTCTGCTGTCATTCGTGGATCTTTGACAGTTGTCACGGATCGACAGAAGCCCGAAAGTCTGACAACCAGTCTTACCAAGGAGTATCGTATTACCCAGTTACTGGGTTGTGGAGGTCAGATAGGCAGTCGCTCCATGTAAAATACTGGTATTCAGCTGCATCCGATAAGACTGGAAGCCGACCCCAACATAGTTGGGAAAAGGCTAGGCAGATTGATTGGGTGGTTTTAGCGCGAATAACACCTATTGTATTTTATCCGTTGTCAAGGTCCCTATTCTCAATACAATTTTACGTAAACAAAAACATGATTCTCGAGAATACATAAACAAAACTAAGAGAATAAGAAAAAATAATACCTACCTTCCCCAGAGAAGCACGCCGTCATTGTTAATAATACGAATAATATTATAAAAATAATATTTTCATACTGATTCGGAAACATAAAGAATTCGAAAACTTGGTTATATTTTGACAAAAATTGGAAAGCTAATCCAGATTAAATGGAATATTTTTGTCTTTTATAACGAAAATAAATAACACAAAAATGTTTATGCTCATAATATAAAAGCAAATAAACTTGTCTTCTCATTCGGATCGAGTGACGGAAAAAACCGAGTCTCGTTATTAAAAGAGACATTTCTCGTCTGGCAAACCCCAAATGACTATTACTTTGGCTTATCAGAGTCCCATTTTCTGAGAAGTCAAGACTAACGGTCCCAAAATCTTCAAATAAAACGAAAAAGATAACACCAAAAGCTTTAAAAACGTGCATGAAACTTAAAATAGAGCTCAAAAAATCGTTTTAGAAAATATCAGATTCGGCCGCATCCCCATTTAAAAGCTAATGAGAAAAATCAGCATTCCAAGATCCGAATTTGCATAGCTTATGTAGAATTTCCTTTATTGTAGTCGAGATTCTAGTTATGGAACGTGCTGGCTGAATTAGTCGCTCTGTAAAAATACATTGTTTTTTTGTTACAATTTCTTTTTTGTTTTTTTCTCGAATACTTGTCAACCTACCTTTTAATGCATGCCATAACTTTAATGTCATTTTTGTCTAAAGCATATTCAATGTAAATTGAGAGGTCTGGCTCTTGTGATACAGTAACACCAATGAATTGAAAATAAATAAATCTAAATCTAACATTCCATTTTTCAAACTTTGCGGCTTTTTAGTTGGCTCCAACAAGCATTGATTGTAATTTTTTTTTTGTATATGGCTAGGTCTCGAAAAAGCTGCGGTCAACACTTGGCCATGATCATTTTCCGTAGCTTTTCAGCCAATCGAATCCATTCACTCTATCATTTTCAATTGCTCAAAAAGTTTAGACCGCATTTATAATTGAAATGATAAATCATTTGTTATGTAACTTATCCTCCGTATATTATGACGTCAAGCTTTCAACCCTCGTCTCACACGACATCAGATAAGCTAGACAGCCTGACAGCGTAATTACACTGTATGGTAGCCATCTTGAATACGCTAATTATTATTAGATGTGGCAACACTTACAAATTGATGTGAAATCTATTTATGAAGAAGAGGCGTTCTGTATGTTAATAATAATAAAGTGTTTCTTTTGACCGTTTTTAAAGCGATTATTGAAGTATTTTACAGTCTAACAGGATACAGCGGAATATCAGTATTTTGCATTGAGCGACTGCCTATCTGGCCTCCACAACCCAGTTACGTAGTACGACACGCCTTAGTAAGACTGTTTGTCTGATTTTCGGGCTTCTGTCTGACTTCCCGTAACGACTGTCAAAGATTAAAAGAAAAGAAAAAAACGAATAAAAATCTAAAAAGAATCTAGATTTAAAGATCTACCAATGAGAGCCAAGAACACCAGTTTATCCTGCTTTTCGAGCCACGGAGAGTTCTCGATATGTAATGGATGGTCACCCATCCACAGACTGTCAATACTCAATATCTTTATTGCTTTACCATAATGTGTACTTAGATGGTAACTATATAAGGTCCCATCAAAATAGGTGGTAATTTGACCATCTATTTTGATGGGACCTTATATAGAAGGCTTACACAGCGTTCAGTAGGTACGTCTAACCAAAGATATCCAAGCAAAAAAAAAACATTGTTAAAGTGATTTTATTTTGACCTAAAAAAATTAATTGCTGGCACACTAGAATAAACACATCTATTATGGGTAGGTATTTGCACTCGCGTTGGTAATTTTTTAAATATCTGTTACGATAAATACGCCTCACCCCTAGTAATCAACATTTGTAGTGTATTTTCGTCAGCGTTTTTCTTATTTATTTTGTTACCATTGTCCTTATTTTGGTAGTAGTAATGATTTCTAAAAGTTTGTCGATCTATTTTAATAGGACCTTATATAATTTAGATCATTATTTCCTCGGCAACTGTAGCTTAACTTTCGATCATCATTTTTTAACCACGAGCCCCTCCTGTATTATTAATAAACCAGCAAGAAAAACTAAAAGAAAATGATTAGGTACCTATCAGAAAATCCCCAGTTACTCCTAACGCCCTACATTTGCGTCACAAACATTAAGTCCGACTATCAATCACCTAATTTGCCGGTGTCATCGTCATAAATCTATGTCATTGCGGACAACGCGAATTGTTTCCCTTTTCCTTCTCTACTTCAATTTTTATATGACTGTTTGTTGTTCAAGATGTAGGGTCATTAAGTGGACATTATTATTTTTATTAAGTGAAGTTTTGGGCGCATCAGATTTCGATGAGGTTTTCATCGTTTAGAGAATTTATTCCGGAAGGTTTATGTGTATAATTTTGTAATATTAAAATTTCATTTATAACTAAGAAATCTCGATATTTTGTCAAGTATAAAAAACCGTGCGAAGCAGGAGCGAGTCGCTAGTTATTATTAAAAATAATCGGGGTTTCCATGTCTGAGGAAACTACTATTTTTAGACAGCTTAATTAATGCAGCTAATATCTATCTACTAATTTAAAAAAAACTAAATATAAAAATAAAAAAAAATGCCTTTATTGGCATCCACTCTGTAATAAATAAATAACAAACCATATAATTTCAAGTAACATGAGCCATACAAACAAATAAATAACAATACGTTTATTTTCGAGTAACATGTCATGAACCCATAGCGTTAGTAACAGTTTACCTAAAAACTATGACAATAGGTATTCAAAAAAATTACGAAAAATATTTATACTAGCTTCCGCCCGCGGCTTCACCCGCGTGGTATGTCGATGAAAAGTAGCCTATGTCCTTTCTCAGACTCTAGACTATTTGTGTACCAAATTTCATTTAAATCGGTTCAGTCCTTTCGGCGTCAAAGCACGACATACAGACAGACAGTTGCTTTTGCATTTATAATATTAGTAAGGATTCATTTGTCATCTTATCTCAGAAACGTGCACACTTCTACGCGTCTATTTTAACAATGTCGTTTTTCCGAAACAATAATCTTATTTTTTTATTTAGAATTAATAAAGGAGCAGTGGTGGCCCAGTGGTAACGGCCGCGACTAAAGAGTTTTAGGTTTTAGGTTCGAACCCTGTCAGGCGCTTTACTTTGTGTAAATTATTTCATCACCACTGCTCTTAAAACGGTGAAGGAAAACATCTTGAGGAAACCAGTATGTCCTAGAATAAAAAAATCGAAAACATGTGACATCTACGAACAACCCGCACTGGGCCCGCGTGGTAGATTACGGCCCACACCCTCTCACAGAGAGGAGGCCTGTGTCCCAGCAGTGGGAACATTATAGGCTGAATAAGCATTTTATGAAAACGAACATTGAACAACAAAACAACATTCGATCATTCAAGCGAATTTGGATTTTTTTATCAGCCTGAACGACATAAGGTCGGTTTTTGCATGTAACCTTTACAGTACCTAAGTAAGAATTATTATCCAAACAATGAAAAAACTTGGCTCACGATCAAAAAACATCTATTGAACTTAGATGACCATCTTGCTAAGCAATGAATGTTTGAATTATGTTAATTGTATGATAAAACTTTGTGCTCTCGTCATACGTCGTATCGTTAATCATTAACTATTGATGAGCACAAGATAAAATTGATGATGATTTTACCGCCACAGTATGATAAATTAGTCTGCAGTTGTTAATTTTCTTAAAAGCTTAAGTCGTGTTTAATCAGAAGATCGTAAATCCCTACTATCTGCTAGTACCGTACCGTTTTGACTAGTTAAGCATTTTAAAAATGCCATCTACTTATTGTTAGGAAACCTTTGCCCATTTTCACTAACTCTACATGACACCTAAATGTACAGTTCAACTATGTTCTTAATGTCCCTCAGGACTCATCGCATTTCCGAATACAAACAAATGCTAATTTCCATGTCCATCAATTATTAGATTTATCGTGTATAATAATTTGAATTCAGAACTAAGTACTTTATTGTTGTTTTGTTTTGATTTCCGTGTGAACTATGCAGGGTGTAAGGATAAACACCGTTGTCATTCAAACCATGGGTAGTTGACTTAAATATAAAAATAAATGACCGAACACAACAAAAAAAAAACCTTATTTTCATTAAAAGATTTTAAAAAGTTTCTATCCGACACCGTGCTCGCTAGCGAAATAGCTGACTGACTGAGGGAGGGGTCACGCTCGCAGCCGGTCAGGTCACGTCCCAAACCCGGGGGCCCGTGTTGAGACGCAAGTTCGTTGCCCTAGCGCATAGAGCAACGAACTTGCTCTTGACTGACTGACGAAACACGAAGTTTGCCGAGAGACATTAAGAAAAAAATTGTACTGGAATCTTTATGATGATAAAACTCATGTTGATATTTTTATTGGTCAGAAATATTTTACTCATTAATAAGCATTTTTTTTTCATGAATAAGCTAAAGAACAAGGTCGCCATTTTCTTTGAACTATTTTCATGAAAAAGATATATATACCTACACTTTGTTTATCGTTCAACGTTCAGTACCTAGTATTAGTTATCAGTTATCACAAACATCCCTGCAATGGCTTTATTTCCTTTGTGTTCAGAAAATATTTAATTTACGTAACTCCGTAATGCATGTTTTAAAATAGCAATGGCGCTGCGGAGTATATTTTCGACCGAGTTTCATCTGATTAAATTTTCTGCTGTATTGGAGCACTATTGTTATCATCTGCGCGGTTTCCATAAGGAAATATTATTAAGTAAAATCTCTCTTTTGTGTGCCTCTCTGAGTTATGCTAAGGTAAAATCAGGAATAGTGCAAAAAAAAATTTTTTTTTTTTTGCCTAATAACCTTAAAATTATTCCTTTTTCCGCCAATATTCTCTATGCTGTTCTGAATGCTAGCTAACGAGGCAAATCAAATATCGAACGTAAAAAAGCAAAATACAAAAAAAAAAAAACCTTGTTCGTTTCAATTCACTTCACTCACTGCGATTTTTCGTTTACTTTTTGACACGCGTGTTGAAAACAAAACCATTTGGTTTGCAGGCCGGTCGTAGGAAAACCATTTGGTCTCGATTTATCGAGAAACGTGATGCGGTCGCGAATCACGTATCGGTGCGTATCACTCTGATAATATCATCATTTCACGAAAATAAGTACTTATTTGTTGAAAGTTACGACCACGGGTTTTTGTCCCCATGAAATATAAATGTTTTTTTTTTTTACTTTTTGTTTACCTGGGTTTGTTTTCTTATATTTACCCCATATGCTAAGACTAAGAAAGTTTAATTTTTAGTATGTAGACAAGCATGTCCTCATTTTACATGATCCTTTCTTGTTGTTATAGTCAACCAAACACAACACGGCAGCTATAAGCTCGTATCCAACATTTTATAGAGTATGTCGGGATATGGTCGGCACTGGGATAAGATCGTACAAATCAAATTCTGCGCCATTTTATTCCGCGCCGACCTTCGAGACGAAGAGACGAATGGCACAGAACACAATGTTGCCAGCATTAAAAATTTTGCCAAATTAACCGGGTATTTGATTAGCACCGAACTTACCCAAACAAACCATAAACATAGTTCCATATTTCCTTTACCTTAATAATTCTTTAGGTTTATTTGCAATAAATGTGGGATTTGAACTATATGTCGAGAATCAAACAGCAGATTTCTTCTTATTCCATTTAATTAATTTTCGTCTTTACTCCCTACGTCTTTATCGTCTTCCTTACGTCATCTGCAATCTTCTTTTTTTCTCAACTTATTCTATGTTTAAACATTCATTCACTATCTCTTTCGCTCTTTGACTAATTCTTACATTCGTCTCTGTCACTCGTTCATGGGTCACGTCTGTCATCCATCTTCACGTCCCGTTTCACTATCCTGTCATAACATTCCATTCCTACAGCTCGGCCATTCTGCTATATGACTGTCCCCAGTCAATCCTTATTTGATCTTACTAAAAAAAAACTATTACAAAACTTAAAAGTATCCGTACTAGTAACTTAAAGATAACAACATAACACGACCTAAAATATACCATCATAGTGAAACATTAGGTCAAGAATAAACCCCAAAGGTGTACCCTAACCTAACTGACCAACAAAACCTACTCACCTAACTCGACATTATTTCCAGACACTGGCCATGGCTTCATATTATCTGCCGAGGAAGAAGTCACTCGAGAACCTTCTGCCATATGATCCATCTTTTCAACATCATATCGATCATTTCTCTTAACTTTAGTGACTCTGTATGGCCCTAGATACTTCGGCTTTAGCTTCAATCCAACACCGAACTGTGTACGTTTGATGGCTACAACATCTCCTACTGTATATTTCCGACTTTCCTTTCTTCTTCTATTAAACGTCTTACAATTTTCATCTTGAACTTTTCTTATTTGTTCTTTCGCCTTCATCTTCAAGTCTTCTCTATTCTGCACGAAATTACTTCTATGCTCTTGCTGAAGCAAATCATAAATCTCAATATCTTCTTTGGTTTTCATCTTTGTACCCAACATGAGTTCAAAGGGAGTGGTGTCAATGCTTCTTTGGTATGTGCTATTCAGTGTTCTTTGCACCCGGCTGACATGCTTGTACCATTGAGATGGTTCTTCAATACACAGCTTTGTTAGCACTGCTATTATTATTCTGTGAATGCGCTCCACTTGACCGTTCCCTCTGGGTACACCTGTTGTTATGGTTACATGTTGAATATTCTCCTTTTCACAAAACTCCTTAAAGTCATTGCTGGTAAAAGCACTACCACGATCTGAAATCAAACGTATAGGGTTTCCAAACGTTTGCTGATGAATCTTTAACTTGTCTATGGTCTCCTTACTTGTAGTTCCCTTCACTGGAAACAACCACACAAACTTTGTGAATCCGTCTACAACCGTCAAAATATAATTATACATCTTTCTCGTCTCTGAAAGTGGTCCAATATGATCACAGTGAATAGTATGTAAAGGAATACCTTCTTTGTGAATACAACTTAAGAATCCCTCCTGTTTACCTTCTTTTTTGGTCGCTAGCAGACATGGTATGCACGTCAGTAAAAACTCTTCAATCTTCTTGTTAATATTTTTGATGTAATATTCTTGTTCTAACAGTTCTATCATTTTTCTTTTTCCAAAATGACCCTTCTGGTGTATTCTTCTTAGAATCTCAAATTCTAAACTTCTTGGTATTACCAACTTTCTTTCTAGTCCTTTGTAAAGTAAACCATCGCTATAAATATAGTCTTCATATGGCTGAAGTTTTGCAATCTCTATAATCGCTTTTATACCTTCATCCAACATCTGTGCTTGCTTGACTTGATCATGCAGGCTTAACTCAACAGCTCCCACAAATGGATTTCTGCTCAAAGCGTCTGCATGCTGCATTTTTCCTCCTGGTCGATGTTCAATCACATAATCATACTCTTCAAGCAATAATACCCATCTGGCTACTCTAGTTGCTAGGTCCTTCTTATTCAATGTCTTCTGAAAGGCTTGACAATCTGTAATAATTTTAAAGTGTTTACCGTACAAGTAATGCCTAAACTTCTTGACTCCTTCAACAATAGCCAAAGCTTCCAGCTCATAGCTACTATACTTCTTCTCAGCATCACTGGTCTTCCTACTGTAGTAATATACAGGATGTAACTCACCTAAATGGTCTCTCTGTAATAAGATAGCACTGTATGCTATTGCAGAGGCATCGGTATGCAATTCAGTTAATAACTGAGGATCATAAATCCTTAACACTGGGCTACTAGCCAAAGCATTCTTCAGCACTTTAAACGCACTTTTCTGAACATCCTCAAACACAAAATCAACACCCTTCTTCAACAAATCAGTTAACGGCTTAGCTATCAATGCAAAATCTTTAATATACTTTCTAAAATATGAGGTTAATCCAACAAAACTATGAAGTTGCTTTAAAGTCTTGGGTTCAGGGTACCTGGTTACAGCATCTGTTTTGTCCTGAGACGGTTGAACTTTTCCATCTTCTATAATGTGTCCTAAGTACTCTATTCTTCGACATAGTAATTGCGCCTTTTTCCAATTAATCTGTAAGCCGTACTGTGATGCAACAGCTAATACTTCTTTTAACCGCTGCAATGCTTGACATTCATCAATAGCGGGTATTAATAAGTCATCGATGAATATTACCAATATTCCTTTTGCTATAAGTTCACGAATGATTCCATCCTTGAGCCACTCTGATACTTGTTTTTCAACAATATGTTGTTCAGCTAAAGAAATACGTCTTGGTCGCTGAGCCACCGGTACGTCATCCTTCAGCACTATCCTCAATTCTATCGGCGCCTCCTTTGTCTGTACAGGTTTATACTTCTTCACGCATTCAATAACCTCTTGTTTCACCTGCTTATCTTCAATTCTACCTAAAACAAACTCATCCTGACTTACTACAGACACAAGCCTTGATAACCAACTGTTTACGTTTGGAGCAATCAGTATTGACCCCTTCGACATAATTGTGAAAACATCTTTGAGGAATTCTTGACCCAATATAACACTACACGGCAAAGCATGCCTAGGAACAACATGAAACGCAATATCGTTATATTCGTGTCCGTCTAACAGTACGCAAGCGGTAAACTTTTTCGTAGACACAATACTGCCGCCTAATCCCACCAGATTCGTGACAGTATTTACAGACTCGGGAGCTCCAAGATGAACATAAAATTCGGTACACACCAAATTTATCTCGCTACCAGAGTCAATTAACGCATTTACTTCGCACTTATTCACAAAAATCGTTTTGCAGGCATTTTCAAATCTAATCTGTGCCGGCGTTTTCTCTTCGACGTAAACATCAGTGAAGTTGGCGTCAGTTCCCACTGGCATCGCCATCTTGTCGCTGTCACTGAAGTTGGTACTCCTGTCAATAGTGACAATGTCGTCAGTTTTGCCAACCGCAGCCTCGCGAATGTTCGGAGTGAAGTCGGTCACACACATCGTTCGCTTTTCTTCGTGAAAATTCGGTTTTCCGCCCCGTCGTTCTTGTTCTCGGTTTTGGGTCTTTTCATTCGTAGACCGAATGCATTGCGTAGAAATATGTCCAAATTCGTTACACTTAAAACATTTAAGACCTTTTTCTTTATTTGGACACCTGGACGACTGATGATCTCTTTCACCACAGCTGTAACACCTCTTGATCGCCGTGCCATTTTCATGAATTTCAGGCTTCTTGTATCGACTGTGACCACTGTTATCCGTCCTCATCTTCTCTTTGATCATCTCATATATTTTTATTTTCTCTTTCAGATCAGAATAAGTCGTAACTCCGTACAACAACATTTTGTTAACTTCTGAGTCAATTATACCGTCGATAATGTATTTTATGGCTACATAATCGGGAATCTTGCCGCGTTTTCCCATTTCCTTCATGACTAGCACGTAGTCTAAACAACTTTCGTCCTTCTTTTTCTTTCTGGCGGCCATCATCTCGTGAATGGTTTTGCTATCCACCAAATCTGGAAACTCCTTCAGTAATCCAGCCTTTAAATCCTCCCAGCTTTTATAAGGTTTTTCAGATCTGAGCCACAGCGCAGCAGTTCCGATTAAAGCCCTTCTGGCTACGATCAGAGTTTGTAGGGGCGACCACTGAAAAATCTCGGCATTATCATCAACGTCCTGCGCCCACTTGGCTACTGAAAACGTTTTGTCTTGCCCACTGAAATTTGGGACAAGGCTCTCATGGAAAATAGCCTGATCACGGTTAAAACCTTGCCCAGCCGATGTCGATGCGTCATGTTCGTCTTCGTCGTAGTTGGCTTGGCGGCGAGTTTTCCCATGTTTCGGCGAATTCCCTCCCATGCTACTTGTTTTCCTCGTCTTCGTCTTCTGTAAATATTATTACCGTCTTACCGTCTTTTAGCAATCTGCTCGTCTTTTTTTTGTTATGGCGTCTTTGGTTCGGAAATTTTGTTTTTTGAATTTTCTGTTGGGGTCCGAAACTTGAAATATTGCTCTATCCCGGACGAGCCCCCAAAAAGTTGTGGGATTTGAACTATATGTCGAGAATCAAACAGCAGATTTCTTCTTATTCCATTTAATTAATTTTCGTCTTTACTCCCTACGTCTTTATCGTCTTCCTTACGTCATCTGCAATCTTCTTTTTTTCTCAACTTATTCTATGTTTAAACATTCATTCACTATCTCTTTCGCTCTTTGACTAATTCTTACATTCGTCTCTGTCACTCGTTCATGGGTCACGTCTGTCATCCATCTTCACGTCCCGTTTCACTATCCTGTCATAACATTCCATTCCTACATAAATACTTTACATACTAATACAACATTTCATATAAACTTGATGCACTCTAGTTTAAAAGATTTAACTTGTCTTACTAGGTTGTTGCACTTCGCGCCTCAATTTGTTAGCAACAAACTAAGTTTTCGTTTATTTCAAAAGTTTAATACACGAACTATGTACCTAGTCGTGTTTAAGAACATGGCTATACAATATTATTAAGTCGGTATCATAGGATTTATTTTATTTTAAGAAACGCAGGCAAAGATGCGAAACTGACCAATCACGAGTAGGTAGCAGACTGAATACTGTGTGTTTAAGTAACACATTGTTACACATTGACACATTGGACTTGTGACATATTATCGAAAAACAACGAGCAAGTGTGTCGGACCACGCACAATTATGGGTTCCGTAGTTGAGATGAATTTAATCCCGAAAACAGATTTTACATTGTTTTTAGTTGAAAAACAAGTTCTCCATAAATCGATATACGCCACGTTTAATTCTCCAACTACAACAACAAATAAGACAGTAAACTTCAAATATAAGTTTTTAATCGCAAAAAAATATTTTTGTATGTGATAAAACTACAAATTACTACTTACTATTCGATTTTTTTAGAACCATCGACCTACTTGATACCTCCACGCGTTCCTGAGAAAAAGGGTCTTGGCAGACTAACGGACAGACGGTCACCGTCTGTCTATCTGTCTGTTAGACACCCACACCGAAGTGATCCTATATAATAATGGTTCCGTTTTTCCTTTTGAGGTACGGAACCCTAAAAATTGTGTTTTGATATCGTTTGTTCTGTAGTTGACTGTCGCAGCTCTCAAATTTACATTACAGAACTCCCCCGTCCTATTCATCTATTTCTTGAAACATTAAAACTAGATTTGTAAATGAATACAAACAGACCCTGTAACTTCCTTTGAACTTAAGAGCCTATACAACCTCAAATTGCTTAGCATGATCCTCCGTAATGTCGAAAATACTGCAGAATTAATTTTTAAATAAATATGTTAAAGTTGAGGATTGATGCTAGGTCCTATGTTTGATGAAACCACGATTACATAAAATTCCAAAGTTAACTCTAAACCGAACTATAAACCTAAAATATAGTATTAAAAAAATACTTCAAATTAGATCATAAAACTTTGCATTATAACTGAACTAACTACAAAGTAGGTCCTGTTTTTTTTTTTAATTACCGTTTTTTTCACCGTAAAAAGCAATTACCTAAACTATTCCAGCCTTGGAGCCGCTGAGATAAGAAAGTGAATTTGAGCTGCGGTAGTATACTCTCTTAAGCTGTACGTAGAAAATTACGTATTGTCCACGCCTACATAGCTACAAATTATGCAGAATCTTGAATCCCCATGTATAAACGTAACAATAACATTATGTTTCTACGTCTCAGCATTATGCATAATTGTTCGTCCTAACGTACTTCAGGCCTATTAACATAATTTACTCTTCTTAGAAGCGCTCGAGTGTGAATAGTTAGATTATGCGTTGCTTCTTCATCCATGATTATATTACTTGTAGGTACAGCGACTAATGTCATGCAGCTTAGATATTATAGCCACGGTATAAATAAGTAACAGTATTACGTCTTCATAGAAAAGGGCCGAAACGACGCGCTTTGAAATCTCAGTGTATACCAGTACACAACAGTCTCGAGTGCGCAGCAGTTACGCACGGACGCAGGTTTATCCACCGAGCGGCTGTAGGTAATTATTTCAAGGTCATTGCCGAGACATAATACTTATAAGATATTTCTTAACTTATTAGGCGTAACAATAAAAGTTAACGTGTTGCTTCTGAAATAAGAGATATTTATTTAACATCTAAGTTACTAAATTAAATATAAATAAACTAAAGTTATGTTTTTATAAACTAAAACCTTACCTGAAATAAGAGAAACGACATTAAAAGTATTTTATTACGCCATATGTCGACTCAAAATAATTTCATAAAATATTTAGCAACTAGAACATATTAAATGTGTTTTGCATGTCACCTTGTCACATGTCATAGTCTTTACCTTTTCTAATTGACAACAACGACAGAAACTCTTTAGTGTAGGTAATCATGCAAAAAGTATTAATATCTACCTACATACGCGGATCGCGATTTACTAAGAAAATTAAATACATTTTCTTTACATCTCCCCCCCATACAGAAGAAAATTTACAACAAATTTTCGTTTTGAACTACTACTCTTCATCTTCTATTTCAACTTCTTTATATCCGATTGCAGGGACTGGAACAAGTTTTGTTATATGGAAAAGATTTGATTCATTTTTTCTGTCTTGTTCCTATTCTGTATATAGAGTTTGAAATTTTCTCCAAAATCTCATAGGGGCCAATTTTCAGTTCATCTAATTTCTTCCTATTTAGTTTGTTTCCATTTTCCACGTAAACCATGTCCCCTATATTAAATTCATAGTGTTTACGTTTTTTATCAAATATTGTTTTGTTATAATTATGTGATTAAATTGTATTTTTAAGTGCTGTTTTTTTATCTCTAATCCAATCACCGTTTGATATTTCTCCTTTCAATTCATTCGGTAAAATGTTGAAATCTGTACCATTTAAAAGATAATTTGGAGTAAAACTAGTGACCGAATGTTTAGTTTTATTATATTTTCTAACGCATTCCTGAGCGATACTTGCCCAGGCTCTCTTTTTTTCTGATCCATTTATTTCGCATCTAATTTTGTTAACTAAAGTCTGATTCAATCTCTCATTTAGGCCATTTGAGAATGGTGCATTGACTGCTGTAAAGACCATCGGTATCTGCTTGCTATTTAAGAATTCTTTAAATTCTTTCGAATTGATTCCCGGGTACTGATCGGTGAGAAGCATATCAATGTCCTCCGTTTCTGCTATATTCCTGACCAGTTTAATGAAATCATTGGCACTTTGCGTCTTCGAGGTGAGAATAAATGCGTACCTAGTAAAGTGATCTACTAACAGATGTAGATATTTTTTTGTCGATCTTGAACCTCCAAAACCTCCTATTGTGTCTATAGAGATTATTTCGAAAGGCTTTGTGGCCGGTCCTAGGTGAGACATCAAGCCATATCGATCGTGTCCTCTTGTTTTATTTTTAATACAAATTTCACAGCTTCTACAAGTTTTCTTTATATTTTTTGTCAAATTTTTGGCTGTGTAAAGTGGACTTATCATTATTTTCATTTGTCTAATTCCAATGTGGCATAGGTATTCATGTATATTTTTTAGGAATTTGATGCTAAACTCTTCTGACAGCATTATTTTTTCTTTTCCCCTGTCCTTTCTTAAGTATACACTGTGTTTTTCAATCAATTTGCTTTTGTTATTTTGTATTTCTTCATTTTTATTTTGATCTATTATAATATCCTCTAGTTTTATCAAGTTAACAACTCTTAATTGATCATCTCTATTATCATCTGATTCTAATACTGGGTTTCTACTTAGGCAGTCTGCTTCTAAATTGTTTTTCCCCGGAGAATATTTTATAGTAAATTCATATTGTGATAAATAATAGGTTAAATCACCTAACTCTTCATCGGTTCTTGATTTTAGATTCATGTTTTCTAATGGTTTGTGGTCTGAATAAACTGTAAATGCTTTACCTATTAACCAGTATTGCCAATATCTCACGGCTTCTTTTATAGCTAAACATTCCAAGTATATTGCTTTCTTCTTTTTTTGAGCTTCATTAAGTTTTTTTGAAAAATAAGCCACTGGTTTTACTTTTCCATCAGGCTGTGTCTGTTTCAAAATGGCTCCAACACCTTCTAAAGAAGCATCTGTATAAATATTGATAGGTAAATCTTGATCAAAAATTTCCAAGACTGGTTGAGAGCATAGCAGGTTTTTTATCATTTCGAATGATTTTTGGCATTCATCAGACCAAACGAATTTTTGATTTTTCCTGAGTAAATTATGCAACGGATCTAATATTATTGCACTTCTTGGTACTCATGGTAAAAATTTATCTTTCCCAGAAATTGTCTTATGTTCTTTTGTGTTTTTGGAACAGGAAAATTCTTTATTGAAATTAAATTATCCTTTATAGGTCTGATCGAATTATTTTGTATTATATGACCCAGATATTTAACTTGGTCCGTCGCAAAAGTACATTTTGTAATCTTTAACCTGAACCCTTCTGTTTTGATGGCTTCCAGCAATTGTGTTATATGACTGATGTGTTCAGAATAAGTTTTAGAAAATATAAGAATGTCATCTATATAGTTTACAGCAAAATCAGTAAGTTTATATTTCCTCAATATGTTACTTAATATCCTCTGAAAAATTGCCGGTGAGGTCTTTAATCCGAATGGTAAGCAGGTCCATTGGTAATGTCCGTCCTGTGTTACAAATCCCGTCTTTTTCCTGTCTTCAATTCGTAAAGGAATCGACCAGAATGCAGAATTTATATCTAGAATTGTAAAAAAATTACAATTTCTCGCCTTTATCATTAAGTCATCAATCAACGGAAAAGGTTGGGCTTGTGGTACTACTATTTTATTCAAGTCCCTGAAGTCTATACATAGTCTGGATTTTTTATTATCCTCTTTTTTAAACGCTAATGTAACAGGTGCTGCAAATGGACTGTAGGATTCTTCTATTAATTTATAATCTAAAAGTTTTGCTATTTGTTCTTCTATTTCTTTTTTGTCTTCAACTGTGCATCTATAAGGCCTCTTACTACAATATTTGTCCACTAATAAGTCTATTCTTGCTTCATACTCATTAACAGTGCCCACATCATATTTATGTTTCGCAAAAACACAATCATATTTGCAAATCAGTCTGTTTATTTCAGACTTTTGAAACTGATTCAAATGATTTATTTTTATTTCAAAATCTCCTTCTTTTATATGCTCATTAAAATTTATTTTGTATTTTTGTATAGTGTCATTGGATGTTTTTCCTGTTGAAATTTCTTCAACATTATTTTCATTATTTAAACTTTGTTTACAAGTTATTTTTAAATCTTCATCTTGAATTAGTTTGAACTTTTTTATCAAGTGTAATCCTATCAGAAAATCATACTTGAAATTCTCGTCATTAATAATGTATACATCTACACTTTTTTCTACATCAAAGATTGTAACATGCAAAGTTGTCAAACCACTTGTTTTTTTAACACCATTAATCGTTACTAAATCTGCTTCGTTCATACTGTTTCCTTTTCCTTTTAAATTTAAAAAATTTGAATTTATTAAAGAAACACCCTGAATCATAAACTCCATTTATTTCTATTTTTCTATTCAGCAGTAGTTTGACATTTATTAATGGTGTGACAATTAGTTTTTTTGATCAGTTTCATTTAACTCCGCTTCTATCACCGAATTGTTTACATGTTTGATGAAATTTTTCTTCATTTTTTCATCTTCTTTTGGTCTGAACCAACACACAGCTTCAGGGTGATACCGAGTACCTTTATTTAGCTTTTCACAAATTTTACATGGAGTTTGATCTTCATTTTTTCCTTTAGTTCTTTGATACACATTTTTTTTCTTATCCGTGAAGCTCTTTTTATTAACCATCTGTTCGTACTTGCTCACTTCATTAAATAAACCCACAGTGTCTTCTAAACTTTCCCTATTAATTTTATTCAGAATAAATTCCGGTAAACCAGCTGCAATGAGATCAATCAAAGTACCGGTATCAATTAATTCTCTCATATCTAATAAGAGTTTTTCTTTTCTCATAGCATAATCCAATAATGAACCATCCTTGTATTTAAATAGTAATGCATAAGTAACAGGAATCCAGCCCTTGTTTGCAAAAGTATCACAGAATTTATGTTTCCATGTTGACCACTCTGAGTTCATTGTTAATTTTATAATCATTGAGCCGTACCAATCCATACAAGACTTATCCATGAATAATCTGAGTATTTCTATTTTGTTTTAAAACGTATACATTCTTTTTCGAAAATATCCATCCACTGGTTTGCATTCGAAGTTTTGCTCGAAAATTTTTCAATCACAAACTGTTCTGCAATGTGTTTTAAGCTCTGCCGCGGTCGTTCATGTTCCTGTGAATTTTCTCTTAATTTCTCTAATAATTTCTCCAATGTACTAGTTTCAGTTTGATGTGCATCAGCAAATTGATCTTGATGTATCTCTTCTAGAAATTGATCCCCAAATTGTAAATTATCATCTTCATCCATGTAAATTGTTCTAAGTTGCTCTGTCATTGCTATCCAAACCCTTCTTACCTGGTACCTTTTTTTTAAACTATTTTTTACTTTACGATATGCATCCGTTTTTATTATTTCCACATGTAAAGAAGCTGGTTGTAGCTCTTCTGGTATTGCGTATATTTTATCATCACTTGTGGTTATTGCACTTATACATAAAATATTGGATTTTCCATCACTTCCAGACAATAGTGTGAATTCAAAACGAAGTTTCGCCATTTCGAAGTAATTTAAATACAAAAAATTTCGTTTTATAAGATATTTCTTATCTTATTAGGCGTAACAATAAAAGTTAACGTGTTGCTTCTGAAATAAGAGATATTTATTTAACATCTAAGTTACTAAATTAAATATAAATAAACTAAAGTTATGTTTTTATAAACTAAAACCTTACCTGAAATAAGAGAAACGACATTAAAAGTATTTTATTACGCCATATGTCGACTCAAAATAATTTCATAAAATATTTAGCAACTAGAACATATTAAATGTGTTTTGCATGTCACCTTGTCACATGTCATAGTCTTTACCTTTTCTAATTGACAACAACGACAGAAACTCTTTAGTGTAGGTAATCATGCAAAAAGTATTAATATCTACCTACATACGCGGATCGCGATTTACTAAGAAAATTAAATACATTTTCTTTACATACTATTATGCGGACGCGCTTGAGATGGCTCCGTCGGCGCTCGGAGTGGGAACACGTCGCGTTCTGGTTTGCAATAGGTCAATCGTCATCCTGAGGATGCCTCGTTTAGAGGTGAAACACGTGTCGATTTCTTACAGGGTTTTTCATGACTCCTGTACGGCTAACGCCGCCAGCTTGTTTGTCATACAAACTGACAAGTATAATGTTAACTGTCAAAGGTATTCGAGACTCAGGCGCGGTCCGGGGGGTTTCGACACATATCAGTGAAGCCACAGTTCCGAAACAGTACCGGCACACTGCAAAATATTGTTTCATGCATTCTTATCGGGTGTCGGCCTGACACTGAGAGCACTGTGTCGTCACCATGACTGACACTGACAAGTGGGGATGCGTTCATAGAGAATGTATGAAAGAATATTTTGGCATTGTGCCACACTTTTGAACTGTGGCTTCACTTATATGTTTGAATCAGGGACTTAAAACGTACAAAACCAACTTATTCAAAATAGGGGTACGATAACATTACATAATAGCGTTATGTATAGTTCCAGCTACCATATACGAACGAATTTCTTAGCAATCTAACGAAAATCTATCGGAAGGAAATCTTCAACTATTAATTTAGTTACGATCCGAATGGAACAGTACAAATTATCTTTACTGGAACTATACGTAACGCTATTTTATAACGTTTCAAGTTCCTGGTGTGAATCGACCTTTACACAGTTTTTGTGACTTCTTTATCAAACTTATAAATAAGTTAAGTAAGTCGCGCGTTTGATCGCGAATCATTCATCAGTCCTTCCACTGAACTAACTTAAATTGGAAACGCAAATGAATCCAAAGCTTACTCTGTGATTGGGCGAACATCGGCGCAAACACAACCCGTAAAAGAACAATCTAGAACGAATAACTCATAAATATTGGGTACCTAACCCTGCACATAGGTACGACGAATAGTTAGACGAATTCTTAATGGTTTGTACCGATTTGGGAATTAATAAATAGGATTAAGTTCATTGAAAAACCAAGTAAGTGCCCATTACAACTGTAAGCAGGTTTAAGTGAAAACACCTAAGTGTATATTTGTCAGTAGGGATCGTTTTAAAACTTACTGATTTCATATATTTTTTCACTGTTATTTATTTATTTTATTTAGGATCTCCAACAAAAGTTATCTAGTTTTTAATCGAATTTCATGACATTTTGATTCACTAGTAAATTAATTTCCAAATGTTATGATTTCTTTATCATTCATACTTGACAACCAAGTTCTCTCTTTAGACATCACTTTAACTATCAAAACAAACAATCACCAATTACACAAGTTGATAACTAAATGGTCAATTTTATTACCCTCCGAATGCTTTCTACAAACATTATCCGGAGTTTGCAGCACATAATTTAACTGAATGTTGATACATAGCCGCCATTTCCGATAATAACCAATTATTTGTGGGCAAACAAAGCTATTGTGTGAAATGCACGAGTTGTTTACTCTGTCTTGTGCTCTTTTTGTCATGTGTACCTGTTTAGGTGTACATGTTTAAATAAACTTATCAATCTGCCTAGCCTTTTCCCAACTATGTTGGAGTCGGCTTCCAGTCTAACCGGATGCAGCTGAATACCAGCATTTTAGATAGGCAGTCTATCTGACCTCCACAGCCTAGTAACTGGGTAATCCACGGACCAACCCCGGCAAGCGTAGCTTAACCTGATGGATTGACCGACGCGGCTGTTATTACTTAGCCTCGAGCTCCTTCGTTTTTTAATTTAAATAAACTTATGTAACTTATTTTATTACTTTACCTTTTTGTATTATTGCTTCCTAAATTAGGAATACAAGTGCTCTAGAAAAAAAAACATCGAGTACCTATGATATACCTATTTTTTTACAAAACATACGAGTAAAGTGCTCCGGAAAAAAAAACATCGCTTTAAAGTACGATATTTTTTTAATAACAAAGTGTGTTTAAAAACATGGCATAGTACTGATTTTTCGGTGAAAATTATGTTACCATATGTGTAACAAAATGTTCAGTTTGATGTATTGTAACTTAACTTACATCACTGACTGAAAGAAAATCAAATCATTGTGATTATCAATCAGCATGCACAGAACCGCTAGGATGGGAATCAATATTCATTCCTCCTCTATATATAGCCGACTTTTACACACATAGGACAAGTCATTCCATAAGTTTGGAAATAGAAGCAATAAACTTCCAAAATGAATATCTCGTAAAGAGATATAGCTATCGATAAATTTTAAACGTAGAACTAGATATATATTACCTTTTCCGTGTTCTGCTATAGTGAACGATCGGATACATACTTTAATTTACGAGTTTCAGAAACTAACTGCAGCGTGCTACTTTAAAAGTTCGAAGTTCTAGTAGGATTTAAGACTCTTCCTCCGTTAGAAGAAGTTTTTATAGGTTCCAGCTGATCTGCGGTAGTTCTCGTTTTTAACCAGACATTTTTCTTTTTAATCAAATTTATGAATACTGCTGATGTTATTAATTTGTTTATCTAAACCCATGCATATAAATCCTCTATAAAAGTTTCTGAAACAGTTAGCTTATTGCCAACATTAAAACACTGGTTGTTTTAATGTTGTCATAGTAACCATAATATCATCCAAACGGGTGTTATTATGTTGTACTAAATTTCATAATGTAACTCATTTCAAAAAAAGAACATTGTCATGCAGGCGCGTTTCACTAAAAAAGCACCGTAGGTAATTTAAAACAAAAAAGGATCTATTACTCGAATTCACGTGCGTCGTATCCCCCCTCCATTTTTGTTCGATATTAGTATTGCAAAGAACCTTTTATAGAGGATTCATATCATGGGTGTAGATAAAGTCTTGTATGCAACTGTAAATAATTAGGTATTAAAACACTCATGTGAAACCCACATTCGTGTTTTAATACCCCTTATTATATAACAGTTGCATAAATAACTATAAGAAACTTAAAAGTTCGTTAAAACATGAATTCGTTTAACCACGGCTTTAATAAAAAAATCCTGAATCAATGACATCGTAAGTGTCCCAATAGTCACGTTTAACAAAACACAGCTTTTCTTAAAAGTCCTAAATCGTATCTGAACATTCATATCACAAGTGTCCCACCTCGGGCGTCATCCTTGTTTGAGAAATGAATTTAATAAAAACTTTACTTTCACGTTAATTACAAATTGATTTATTACTAATAAGGCTTGAATAACCTGATACCATCACTTGTTATACCATCGTAACACATGTCATAATATGGAATGCAATAAAAAAAATAGTATTGAGTTAATAAAAAAGTTTTTCTCTTTTTTTTGTGTTTTTTTTGGAAGTCGGTATGATTTTTTTTTGTAAAAAGTTTTTTTTTTCAGTTTTTAGTTGTGGTACCTACCCCACACAAATCCGAATAGCACTACCTGCTATGTAAATAACAGTGAAAGAGTAAATAAGGAAATCGTCTAGATAAACTAAGTGGGAAAAATACGTAATATTGAAGCTAACTCAAAAACTACGCAAGCAAAGTTAATAAAATTTACATGGGACTACCTCGGAAGCATGACCTACCAAACAAAATAAAAATCATCAAAATCGATTCACAATTGGTGGAGTAATCGAGTAAAAAATATACAAAAAAAAAAAAAAACATACAGACGAATTGAGAACCTCCTTTTTGAAGAAGTCGGTTAAAAATAACTAATGCACAATAGTGACTTGTATGTTTAAGCATCTGTACCGACCATGTCAAACGATATCTGTACTGTAAAATGTCCTGGGTAACGTCAGTATATTTACGACCCCGTACTTCGTATTTCACCATCATTTATTCCCGTATCTACGTGGCACTACAGGTTGCATTGACAAATTTATTGTTTCCTGCAACTCTGTATGTGAATTTACAATGTCTATTTATTTGCATGAATTGTTTAATTTGTTTCTGTGGAATAACGTTATGTCCAAAAACCTGTAACTATTAAAATACCAGTGAAATTAACTTCAGGCATGTTTTGTTCAGTCGTTGATTCAAAGTTATTACGAACTAATGGCATCGATAAAAAATCACTCATTCATTAATTCATTCGGTTAAGACAAAAAAAAAAACTGAGTTCAATTACAACCTACATATAATATAAAATGGGTCGACTCACATCTGCGTGGCTTTCTCTTCACACGGAGATTCCAGACATTACCGTGCATTGTCACCAAAAATATAAATCTTTTCTCTTTATAAAATTAGTGTAGACATTCTCATTCCAAATTAACATAAACCCGTAAAGTAATAACTTGCATTTCTGCATTTAAGGCTAAGAACACAACGTGTGACAGTTTCACCTCGCGTGCAACACCCCAGGCGCGAGATAGCGAATAATTTATTATTTTATGTTACTGACTGCCTGCAGCACATACAAAGACTAGATGCCTGGTTTGTGGACTACCTATTAATAAAAATTTACGTTAGCTGTATGTGGACTCGAGGTGTTCCGCTCTACGTTTTAATTTACAACGTTATTGTACAAAATGAGGTTTTACGTTTCACTTGCACTTGAAAAGTACTGGCAACTGGCAATGTTGCCATATCTACTACTTCAAAATCAAATTGTAAACTATGAAATCAACTATCTTTTTTTTTTCTGAATCTTTAACATCTACAAAAATACATCCCTGTAACCCGTGCCGTTCACAACTTCGTTGAGTTGCTTAGGATTTTTTTTTGAAAATATCTTATTAAAAAAAATTATCTACGTCTCTGAGTGCTAACCGAAAGCGAATGTCGCGCGAATACGCGATTATGCGATCGTTTACCTGAATAATGAAGTTAGTACATACTGGACTTGATTGATTCAAGATTATGTCGTATTCATACAACAGAGTGCGAAGCGACGATCGCGGAGTCGTGTGACGCGACGATCGCTTTTAGTTAGGACGCGGCCTAATCAATATAAAATATCTAACGAAATATACTGACAATAATAGTACTAATATGAATACTCGGACCACCAGTTTCCAAATGATTTCACTTGGAAACCGTGGTGGTCCGAGTAAATAATCAAGGGATCTCATTCCTATATTACTTGGATTTCTCTGAAACAATACCGAGCTTTCATTTGCAGTTTTATTTTAATATTTTCAACATAATAGAGAGTCGAAGATTCCACTGATTATATTTCTGCCAGATGAATCTGATGCTTATTTTTTGTAAATTAAAAAATAATAAGTTTTTTCTTTATTATTCGCTGGTAGTGAAAGATTGAGAGATGATGATGTTTAATAATCTGTACCTCAGAGGTATACGATACAGATTATTAAACATCATTTCAGTGTTATTGTTGTTATTTCAGAGGTATACGATCAAAGGGCCGGCCATTCGGCTGGCCCGGGGATGCCGCACGGTCTCTCGTGAGGCGGCGAGCCTCCTTGCCGGATTATCGCCATGGGATCTGGAGGCGAAGGTCCTCGCGCACATCTGGGAGTGGCGCGAGGAGATGAAGCGCCGGGGCGTAACTCCGCTGCCGCGAGAAATCGCGGCACAGCGGACAGAGCTCCGGCGCTTCATCTCCGGAGCTCCGGCCGGATCTCATGGCGGCATGGAGAGTGCGATTGTCGCAACCCAGTGCTGGGCACGCCACAATTGCGGCGATAAGTCCCCTCTTTGAGGAGTGGCTGGAGAGGCGCCACGGCGTCCTCACCATCCGCCTGACGCAGGTCCTCACCGGACATGGCAGCTTCGGGAGGTACCTGTGTAGGATTAGGCGGGAGGAAACGCCCGGGTGTCACCACTGTGCAGATCGTCCGGAGGACACGGTGGAGCATACGGTGGAGGTGTGCACTGCTTGGGCGGAGCACCGCCGTGTCCTCGTGGAGGCGATTGGCGGCACTGAGCTCTCGCGTTCGGCCCTGGTCCAGGCCATGGTAAGGAGCGAGAGGGCATGGGAGGCGGTCACCTCCTTCTGCGAAGCAGTGATGCTCGCGAAGGAGAAGGCGGAACGCGTCAGGGAGAGGCAAAGCCTGCGCCCTCACGGCCCTAACCTAGCCGCTGGAGACACCCTGGGCGTCGGGAATCCCAGGCGGAATCCCGGCCACCATAGGCGCGGGCTTGCGGCCAATGGGTAGCTCGCCGTCCGATAAGGACCAGGCCCGGGTCGATGGCGCGTCGTGTTCCACGCGCGCCTTAAAGAGATGTCAGCACACCTGACGGGGTCCGTTAGGACCGATGCCTGCCAGGATTGCGGAATAGTCCGAAAGGGATACCGGGACCCTGGCAACAGGCAACTGAAGGAACACGGGTGGGTTTTAGTCAGTAAGAGTCTGACACGCCCTTCCGCTACGCCCAGAGCGGGAGAAGACATGTGATGACTTCCGACCAATAAAAACAAAAAAGGAGGTATACGATAAAATGGGTGATAAAACGGGAATTTTACAGGAGAGGCAAAAATACGCGGAGTGAAACTTTGATTGCAATTTTGATATAAGTAGTTGTTTTAAAGATACTGAAACAAACTCAACAGTATTTTTTATTATTATAAGAAGGAATTATTATGTATTACACATTATTACAATAAAGTTAATTCTTATCATTTTTAACTTTTACGCGGATAGTTTTGCACGCACAGTGCAGTACGACGGCGAACGCACTCCAATTAACAACATTAAGTTCGTGCAAAGCTTAGCAGTAAATAATCTTATCGTCACTATATTATATTAATCTTCTCGTCATTTTAGGTCCTATACCCATTAGACGTTAGTGGATCTAATGTCATATACGATTGGATATTTCTTTTCATAGATGTCATAGGACTTAATGTTGTATACCATTTTGTAGAACTGGTTCTTGCGATTTGAATGGAGCAAAAAACATATTTTCAAAAAAAGTGGAGTTACTATTGTATACCTCTGAGGTACAGCTGTAAGTAAACATTTAAAAGGCAATTTTTTGACAATAAAAGTGGAGTTACTATTGTATACCTCTGAGGTACAGCTGTAAGTAAACATTTAAAAGGCAATTTTTTGACAATATTTAAAACAAGATGGCGCCGGTGTTTCCTAGCCTTCTGATCCCTGAGAAGAAATGCCTAAACAAACTCACATGGACATGGTCTCTTTTAAAGTCCAAATGCGTCTATACATGCAGGGCCACATTTCCTCCGATTGAAGGTGCGTTGAATAGATAGATGTTATGAATTGACTCAATTCCCACATGGAACGAAGACTTTTGTATTACTACAGACTATCTTTAGTACGTCTTTGTTTCATTTGAGAATATAGTTTGACCGAGTCCGCTGTAGTAGCCTCAGGAATGAGCGGCGAGGTGGGGGGCAACGTTGACGAATGAGCGGCGGGACGCCGTGAGCGTTGACGAATGAGCACTGCCTCCCCATCTTGCTGCGTACATACCTAAAGCGCGGTAAAGCGGTCTCGATCAAATTATAGTCACTTCGTTCATTTACCTACGTCGAAAAATTAGAAAGTATGTGTTAATCTTATCCATTTTTTATAAAATCTTGATCTTGCTGACGACTTTCATAACATAATATTATTTCTTTTATTTTATGGTGTTCTGGTGGCTTACAGCTTAGATTATAATAAATAACAACAAAGTTAATTACGACAAGCCATTTACAAGTCCCCACAGTTAGTAAAAGAGTATTGTTGTAGAAGCTAAAACGTGGATTTAGTGGAAAAGTTACAAAGTAGATTATGCACTCGTAAGTATAAAATACGTAACATAAATGCATCCATGCGCTACTTATTATCATACTTACTCGGCACATGTAGGTCCAAAGCACTAATATTCCGGATTAGTGTATCGATTAAATCTTAGTTACAACTTCCTAACTAACGGACATGGGCTAACAAACCGCTAACAAGTACAAAGTCACACCGCCGCCAGCGCGCCGGTCATACATACTTATTGACTTGCAGTTCAATAACAATTTCCAATATCCTGTCTGAGAACTTGTGAGGATTCATAACGTGTACCGATAGAGTTTGTTAAAGAAATTGCTGATATTGTATGTTTCACCATCTAAGTACTTTCTCAACCTGGTACCTATATCAATTACCTACAGTTTTCTGAAATAACGCTACAGATATGAGTTTTCATAGTAATTTATTTGGCCGCTAAACGCGACAAATATGGATGTTCATAGTAACATTGCCAGCCGGCTACTCGCATGTATTTGACCAGTAGGTACAGCATTTTAGATTTATTTCGAAGGAGGTTGTGATTATAATGCTCGAATTTCCAAGCATGTTTGAGAAAGAGTCTGTTTTAACAGGTAGACCAAACTATTTTAAATCTGACTGACAATGTAATCTCTTACGTAATCTCTCTCTCTTCTCATAAATAATCTCTTTGACACGTAATAAAGTAATAACTATTCTACAGAGATTGCAATAAATGTCTTCGACTCAGCGACACTTGCAGACAACTTGCAGACAACTTGCTGTATCAACAAGCTGACTCTTGAGTGACTGAACTGGATTGGACTGAACTAGGTACTCTAATTGACATGTAATATGATGTAATGACGCTTGTACCACGCCTATGTTCAGGCACTTATACAGATTAGGAATTGTGTAAACTACCGTGTAACTAAGTTCAGTGGACGCTTTTTAGAACATGTTGTCAGACATTTTACACGTGTAGCCTCTGGCCAAGCTGTACAAAGAAAGCCATTAATGCTCTTCGAGTCCACAACAATGCGTTCAGGATGCTGCTACCACGATTCTGTAGTACATCGGGAATGTTTGCTTATGCGCACACTGATGGTTTCGCAGCAATCAGACGTAAGCGTGCTGCGTCGCTGCTGCAGAGGGTGCAGGGCAACTCAAACACTCTCCTGAATGTCATTGCGGAGAAATTCGATTGCCTGATTGTTTATTATTTGTCCAACCTTCATGTTTACTCACATAGTTATCAAGATTAATGTCAATTATGGATTTTCCGCAGACGCAGCGCATTGCAAAAATCCTCCTTCATGCCTTTCGTACATTTTTTTATGAACCATCGCAAACGAGAGCAGTGATTGCCCAGGGTAACGGCCGCGACTTACAAGTAGTAGGTTTGAAACCCAAACAGGCGCTTTACTTTGTGTAAATTATTTCATCACCTCACTGCTCTCAAAACGGTGACGGAAAACATCGTGAGGAAACCGGCATGCCCTAGAACCAAAAATTCTAAGACATAATGTGACATCTACCAACCCGCACTGGGCCAGCGTGGTGGATTACAGCCCGCTCCCTCTCACAGAGAGGAGCCCTGTGTCCCAGCAGTGGGAACATTATAGGCTGATTATGCATCGCATATCTACTACAGGCGGGCCACACCGCGCTTTTGTCAAAACCACAAACCAGGCAGAGTATAAGTGAGTGAATACCGTAATAACGGTGTGAGAATTAGGTATATTTATGGAAGAAGAAGATTATGAAAGCAATTCTGATTACAATGATGATGATGACGGTGATCTTACCTTTTTGCTATTACTTTTATTACTGAGCTAAAAATAAATCCAATCTAGATTTCAAATTTTATGAATTTCAGTGCCATTCTAACCATCTTATAAAGCGCTACCGAAAAACGAATTCTCACAACCATTTCCTAGATGAAATTGCGACATCGTTCCAAAATAAATGGAATAAGAAAGCATATTCCCACACTCCATTCTATTCAAACAAAACTTTCAAGTAAATTCGACTGCAATCAGAACTTCGATAGCTTTGATTCCAAGCTTATTTCTTTCGAAATCAGAGCACTTTGGACAGCACTTTGGATCGGTTCCAAAAGGGTTTGCTTCAAAGTAACAAATTTAATGCTGCCCCCAAAGAATTAAAGATGACGTCATGACATAACGTTCAAGCTTTTATAAGCGCGGGAAAAGATGTTGTCTCTGTATTCAAGAATAAATGTGTTTTGTTTTTTTTTAAATGGATGTTTTATGTACGGCCAGTATAGATTTATTGGATTTTTTACAGAGTAAGAAATCGCTGCCACAGCGTTTTTTTTTTTAAATCTGGCTGGCCTACGACGTCTCCGACTGCGTTTAGAGACGGTAGTACAAAATTACTAATACTACAATTCGTGGCGTCGAAACGAAAGTGCGTTGAGCTCATAACTTCGGTAACACACTTGGTTAGTATAAAAAGTGTTGAAACACTATTGTTGTTGCGTTGTGTGTTGTTAACTGCCCCGTTGGTCTCGTAGTTGCAAGCGCCACTGCTGAGCGTGGGGTCCTGGGTTCAATTCCCGGGCCGGGCAAAGTGCTATTGGGTTTTTCTATTAGGAATTTCTTAGTAACAGCCCGGAGTTTGGGAGTTGGCGGTGTGATACCCCGTGGCTCGGAAAGCACGTTAAGCCGTGCCTGATCTCTCTCCGGTCGTGTCGGATTGCCGTCCCATCGGACTATGAGAGTGAGGGAAAAGAGAGTGCACCTGTGTCTGCGCACCCTCTTGTGCACTGTAATATCTCCCGCGCCGAAGGCTAGTCTCCTTTGAGATTGGCCGCCGTGGCCGAAATACGGTCTGAAGGACGATAATATAATAATATGGAAATTGTCGACAGTACTACCTCTAGCAGCGGCTGCCGATGCGAGTGCATACGGTGGTGTGGGACTTTTCATACCGTTGAGTTTAATTTTAATACACGTAGTTTCACTACGGTAAAACCGTCATTCCAGGCGATTCCTAAATGCTTTTAGTCTCGATACTTTTAAAAGATATTCGAGCCAAGAATAATAGAACATTGTTGGCGACTGTAGTGAGAGATTTAAGACGTTATTTGAGCTTTGTTCATGCGCAGTTATAATTCTCTTTTGTAACTATTTAGAGATTTTTGTTAAGTATTTTGGCGAAGGTAAGGAATCGCAAAGTCTGCTATCCATAAAAAAAACTCTATGGTCAATGTTTTTTTTAATATATAAAGAAATAATAAAGAAAAGACATTTATTTACCACATAATAAAAGTCATACAATATCATTAAACACAAGATAAAAAAAAAAACGAATAAAAAGTGTAAAGTGTGATGTAAAAAATTTGTAGGAAAGTGTGCCTCATTGGTGCACCAAAAAGGCCCAGTTCAGTAAAAATGCTGCCTGATAATTAAGGCCTGACACTGGTTTTCAACTGGACCTGAAGTGAATAGATCCAAAATACCTGTTTTAATCATCGTTCTTATTTTCGAGTTCAAACAAAGATTATTCAGAAAGTCAAAGATTAAACACCCCTTTTCTTTATTAGATAAGAAATTACAAAAGTTTAAAAAACATCTTACCTCTAAGGGCCATATCAAACTGACGATTTACCAGCGTGTTACCGGCAAGGCGCTTGTTTAACACACTCGCTGCGTGTTCGCCGCGTCTTCGAAGCGAGAGCGATTGACGTGAGTGTACATGAGAGAGCGAGAGAAGCCATTGGACAAATTGTGAAAACGCAACATATACATCGCGTACAGTTGTCGTCACGTAAAAAGAACGCTAAGTGACAGTGCAGGGGATGTGTCTGCGCACGGGTACAGTTCGCGTCCTAAAGTAGCAAGGCTATTGTTTTATAATATAAGTGTAATTGTTTTATTGTAGAATTATAAATAGGTACTTTACTAGCTATCTATACTCCATTTGAAATAAGATTAAACATATAGATAAGCCTTTTTTACATTCCGTTCAACCGATTTTGAATGGAATGGCATGACAAATGGCAGCCGCAGTAGATAGTTGGTATTGTGTAACTATTTTTGCTTTTAATGCTATCCTTATGCCTACGTTATAGAAGTCAAAATCGGTTGAACGGACTGTAAAAGGGTTTGTTTTAATGTCTAATCTTATTTCAAATAGGGTATAGTACTTTAGAATAGGCTGGAATCGATAAATCGGTCAGTGCGCAGGTAAACGGCCAGCGTACTTTTTACGTGACGGGGCCTATAGTCACGGTTAGCTCGCTTCGCAACCGCGGAGAATACCTACGTTCACAAATCGCCTCGCTGACAACACGCTGGCAAATCGCCAGTGTGATAACGCTTTTATATCCCTTTTATATCAGTTCCAAAAGCAAGGGTACTGAATCATAAAGCCAAGGTGAAATTAATTATACTTTTGTAACAAAACTTTTATTTGCATCCAGATAATCTCTTTATCCATTTTTTATTAGACATTCATTCCGTTCCTACCTACTTCATTAAAAAAATAGATAATTAACGATAAAATCGCTCCCATGAGCCCATAATACCATCCCGTTAATTTTCACATACCTAAGTAATAGGAAAAACGGAAGAAAAATTTGATTGATTTACAGAATAAAAAATTTCATTTCATTTTATTTCATTTCACTGATAATAATATATACCAAAGAACTTTTATTAACTAAATTCCTAAAAACACTAGAAGCTGAACCTAAAAGCAGTTCAATAAGAGCCACTTTACGAGCAAGTGTGTTGAAAATAAAAAAATATCATTATAAAATTCATTGAATTGTGCTTCTGTGAAATATATTTCATTCAAGTATACAAAGATTTTAAAGAAGGCCGACCCCTGCTCAACAACGCACCGCGAAGCGTTCTCTGGCGAAAGTCATCAAGGAGGCGCAAAGGCTGCGTTCTGCACGCGCGGCGCGACGGCGCCCTAGGCCCGCGCGTTGTGCCGCAGTCGTCCTTTGTGTCAGTGTCAACAGAATGACAGACTTTTTTGACTATCGTTTTATAGTGTTTTTTTATCAATGTAAATAATTATTTTTGTGTTATTTGTGCTATTTTCCTACATTTATGTTGAATGCCACCAGTAGCGTCGCCGGAATTAGTGCCAGTCAACCTGCCACATCGCTCGAAGTCCAGGTGAGATGTACCCACTGCTCCCAGCCACGTTTCTTTAAAGGTGAACGGGAGCTGCGGATACATTATGGCAAAGTCCACAAACCTACCTCCTACCTACCTACCTGTACCTCTGTGCCCCCCAGCCACAACTCCAACACTCTCGGACCAAACACTCTGGAAAACGCTTTCAAAATTAAAAAATTCTACTCCCGTTTTGAAGAGAATTCCCCGGGGCGCGAGGCGGTCTGTTGCTCTAAGTTTGACGCGATGTCTCCGCCTTGCGACCCAGGAGAATTCCTACAGCGCCTGGAAGCAACTACTCACCTTCCCATACAGGATTCTGCATGTCCAAAAAAATTTGGCAACTAAAAAAACATTGACAAACCAAATTAAAGACAACTGCAACAATTCGACTCTTATTTTAGATCCAAAATTACCCGAATTCAGCAACCTCTCACGAAGAGGCTTATGTTCGCATGTGGAATCCAAATTGAGTGAAGGTGATATCAGGGGTGCGGCCAGGCTACTGTTCAGCAGCGATGTGGTGGCGCCCTACTCTTCAGAAACACTTTCAGCCCTGGAGAGCAAACATCCAGCGCCTGCGGGTGGTCTCACCTTCCCCGACCCCCCCGTCCTTCCCGATCCGGATTCAACTCCTTTTAATGTTACTGCCCCTCAGCTGATTGCAGCCGTGAGCTCCTTTCGAAGTGGCTCCGCCGGTGGCCTCGACGGCCTGACTCCCCAGCACTTAAAAGATTTACTGAGCTCAGGCGCCGGGGAATGTGGTGAGTCGCTTTTGAAGGAGCTTGCGGCTCTAATTAACCTGATGCTCAACGGCGGTGTGAATAATGCCGTCGTCGATGTCTTATACGGGGCCAACTTGTGTGCCCTGCGCAAGAAGGACGGTGGCATTCGTCCCATCGCCGTCGGGTGCACCTACAGGCGTACGGCAGCCAAAATATGCTGCAAATTGTATGGCGAAATCCTGACCAACAAGTTCCAGCCCCTACAGCTTGGCTTTGGATCCAAAGGGGGCTGTGAGGCTGCCGTACACGCCCTTTCAAGCTTTTTAAATGCTAGTAATGGTGAGGTCATCCTCAAGGTTGACGTTAAGAACGCCTTCAACTCCGTTAACAGGGACACTTTGTTGGCCGAAGTAAAAAAGGAGTTACCAGAAATTTACGGTTTTATGTGGCAGTGCTACAGGCACCCATCAAAATTATTATATAAAGACAACGTTTTGGAATCGGCAGTCGGATGCCAACAAGGTGATCCTCTCGGGCCAGTCATTTTCAGCCTGGCTATCCATCCCATAATACAACAACTAAATTCAAAATTTAATGTGTGGTATTTAGACGATGGTACATTAGGAGGTGACGTAGACACCGTTCTAAAAGATCTACAATTCCTAAAGCAGCAGTTCCAATCCATCGGACTTGACCTAAACAATTCCAAATGCGAAATTTACCTTTGTGACGACACCGACAGACAATCGACCATACAGAAATTTAACTCAATAGCCCCGGATATCAAAGTTTTGGAAAAAAGTTCACTGCACCTCCTAGGTTCCCCAATCCTAGAAGATAGTTTTTCACCATTCGTCGAGGCAAAAATCAAACATTTTAACGATATTTCGGACAGACTCTCTAAAATTAATTTACATTCGGCATTCACCCTTATCAGACATTGAAAAAATTTTTATGTATTTTCTCCGCTCTTCCTCTTTATGGAAGCAGCCCAACCTTTTAGAAAAAATCGATCATATCATTCGAAGCACTTTAACATCCATTTTAAATGTGGCACTGGACGACCGCGCGTGGCTTCAAGCAACACTACCCATTCGTTTTGGTGGGCTCGGCGTCCGCAAAATTTCCAGTGTAAGCCTACCGGCGTTCCTTTCCTCGGTCCACAGCACCGAAAAGTTAACCGCAAGAATTTTAGCCTCTTCTCGGGTTGACTCTGAAGTGCCGTGTTTGACCGATGCAATGAATGCCTGGAAAGTGGCTTGCCCAGACACGGTTCAGTCCGAGAACCCGTCTTCCCAAAGACAGTGGGATGAGCCGCTCTGCAGGTTGGTACGGAATAAACTTATTAATACGTCCACCAATACTGCTGAGCGTGCGCGCCTGCTGGCTGTGGGAGAATGGGAGTCGGGCCTCTGGCTTCAGGCGCTACCGTCACCCAACGTAGGCACTATGCTGGGTGACACCACATTCCGGGTCGCTACATGTTTGCGTCTGGGCGCTCCTTGCGGTGCTCCACATCGTTGTCAATGCGGTGAAGGAGTCGACTGCCTCGGACACCACGGCCTATCCTGCAGCAAGAGCGCTGGTAGGATGGCACGCCACGCCAGCATTAACGACATTATCCGTCGGGCTCTTGTCACCGCCGGGGTGCCAGCTGTTTTAGAACCCAACGGCTTGGCACGCGACGATGGGAAGAGGCCAGACGGAATGACCATAATGCCTTGGAAGTTGGGTAGACCTTTGGTGTGGGACGCAACCTGTGTCGACACCCTCGCGCCATCCCATCTTCCTAGCACGGCGTGCTGTGCTGGGGCAGCTGCTACAGGAGCAGAAAACCTCAAACGGCGCAAATATAACAACCTTATTGGGAGCTATATGTTTGAGCCGTTTGGGGTTGAAACACTAGGGCCGTGGGGTCCGAGTGCTCATCGAGTATTTCGGGACATCGCTAAGCGTTTGGTCGACTCTTCACGTGACCAGAAGGCTGGCCTATTTTTAGCCCAAAGAATCAGCATTGCCATTCAACGTGGCAATGCTGCCAGCCTTTTGGGCACTTTTCCCATTGACAGCGATGCGGACGAATTCTTTGATGCCCAATGAGCCCCTCCCCTTTATTTGTTATTAGTATCATTAGTTGTTATGTAGGCAATGTATTTCATCGACGTAAATCAATAAATAATAAAGATAATTAACTGTTAAACTGCCCCGTTGGTCTCGTAGTCATAAACGCTTCTGCTGAGCATGAGGTCATGGGTTCGATTCCTAGGTCGGTAAAAGTGTTATTGGGTTCTATCAGGAATTTCTCAGCAGCAGCCCGGAGTTTAGATTTGTGCCCGGTTGATGGCAATAGGCTCGCCCCCTATTACATGGGACTGAAACATATCTGGTGAAATTTGGGTAGCTCTACTATAGGTACAGTCACGGACTTTAATTGATGAGCCACTTGGCACTGTTAGCATTTTAGCCTTGTAATGCACATCGGGCTTAGTCGGAAAGTCATGTCCTCGTAATATAGAAGAAGAAAATTATATTTAATACCTTTACCGGTTGGCTAACCTGAGAACTACAAACTTGACAGCAGAGTGACTACCCAAAGTCAACCAATTGCAGGTCTAGCAACCGTAACCTAACGACGATTGTTTTAAATTTTAATTAGTCATTTCCGACAAATTCGAAAATAACGTCTCTGACATCGACATTTCAACTGTCACTGTCTTCGGATAGGTTTTCAGATTATCGAGTTATTGAGCTCCGATTCAAAAGAGGTCAGTATCAAATAGATTCGATAAACATTGTATTTTTTTTTTATTGAGAACTTATTAGTCAACCTCTATGGATAACACTATTTCCGATTACTAGTAATTTGTCATCTTGTTTACGAGCATGCGATTTGAGTTCGTGTTTTAATCTTGTAATCTCGTGAATGTATGAAACTGCAAAATTGAAAAGTTTGAAAGTGGCTTATCAATTAAAGTCCGTGACTGTACACCTCTGCCTAACCCTTCGAGATTACAGGCGTGATGTTATGTTTATATGTAAGTTATTATAAGTTGTTACTTTTGAAGGTCTTCAAGTTTTGTTTAATTTATTAATTTATCAAATCTACAGCAACAACAACAACAACAACAACAAGAACAACAACAACAACACAACAACAACAACATCATCAACAACATCAACTCTGACATGGTATGAGATTTAAGAACATAGTTGTTTTGCATTACAGTATAGATCCTGTTATCCTTTTGTCCTTGTTTATTTTTCACTTTCCGCCTATTCCGTGTTCCCACCATTATTACTTTTGACCCTCTAAAGTGAGCTGGACCGAAATAACACGCCTCAATGAAGCTTTTTATTACTTCACAGTTTAATTCCTTTTCAAATATATTGATGCCAGTTTTATATTTTATAACTATTAGTGTACAGTTAGGTTTTTATCCAAACTAATAAATATAAATGCGAAAGTAACTCTGTCTGTCCATCTCGCCTTTTCAGACCTTTTCAGGCCTTAACGGCTGAACGGATTTCGATGTAATTTCGCGCACAGGCAGGGTTAGGACATAAGATTTTAGGACATTTTATCCTAGTAGTATGTCCGTGTGGGGTAATTTCCGAACATCACGCAGGCGAAGCCGTTTTAAGTTTTAGTTTATAAAGATTTATGCTAATTCAATTTCAATAAACCGAAAAAAACTACAAAACAAAAAAAAAGTCTCAATTTAAATATTCTAGACACTAAGTGATAACCAGATACTATTATTTTAAAAGAAAATTACTCATTTAAACGAGGAAAGTTTAACGTCAGTCGTGAGGCGAGAATGTCCATCAAGCCAAACTCGCCTACGGTCATCAAGCGTTTTCCTGGAACTGTAATTTTGCAGCTCGTAAAGAGATTATATTTAACTAGCTGTTACTCGGGACCTCCTCGGCGATCCAGGATGAAAAGTAGCCAATGTCCTTCTCCAAGTCAAGGTCTACCCCTGTGCTAAATTTCATCAAAATCCGTTCAGCCGTTATTGTGTGAAAGTGTCATATCATAATCAGCCTATAATGTTCCCACTGCTAGGACACAGGCCTCCTCTATGTGAGAGGGAGCGGGCCGTTATCCACCACGCGGGCCCAGTGCGGGTTGGTAGATGTCACATATCTTCGAATTTTTGGTTCTAGGACATGCCGGTTTCCTCACGATGTTTTCCTTCACCATTTTGAGAGAGTGTAACAAACAAAAAAACTCACTTTCACATTTGTAATATTAAAGTTTGGATTAAGATTTAATTAAGTCGAAGCGATTCTCGCCTATCGAACTGCCGTCCTACCGTATCCACTCTTAGTCAAAGTCAAAGTCAAATCATTTATTTCAAATAGGCACATTAAAAGCACTTTTGAACGTCAAAAAACTAAGAAATAGAACTGATTCTAGTTGCCCCTTCCAAAAGGTAGTTTTCGTATGGAGAAGAATGGGAAAGAAACACCAACGTTACTCTTTAAAAAAAAATGGTTTACAATATTTTGTATACATCAATTATGTGAATACGATGCACCTAGAATACGATTACTTTACCACAAATTGTAAAAAGAATTAAAAATGGAGCAATGACAAATAAATTGATTAATAAAATTATGTGATAGATACATGGTGCTCACACATTTACGAACATTGTAAAAGTAGGTACCTATACAATATCACAATATTCCTAACATTTTTACATTACAAATAATACTAATAAGACAGTGTGTGAGTTAAGTAATCATAAAATGTGTAAAAATCTATGATATACAAATAAAGTAAACTATACAACTAGATTAGCAACCAGTTTGATTTTGCCTATTCGAGGCGAGAAACTGTCCTCGTGTAAATGAGCCTTAAATTCATAGTACAAGCAGTGTCAGGGTCCATTAGCAATTCTAAACGCGCCAACAAGACGATTATACAGATTTCTCGTTAAATATGAATGACATGAATTATTCATGGCAGAAAAATGCAATGCCAACTTTAAATAAACTGGGTTTTTTTCTGAAGGCGTGAGAGGCATTTTGTCCAGAGTCCAGAGCCGGAAGGTATATTTTTTTACCCTTTTATAAAGCATCACATTCTGTGATAAGTACATCATTAACAGTTTTAACTGTACCAAAAAGATTACCTCAAAGATACACTTTTATTATTTCTCAATAATATTAAAATAAAATTATGTAGATTTTTGAACTTTCTAAGGGGTAAAATCTGTTATAACAGCGAAACGTTTGTTCTCCCACTCTGTTTACATTTTGGTAATAAAGCATATACGTTTATGTACATAATTTATTCAATATCTTAGAAATCTGATCTTCGAAACTAGGTGCTTGGTTATCCGCGTGAATTAATTTAATCGTAACATACGAGAATGTTGTCTTAAATTTTCCCTCGGCTCCAGAGAATCGCAGCTTATTGTTATTCTGATTAGTTCCCTCATCCCTGATTTTAAACAATAAATTCACGCTAAAATTACCGTAATATTTCATTCTAACGTCGTTCATAAACATAATAATGCGTGGGGTGGTATAACATTCTGTAGGATTAGGAATGAGTAGTATATAAGATGGCTTCGTTCGTGTGAAATTTCTTGCTCACCCACTCCTACCCGTCGCATCGCATCACCCACCCGCGCTATTACTTCGTTTTCGCTTAGGGTCAGCTCAGACCGCGAAGTGAAGCGACGTGGCGCTGCATGCACTTATTAACCGACTTCTTCAAAAAGGAGGAAGTTCTCAATTCGTGTTTTTTTTTTTTTTTGTGTGTTTGTTACTCGATTTCTCCGCCAATTATGAATCGATTTTGATGATTCTTTTTTTGTTTGATAGGTCATGCTTCAGAGGTGGTCCCATATACATTTTATTAACTTTGCTTGAGTAGTTTTTGAGTTAGCTTCAATATAACGTATTTTTCCCTCTTAGTTTATCTAGACGATATCCTGTTTGACTCCTGTGTGGGGTAGGTACCACAACTAAAAAGTGAAAAATAATTTTTTTTTACAAAAAAAAAACAACCGACTTCCAAAAAAAACACAAAAAATGTGAAAAATAACTTTAATTTCGGAAGTCGGTGGCAAAAAACGGAAATTGAAAAGCAAAGACACCGACTTCCGAAATTAAAGTAATTTTTCAATTTTTTTGTTTTTTTTGAAGTCGGTTGATTTTTTTTGTTAATTGTTTTTTAGAAAATCGAATTTATTTTCTTCGCGAAAAGATATAATTTCAGTGCAAGAGTTGACACGTGTCAAAGTACGCTGAGATGCGCGGTGCTGCGCAGCGCGTGTACGTTATTGCGTAGTAAATAAATTCGATATTGTATCGGATCATACAAAAGTGCGCGTCGCTTCGCGTTTCGGTGTGAACTGCTGACTTTTTAGGGTTCCGTAGTCAACAAGGAACCCGTATAATTTCGCCATGTCCGTCCGTCTGTCTGTCCGCAGCTTAGCTCAGAGACTGTTACTAGTACTAGAAAGCTATTTAGTTTCCAAACAAGTAAACGAATACGAGTTTTAGGAAAAACAACTACAATACCAACACATAAGGTTAAGTTTGCGCTACAACTTCATATTTTTTATGACTTTTTCAACAGTACCTACTAGTTAGTCTAAAATCAACGTAATTTACACTTGCACAAAGTTGATTGAAATAACCTCAATTGGAACTAGTAATCCCATGTAGACAAAGATAAAAGACAAAGACATTTATTCGTAGGATATGGTATGTACAAAGATGGATAATAAAATTATAGTCCGAACACATCCGCCACTAAAAGTGGCATACGAATATTAACAATAGGTAGGTAGGGTAATCTCACTTACATTACATAGGTATTACTTATATTCTAATAAACAATAAAAGCTAAGTATAGACATAAATATACTCTATTTGAATTATAAAACTAAATAAATTAAATATGTATTACCTATTTATCCTTAAAATCAAAAAAATCTTTTATTGTATTACAATTATGTTGGAGAAGCCATGTTTTCAGTTTTTTTTTGTAATTATGAAACGGGAGTTCTCTTAATACTTTAGGAATGTGGTTATAATTTTTTATAGACATAAGGTAGCTATTTCTATAGTGGAGAGTACTGTTACAGAATTGTTTTTTTAGCTTGGTGGGGTCACTTTTTACCCGACTACGGCGAAGAAAAAAGGAGGGTTATTATTTTGACCGGTATGTATGTATGTATGTATGTATGTATGTATGTATGTTCATCTGTTCCCTCATATCTTCTAAACGACTCATCACAATTTGACAAATGATGTATCGTTGGAAGCGTCTTGGTCGTCCGCTGGTTATAGGCTATGTAACGACACATTAAATTAAAAATGGCGCCCTCTAGAGGATATAAAGTCAAGAACTAAAAAAAAAAAAATTGTTTAATCGTACCATGTTGGGTATTAAATGAAAGGGCTTAATGAGCACATTTCAAAAATATATATATAAATTAAAGCCGAAAACAATAGATTTCCAAAAAATTAAAGCCGAAAACAATAGATTTACAAAAAATTTAAGTAATAAAAACTAAAACCCAACTACGACTAAAAAGGTATAAACAAGACACCACAGACAGACAAATTAAAAATCCGGAGTCACACGTAATCTTTTCGATTTATGCCCTAACACGTGTGACTCCGGATTTTTAATTTGCCTGTCTGTGGTGTCTTGTTTATACATTTTTAGTCGTAGTTGGGTTTTAGTTTTTATTACTTTAATTTTTTGTAAATCTATTGTATTCGGCTTTAATTTTTTGTAAATCTATTGTTTTCGGTTACTGTGGAGAAAATTGCATTTTTCCTAACAAATATGACTATTTCCAAAATATAAATAGAAGCTAACGTTAAAACCTTTAACTTTTTTTAAATTGGTCTACAGCTCTCATATGTAGTAGGGGGCGAGCCTATTGCCATCAACCGGGCACAAATTTAGACTCCGGGCTGCTACGGAGCAATTTCAGATGGAAAAACCTAATAATACTTTGCCCGATCCGGGGATCGAATCCAGGACCTCATGCTCAGCAGTAGCGCTTGCGACCACTAGGCCAACGAGGCAGTCAGGCAGTCTTAGTTTATACCCGAATAATTAGCAATAGGTTCGCCCCCATGCAACACATATCCCTTTGAGCAATAGAGACATCATCATCATCATTTCAGCCGAAAAACGTCCACTGCTGGACATAGGCCACCCCCAAGCACCGCCACTTCGACCGGTTCTGTGCTTCTCGCATCTAGCGGATTCCTGCGGCATTCACCAGGTCATCGGTCCACCTTGTACCGTCCCGACCCGTCTTCCGGTACGTGGTCGCCACTCCAGAACCTTTCGGCCCCATCGGCCATCTTTTCTGTGAGCCCTGTCCACTGCCACTTGAGTTTGGCAATACTTCGGGCTATGTCGGTCACCGTGGCCCCTATTCCATTCAACACATCTCTTTGAGCAATAGAGACACGATCATAAGTTGAAAAAAGAGAAACCGGAAAAACAGTTACCGTGGAGTTTCTTGCCGGCTCTTCTCCGTAGGAAACGACCAATTGGAACCGTGCACCTAGCTTAGACGTTACATAAATGCCCATGAATAAGTTTTTTTTTTTTTTTTTTTTTATATGAAAAAAAACTACAAGTAATATTCAAAACCGCTTTTGAAACACAAAAACTTTTTACAAAAAAAAAAACAACCGACTTCCAAAAAAAACACTAAAATAGTGAAAAATAACTTTAATTTCGGAAGTCGGTATCTTTGCTTTTCAATTTTCGCTTTTTGACACCTACTTCCGACTGACCGAGACGAATTGAGAACCTCCTCCTTTTTGAAGAAGTCGGTTAAAAATGAACTTCAGCAACTAATTGAAGCGAGACTTATCCCGAGAGTAGAGAGAACCTAATCCCTTTGTAACAAAAATGAACAATATCTTACAAAGAGCCGTCGATATTTACACAGTACTAGCCACTAATCTTCCTAAATAAAATGATATTGCGGTTCCCGTAGCTTAAGAGCGTACTTTAATCTTTAAGCAGCTTAAAGCAGCTTTTGATAAGACTTCAAAAAGATATGAAAAATTAGTAGCAAATGCGGCGAGAATAAAATGATTGCGAAGAATATTAGCGGTCCGCGACGGTTATTAGATGGGAGAAAGTCTGTGAGGTGTTTACTATGAATACACTGGTTTTGATGAAAAGTGGATGTGTTTAAGGATGTTTTAAATAGAGTTTAGAAATTATTATTATTATTTATTTAATTTGACAACATTGGTCCACTGGTTAGTACAACAATAAACTTATCAACTAAGGGTTAGTATTATTAATTAACTAGATAGGTAGGTACAGACAGAGATACAATTATTTTCATCCCTGCCACACGAGCAAGCGGACAGAGTACCTTAATATTGGTGCATCGTGCTGTTCGGCTAGAGTTTTCAAAATGCTGTTGCTGCTGACCCTCATTCTGCTTATTAAGGATGCAGCCTCCTTCCTCATAATGGCATAAAAGTCATCAGTTCGCGATACAGCAAACATGCTAGACGCTGCAGAACCGGGGCAACCTCAACAGCACCCTGAAGCCATTATTATATTGCACTCGCAGAGCATCCAGAGCCCTCCGCGTACCATTGACCCACAGACTGCCCGTGTAGAACCCTTGACAATAAGTTTTAAACAGAGTTATTTTATTCCGTTATTACAACGGGCGAATCTGTGTGCCAACATGTTGCATCTGGCAAATGTGTACTGATTATGCATATCGACAGCGAAGTTCCAATTACACTTCAACCAAGTTAGCACCATCGTGTTTGGACTCATTGGTCATATATTAACAAGTGCTTTGACACTAGGTAGTGTTTAGGATCTGATGATGGAGTCGGCTGACAAAGTAAAAAATTTACACAAATTGAAAAAAACGTTTCATTTCTTAGAACACACTTCCAAATTTTAATTTAATGCTGTTGCAAAAAATACACTTATATTTCACTAAAACATGCGAATAACGCCTATAAAGTCAAAACGATTACTCGAAAAATGTCAATTACTTAATTGGCTATTACTACTTTTGAGCAGTGATAGCCTAGTGGTGTGACCATCAGACTGCCAAGTCATAGGTCTCGAGTTCGAACCCAAGACACGAACCTCTGACTTTTTGGATTCATGTGTGTATTATATAATTGTAAAAACGAAGCATGCCGGTTTCCTCACGATGTTTTCCTCACCGTTTTTAAACCAAGTGTCATCATCTGCCTAGCCTTTTCCCAACAATTTTAGGGTCGGCTTCCAGTTTAACCGGATGCAGCTGAATACCAGTATTTTACATGGAGCGACTGCCTATATCTGACCCCACAACCCAGTAACTGTGTAACACGATACCCCTTGGTAAGACTGGTTGTCAGACTTTCGGGCTGCTGACGACCCGTAACGACTGTCAAAGATCTACAAACGACGTGCATTTCGAAGTGCAAGGAGGAGTATCGGTATGTAAAGATGGTCACCCATCCACGGACCAACCCCGGCTAGCGTAGCTTAACCCGATGGATCGACCCGTGCGACTGTTATTACTTAGCCACGAGCTCCTCTAAGTGTATTGATTTGTATAGACTTCGAAGACCGTTTTGTTTATAAACACTTCCTTAACCATAAATAATAGATACTCTTAGATGTATTATTATGGTGAAGACAGATGAGTATCTATCATTTTAACTAAGAATGATAGGTAAGAGACAGGCAGATAATCTCCTGAAGAAAGACGAGCAAAAATAATGTTCACGTCGCAGCTGAATCCAAAGAAATCTATTACAGAAAATCTTTTTCCCTCGCATGAAGTCATTCCACGATCCACATAAACGAATCTCAACTTTATCTAGTAGAAAATTAATTCTATTTTACGTTACACTTCATGACGACAAATGTAATGATCGTACGTGCGTGCGATTTTTATAGCGTTTTGAGACTTTTATGTAACTTTAGAATTTAAAAGGAATTTCTTACTTTAATGTTGATTATTGTTGAACATTGTTTATATGCAGTTCTATTGAAATTCTAATTAAACATTATTGCGACTAATCGCCTTGCAATGCTATAGGATGGTTTTAATTCGTATTAGGACCCATTTTTATCTGAAGCCGAATCGTTTTAATAACATTGCTAAGTACCAAAAACAGCAGTAGCATTAGCATTTACCAAAATGCGAAATTGTTCGTGTAATTACTGTAAAATGTCTGGAGAACTCTCTGTCTCTTCGGGAGTTTTATCAATAAAATTAGACTGCAGACTAGACAACCGGGGAGGCAAAACTGAACAAGTTTTGCTGTGCAGAGAAAATACATGATAAATGATATTATTTCTGTAAATTGGTAGAACATTTTTCCCTACACGTCAAAAATAAATTATGTTTTAAAACTAAAAGATGTCGGCGTTTCCTATCTGACTACTCTGAGAAGGCCGAAACAAACTCAGAGGTCACAGTCTCTTTTAAAGTCCAGACATAATCTTGGTCAGGCCACATGAGGACTATGCAGGTTAATCTGAGTTGGTCTGCGGTTGGCACGCTTAGCTTGACCACGTGTTGGAAAAATAGACATAATGACAGATTGTAATGTTTATCTGTCATTTGTCTATTCTTCCGTCGACAAAACCCGTTTCTACGGTGGTCATGCTACCCATGCTGACAAGTCAATCCTCGATCCTTGTCGTAAACTATTCCGAGTTTCCTAATAGCACAGTTCCGAAGCCCTGGATATAACGTATAAGAACAGCTTAGCTTACCTCCAAAAACTCCTGGATCAACCCCTCAAAGAAATTTTATTAGTCGATCGTTTACACCATTTCCTAAGAAGTTGTCGTTGACAAATAACTGTCTTCCGCTCATCCGTGAGCCGAAAGACAGTCGATATTTCACACGTCTGCCTCTCTCGTACGCACAACAAATTGCTCGGATGAAAGGAGATATAATTTTGGCGTCGTTCGAATCCGTGACTTGAATATTTTTCACGTTACCGTGTCGTGTAAAGTAATATTTTAGTGGAAACACTCATTATTTAGAAACAGCGGCTGCGAGGTTTATTTTAGGTGGAGTATTTTTTCAAAATGGTAAGTATTTTTTGGAAGATAAATGCGGCTAAATAAATGCGGATATATTACTCCTACCGAAAGGACTGGTCCACAATGACTATGGATAGACGTTTGCGGAAAAGGGAAAGGGAGGTCTTTACCCAGATCATACAGTGGGACAACATAATCAGCCTTTTAATGTTCCAACTTCTGGGATACAGGCCTCCTCTCTGTGAGAGGGAGTGCACCACAATCCACTATACGCGGGCCCACAATGCGGGTGGCATGTCACATGTCTTTGAATTTTTGGTTCAACGACATGCCGGTTTCCTCGCGATGATTTCCTTCACTGTTTTGAAAGAAAGAAAGAAAAATACGTTTATTGGCATTAAGCAGAAGAAAAATCTTAGAACTAAAAGTAACCAAAAACAATGTTTTGAATGCCAAAAGGGCCTCAGCTCAGCATAATGTCAAATGACAACACAAGGTCACCATCTGACGCTGATTTTCAGCTGCAGCCCACGAGTGTCATACGCTAGAATAATAAACACATAAAAAAATGCATTCTGAGAGAAGTGGTGGTCAAAAAAAATTTACACAGTAAAGTGCCTGCTTAGGATCGAACCCGCGATCTACAGCTTGTAAGTCGTGACCATTACCACTGTGCCACTGCTCCACTAGGCCACCACTGCTCCACTGGGCCACCACTGCTCCACTGGGCCACCACTGCTCCACTGGGCCACCACTGCTCCACTGGGCCACCACTGCTCCACTGGGCCACCACTGCTCCACTGGGCCACCACTGCTCCACTGGGCCACCACTGCTCCACTAGGCCACCACTGCTCTACTGTGCCACCACTGCTCCACTGGGCCACCACTGCTCCACTGGGCCACCACTGCTCCACTAGGCCACCACTGCTCCACTGGGCCACCACTGCTCCACTGGGCCACCACTGCTCCACTGGGCCACCACTGCTCCACAAGGCCACCACTGCTCCACAGGGCAAACACTATGAGACATTACGGGCGAAATAGATGAAAAAAGTTGCGATTTGTTTCAATATGGCCACAAGTAATTATACAAGGAATAAAAGCTAATTAAATAGATAGCGCTAGATGCTATAGAAACAGAGCCTTAATTAAAAAGTGTTGAGGTCAAGAGAAAAATGGTTGAAGCAGTCTTAAAATTATTAATTTCATTTTATTACTTTTAAGAAGGCTTACAGACTAATTACAAATAATAGGTTACAACAAAACATTAACATTATTCTATTAATAGTCATTTTATTTCTTCGAAATAATATATATTTCAGTGGCTTTATTGGTTATAAGCTCTAGTCTAGAGGTCGCAAGCGCTACTGCTGAGCATAAGGCCCTGGGTTCGATTCCCAGGTGAGGCAAAGTGTAATTGGGTTTTTCTAACAGGAATTTCTCAGTAACAGCCTGGTGTATGGATTTGTGCCGGGTGATAGCAATTGGCTCGCCCCATATTATTGGGAATTAAATATAACTGGTGAATTGTGGATCAACTATAGGTACACCTCTCCTCTGCCTAACCCATCGGGGAAACAAAGCGTGATAGTATGCTAATATACACAGTCTAAATGTAAATAATCGTCCTCCGTGTCTTGAATAGAAATTCAATTTTAAATAAAAATATTTAAATTTACATAAACTTTACCTTACATAATTTCTTATTACCCTTTAAAAGAATTTTACCCAATGTAAGTATATATTTTATCATATTAACAATAAATAATTATCATTTTTTATTTCAAATAAATTACAATTTACATTATACTTTTTATAAAATACTTTAGAAGAAAAACACTTTCGTTCAACATCAATCAGACAACCGAACTATCGGACCATGAATTATCTAGAAAATTGATAAATAATGTAAAAATAATACCAAAGAGAAGCAATTTAAACTTTTAGATGACTTTCGATTCAGTCTAGAGTGAATAATATTTAAGATAATAAAGCATTAACACACAATTTCGTTTAGTGACTGATTTTTGTCGCTCAGATAAAAAAAAATACTAACGTTAAAAAAATACTACGTAATACTTTATCATTTAAGAAAAAGCTTAGTCTTATTCCCGCTACGCCATCTGCTACGACATCTGCCACGCTTGCTACGACAAAAAGAGCTGCGCTATCGTAGCATGGCGTAGCCGCGTAGCAAACATCATTGGTATTTTAGCAAAACACTTTCGCTGTGCTTTGCAATATGAAAGAAGTACGATATTAAACCATAAATTAAATATCGTAAAAACTACATAACACATTATTATCGAATATTATTTTGTTTTGTCAACATAAAAAAATACATGTCATAAAAATGCAGGCACCATAATATAAAAAAAATATGACAAAAATATATAATAAATAATAAAAAATATATAATATGAAAAAAAGTCAGCGCTGTGCTGTGGGTCCTCCATAACACAGCATTATGCTAAGCGCAAACCTTCTTGTGACAGTCATGACGTGCAGCTGCCAACTATTTCTGTTCTGCGCTCGTGATTATATTATGTAGATCTACTTTGTTATTTTTTTCTGATTATTCGAGTTAATTATCTTGTTGTATGAACGTGTTTCTCTGACAAAGAAAACTATTTTTATTCCTTTCTTTCTTTCTAAATTGTTCGCTACAAAATATATTGAATATAATGGATGGAAATGAGTTCCTCGGAAACACGTGTTTCATGTTTATGCCTTTGTGTTTAACCGAGCATGCAATTGTTTCCCAGAAACATAAATGACAGTACTAAAGTTATGAAAAAATGAAATGTTTTTGTGCGATAAAAAAATGCCAGGTACTTGGTAAAACTTGGTGTTAATAAAATACCTAACTATTTAGGATTTTTTTTTAACCAGAAAACACTACCGTCGACCTAATAAACAACCGCCAAATTCAAATTGAGAACACAAAATAAATTAAAGAAAAAAACAACCGACTTCCAAAAATTTTTTCACTTTTTTGTTGTGGTACCTACCCCACACAAATTCAAATACCACTACCTGCTATGTAAATAACAATGACGGAGTCAAATAATATATCATCTACATACACTAAGTGCGAAAAATAAGTAATTATTGAAGCCAACTCAAAAACTACGCAAGAAAACTTAATAAAATTTATATGGGACCACCTCTGAAGCATGACCTACCAAACAAAAAAGAATCATCAAAATCGATTTATAATTGGTGGAGTAATCGTGTAACATACCTACACACAAAAAAACCATACAGACGAATTGAGAACCTCCTGCTTTTTGAAAAAGTCGGTTAAAATTAAACAAATCATAAATAAACATCTACACTTCTGCCTAACCCTTCGGGGAATACAGGCGGAATGTTATGTTTGTTGTGTTAATTCAATAACACCTCCTTATTTTAAAAACAAAACGTCGCTAACTCATTTTCATTCAATCCACGTTCTCGAATACATAATATATTCATTACTCGTGTCTATCAGATACAGGCTATTGAGATTAATGATAGATCTATGTACCTACTGTCATGCCACATGTCATCAATCACCGAATTTGAGTGCGTAATGAACAAATTACAAACCAAAGATTTAAACCGTTAGATTCGCTCTACCGCGTCGAAAGATGGCTGCGTTACTGTTTTGTTTTGACACTTCTGACGCAAACAAATGTCGCAGTCGCCATGGCAACGCCTTACGGAATGTGTGGCATTCAGTGTGGACCACGGATATCGAGGGATATGGCTTGGAGGCGTGGTACATGTCGCCTGACCTTGGCCAACCTGGGTGTATATGCGCCTGACGACGGTGCGCACCGTGTATTCTATGTTTCCATCGAAACTTGTCACTGTCATTTCGTAATTTAAAAAAATGCCGAATTATTCCGTGCTTATTTGCAAAAATAGGACAATTACAACAAACCTTAAGACAAGTGGCGTGTCCTACCACCGATAAGTAAAAAATCAAAGCATTCATTATAATATTTAAGGATTTTATAAATATTTAATTGTGACATTTCAAAACGATGCATTAGTGGTGTGCAGCGCTGGATATCGATAATTGTTAGTTGTTCTTACGGATTTATATAATATACTAACATTTGCTAATTAATCTATATTAATTAATTTTATATCTATACTAATATTATAAAGCTGAAGAGTTTATTTGTTTGTTTGAACGCGCTAATCTCAGGAACTACTGGTTGGAATTGAAAAATTATTTTTGTGTTGGATAGTCCATTTATCTTGAAGGTTATAGGCTATATAACATCACGCTGCGACTAATAGAAGCGGAGCATAAATGAAAAATGTTGCAAAAACGGGGAAAATTATTCTTTTTTGGGAGCTTCCGTTGCGTGCGCTGCGTAAACGGTTTAAGTTACGCAAATATCATGTATAATGGAATTGTTCCACTTTAAAAGTTCTAAAAAAAAGTTCGCGACTGCGTATGTCTATCTTTTAAGATTGACTCACCTTTTTAATGGTAATCAAATTTGTTCGAAATTAATGCATTATTTGTGAAGGAGTTTTATCAACATAATATTAATTTTTATTCAAATAAATAGTTTGAACATCAAGGGTATTTAGGTATATATATGTGAAGTTATGACGAGTATAACAATGCAATACGCGAACTGTTCGACGCTGGCGGCGCGCCGCCGCGACGTTCCCTACTCTAGAGAGGAGAGGATGTGCACACGGGTAGACCATGACCTGGAATAGGACATAGGATACGTTTTATCCCTATATTCCCACGGGACCGGTGAAACTGCGGGGCACAGCTAGTATAAAATAATATTATTGGAGTTTGTTTACTCCTTAAGAATCGATTTTCATCTAAAGCCCCCGGAATGGATATTTTATGAGGATTCTCTCCTCATAAAATATCCATTCCGGGGGCCTTATAGAAGCGTAACACTTGTTTTATTCGTAAATAACACGGATAAAATTTTTGAAAAAACATAGTACATATTTTACACTTCGATCTAGTTATTTCAGGCGTATTTTTTGTTTAGGTGTTATTTTTATGCATTTTATTTCAGTTTTAAATGACTTTTGAATTATAAATTAGATTTTACTTAATTTGGTTTTAATTCGTCTCTTTTTCGCAGTCGGTTTTCATCATATATATCCTGTTTTCATCGATATTTATATCAACCCCTCATCCCTAGTTGAGGCTAGAGTTGCTTGTGTGCGTACAGTCGCTGTATCTATACTTTTGAGCATGTGTGCATTAAATAAAAACAAATGTGTTACGCATATTTGGTTGTGTGAGTGCAGTTGTGTGTATAGCTTTTGCTTTTGTGTGTGTTTCGGGAGTGGGGAAAAGTTGGCGACTCTTGAACTTGAACAAATATAGATAGAAGGCATATCTCCGGATATGTATGGTGTGGACACTACTCGCGAAGTACGGTGAGGGCAAATCTAACGATTTAATTCTTTGGTACCAACGAGTTTGTTTGGTAAGGCCGTAATTAAGGTCCTTAATAGGATTGTAGTTGATTAGGGCTTGGAGGATTTTGTTGAAAATATTATGTTTGTTCGGGAGAGCGATCCCTAAATAGTAATAATTTTAAGCCTTTTTAATTCACCCACTCTTATTTTTTATTTCTTTGAATACTTACACCTACACAGATTTACGGTCTAACTCTTTTTTAGAACAAAGAACTTTTATCTTCTGGATGCCTAGCTGATAAATAATAAACAGTAGGCACAAAACGACTCCAAAATAAGATCAAAAAAAGATATAGATAGTGGCATCCACGAAGACGCGCCTCACTCCGCTCCGTTCCGTACTAAAGTACAACCTACAGTACAGTAATCGCGAACTGTATTATAACCTAGATGTGTACATCTTTTTTTTTTCCTTTTTTTTACTTTGGGTGGGAAATCATCAAATGACTTCTCCCGCTCTGGGCGGAGCGGAAGGACGTGTCAGACTCTTGCTGATTAAAACCCACCCGTGTTCCTTCAGTTGCCTGTTGCCAGGGTCCCGGTATCCCTTTCGGACTATTCCGCAACCCTGGCAGGCATCGGTCCTAACGGACCCCGTCAGGTGTGCTGACATCTCTTTGAGGCGCGCGTGGAACATGACGCGCCATCGACCCGGGCCTGGCCCTTATCGGACGGAGAGCTACCCATTGCTCGCCGTCCGCAAGCCCGCGCCTATGGTGGCCGGGAATCCGCCTGGGATTCGCGACGCCTAGGGTGTCTCCAGCGGCGGCGGTTAGGGGCGTGAGGGCGCTAGCTTTGCTTCTCCCTCACGCGTTCCGCCTCCTCCTTAGATGTGTACATCTGGGTTATAATTCAGTTCAATCAAAATACAAACTTTTTCAGGCATTTAATGGGTGCCAACAAGTCCTGGGCACTAGCCAAACTACTATAAACTTTTAAGAAACGCGCGATCTATCAAATAAGAACAGAAAAGTCAAGTGCAAGTAGGACTCGCACACGAATGGTTCTGCACAAACAATATTTAGCAAAAAACGCCGAAAAAAACACGTTTCTGGGTGGTTTTCACGTTTTTAGGACCTCCTTTTTTACTTTATCTTATTTTTATTTATTTGTTTATTTAACAGGCAACAGAAATACACAATTTTTAATAAATTCAACTGTCTACCTATTACGATTCATGAGATACAGGCCGCTGACAGACAGACGGACGGATAGCGGAGGCTTAGTAATAGGGTTCTGTTTGGCATCCCTCGGATACGGAGCCCTAAAAACGACCTCAATGCAACTACCCACTTAAAATCCAATTTCCCCACTGACAGATCACCCTCAGAACCTAGCCAAGTCTAAAATAAAACCATAAACTAAACAACAAGTAATAAATATACATGTTTAACGCTTCACCCGCTTCGTAACATTTTGTTATTACGAAATTCACTGAGAAACGGCAGCGATTCGCAAATTGTTTTAAATTTTGAAGACTTTCGCAAAAACAAAAGAAAATCAACCTTATTTTAATGGAGGTAGAGATGTAATCTTAGTGCTGACGTCATAAGAATGCGTTTCAGTATCGTATATAGTAATTGTGATAAAGGCAAGAGACTGGACTCAATGCAATCAGTAGGAACGAGAAGGACATAGCAAAGTTTGTCATCCCTTTCGTCGGGGGATACAGCTTAGTAAGCTACAACATAGAAGGTGATATACGTAATGGAATTTTTAAAGATTTTCTGCAGCGCTCATTTTTGTATATCACCCAAAACCAAAAACGTGCGATACAGAGAGGTCAAGAGTGACAAAAATATAGATGTCTTTAATTTACGTATGATTTGTCTACTTAAAAAAACCATAGGTCACTGAAAATCCTTGCAACGACGAAATGTAGCTACTTACCGCGGCTTTTCATACTTCGGTTCACTTTCCATCATTTTGGTTTGTTTAGCAGTGTTGAGTTAGTGCAACCGGTACATAATGCCGAATTGAGCTTTCTTCTGGAAAAATTGCACGAAAAATATATAAAAGCGTAAAATATTTGTTCAATGGATGGAGACACCATAGCATTTTCCTCGCTGTAGTGAGGTGAAAAGTTGTGTGTTTCGCTCGGCAGCAAAGTTATTCTGCGTTGAAACCTTCGCTTGCTCAGGTCTAATTCAAGTACTAGCGCCAAAAAACAACTTTGCAGCCTTGCATACCAAATAACTATTTCACGTTTAAAAATTCAATATCCAAAGAATTCTACCGTATGTACCCTTGATTAAAAATTGAAACTACACTGCAACAGTTGCCACAATAGAACTTTACAAAACCAATCGTGCTTTTGTACTTGGTATTGCATTTAAAAGTGGTTTGAAAAGTTAAGTTAGATTGTATTCCAGGCATTTCCCCTTCGTACAAAATTATATCTTAATAGAAAATGTCCGCAATAAGACCTACAGAATGTTTTCCACTGCATATTGCAAATAGTTTCACGTAAGTTTACGAGGACTTTTGGCTTCTTTGTTTGTATATCAGTTGACTTGGATTCTTGGAATATCTGGTCCTACACACTACTGTAACACACTAGAAATAACAATCCGTTTCAGCACTCAGTAGCGTGCACTTTGTTGCAAAATGTAAAAAAACCAGGCAAGTGCCAGTCGGACTCGTAGGTACACGTAGGGTACGTACTTACCACCAGGGCCGTAGGCAGGGGGGGGGGGTTTGGGGGTTCAAACCCCCCCCGAAATGCGACAAACCAGAATCCCAATCCAGAGATCGACCCCCTAGGGTACCACCGTATCTATTTCCCATAGGCGTACTTTATAATCTACAATACAAGTAAAAGTATGCTTAAATACTGTATTTTTATCGACTTTGAGTCTGGATTAATTTCCTGCAACTTCAGCATTCTCTGAGATATTCTAACCTCCCCCAGCCTCTCCCAGGCGGGGTGATAAAATTTTCAAGCTCGCTTCGCTCGCTCTTGCTTCCTTTTCTGCATCATCCTTCTCAAACTTTTCTGCATAAGTCGACAAAGTTACTTCTATTTCTATATGATCGGTCAAAGGGAAAAAAAACCTAACTTATTCGAACCTGGATGCAAAAAAAATCGAGCTTGCTTCGCTCGCAACAATGTTTTTAAGATTTCTGAAAAAGAGGATAATTGCGGTTCCAAAAATAATACCTAGGTACTCTTTTTTTCAAAATCTGTAGTCTTTTATTTATTTATGTATCATCATACATCTACCCTTACAGCTAACCAATGCGGTAAATGTGCCTTAACATAATTGTTCCTTATAACTAATACCTATAACTAATAACAAACAAAGCATTCCTTGTGAATTCACTCAGAGAACAACAGAATAGGTCTGTCTCACTCGCTATGAGGTTGAGCGTGCGGAGTGCACGCGTCAGCGGCGCCTCCTTCAGAAGGTTGGTCCTAGCACGCGGTTCCACCAGCAGTCGTCGCCACACGTACCTGTCCGGAACACACAGACTCACCTGGCCTAAAACAACTGCATTATGCACCTTCCCTCTCAGTACTTTAAATATATATATCTTTTTTTACTCTCCCTGCTTATCACCGTATTTAACACAACATTTTCTTTTTAATACTTTAGTAAAAAAAAACGTTGTTTGTATAGGGGGTCTTTAATTTTTACTTTATGTTATTTTTATTATTTATTGTTATTGTGGCAACAGAAATACAGGATACGATTTAATTGCCAGTGACATGCAATAAGTCGAAGTAACAGTAAAAGTTGCATCGTCTAAAGTGTTTAGAAGATGCGAGGCAATTGTTGTGTAGCTTCAATTTTATCATATGCCACAGGCAAGAAGGTTGCATCATGTAAATGGAGCTTAATTGCAATAACAACAGCCAATCAAATCACACTATACAGGGTGTAAGGGACAGCCCTCCGCGAATTAACAGGGGGCATTCAGCTCTTTATTTTAAATCATATTCCACCGGTCTCAGGAAAGTTTCATCGTTTTTTTCAGTTACTATTCCTTTATTTCAATGTAAAGTTACATTCTATGTACGCAGCACTCCATTTATGTAAATAAAACAGCAAAAATAAAAAAACCAGCAATGGATGTTAAAATTTTCGAGCGCGCTCCCCACGACACGGGGAGTGTGGCTACGCGGGTTTTGCCACGGTAACGATACAAATCAGGTTTATTGGATTCCCATAACGTTCCTGAAATAATTTTATGTACCGATGGTCTTAGTTTAAATGCTAAATTCATCCCATCAGTCTGCGGAGGGCTTTCCTTTACACCCTGTATTTTATCAATCACGTTAACCTACGCTTGCCGGGGTTGGTCCGTGGATGGGTGACCATTTTCACATATCGAGACTCCTCCGTGCCTCGGAAAGCACGTTACGCCGTTGGTCCCGGCTGTCATTTGTGGATCTTTGACAGTCGTCAGAAGCCCGAAAGTCTGACAATCAGTCTAACCAAGGGGTATCGTATTACCCAGTTGCTGGGTTGTGGAGGTCAGATAGGCAGTCGCTCCATGTAAAATACTGGTATTCAGCTGCATCCGGTTAGACTGGAAGCCGACCCCAACATAGTTGGGAAAAGGCTAGACAGATTATGATGATTTCAATTCTATAGAAGATTTTTTTTTATCTTTGATAACTTGATGCGAGTTCAAGTAGTTCTAAAACTCGTGGTAGTTCTTTCGTTTATATTCAGTGGTTAGCAAGGCGGTAAGTTCATTCAACTTGTATTGTTTCTTGTTTAGCGTGACAAACCGAGGTGTCACGTTGATACGGTTACGATCAACAGAAGTTCCTGAATATTGAATGAAAAGAAAATATTTTTGCGGCTTCTTGTAGTAAGAATAAGAATTGTTTATTTGCAAGAATAGTTGCGCAAGTAGGGAGGGGCTTGGCTAAATAATAAAAGCCACATGGGTCGATTTTCTAGTCAAGCAACGCTTGCCGAGGTCGGTCCATGGATGGGTGGAAAATATCGTGAGGAAACCGGTATGTCCTATTGAACCAAAAATTCGAAGACATTTCTGACATCTACCAACCCACACTGGGCCCGCGTGGTGGATTACGGCCCAGTCCCTCTCACCTTGACCAAGATTATATCTGGACTTTAAAAGAGTCTGCGACCTCTGAGTTTGTTTCGGCCTTTCTTCTCAGAGTAGTCAGATAGGAAACGCCGACCTCATCTAGCTTAATTGATATTGGCAGATATAAGGCAGATTGATATTGTTGTCAATTACCTATTGTGTATTGTACATTTGCATTGCAAAGTATAAATTCGTTCCGTTACAATCCGAGCTCCTGTTCAGTCTTTATTTCTCATTCATATCTTCCTTGTTACATACATTTAACCAGAACATTATCGTTCTTTTATAATAATAAACAATAGGCATAACACTATTAATTAAATTATTTTTGATTGTAAATTATTTTATAATCGACTAAACTGTCATAACGATTATTCAGAACGAGTATTTATATGGTAACACCAAGCGGTAACGGTTGAAAAGGTGTCACGGAAGGCGCGCTCCGTCAAATGCAGACAAGCAAATTGCAAAGAGTAAAATAAATTTGGAGTAAAAAGCGTTTTGAACGAGCTACGGGTCGGTCGTAACCGTGTTTAGAATTTAGAATGGTTGATTAATGATTATAGTTTTGTAAAGATTGAGTCCGTAAGTCGTCTTCGTCGTCGGGCTGGAGCATATTAATAACTACCCGAGGAGTTTTCTATTAATTTCTTGTTATGAAAATAGTTCGTGTAACGGAACGGAGCGTGTAGCGTGACATATTTTAAAAGTTCGGCCTGAAAAGAAAGAAACGGTTTTGTTTGTTTGATGGAAGATGGAAGTTTGTTTTGTTTTGTTGTGATTATTTGAAAATAATGAAAACTATTTACTCGATTCTGTGCTTTGTGTTGCGTATTTAATACTGTTTGTGTGCTACCTTTCATTCAAAGGTAATCTATTTTCCTTTCTCTTTTTTTTTTGTAGCGTGCCTAAATATTCACATCTTTCGGATCTTTAATTTTTTTAAGCTTTTTGTTTCAATTTTAGTCGTTTCCACCCATTTAGAAAGTCACAAATCCTCATTTCCTTAAACACGAACAGTATAACTTACGAATATTTACTATTGACTTGGTGGAACTCCGTATCCATACTCCATTTATCCAAGTGTATTACTTGCATTATATCCACACTATTGTACTTATTAATAAACCAAACTCGCCAATTAAGCTTCAATTACAATTTCAGGTGAAAAAAAGCAGTAAAAATGCCAAAAACTAAGGCTACGTCCCCTGCGCGTTCCCAGGGTGGTACTACCACGCCGAAACGCAAGCCAACCCGTGGCAGCCGTAGTCTATGCTCCCCAGCCCTGTCCACGGCTTCTGGCAGGCTCACATCACTCGCAGATCAGTTCAAAGACAAGAACATGGAATCATTTGCACTGTCCCCGTTGAACGGCAGATCTGTATTGAATGACAATACTGAAATTGAAGAACCTAGACGTGAGTACACGTGTATCTTAGTCTAAGTTTGTTGTCAGTATCTATAAGCATAAGTGTTCTTTATTTCTTTTATTACAAAATCTTGTTACCGCCTGTGATCAGGAATTGCGAGATCATAATCACCCTCATAAATCTCCAACTGTCACTTACGAGAAAATAGAATTTTAATTGTTATTGGCCTTTTTTTTTATTTTAACAGCAAAGTTTATCTTGTGCATTCTGGGTAATATTTCAACCCACGTTATTAGGAATTAGCTTTGAATTGAAACAAGAGGTCAAAAAGTTCTTATTTTGTTTGATAAATGAAAAAGTGGAATGTGCCGTGAAATGTGTGCATTATAAACACAGAAATTTCCTCTCTCCTACTATTTTGCTGTGTCCTACAGGGTTCATAATGACCTCATTAAATATCAAATTATCACATAAGTATACATTCATCATCATCATCTGCCTAGTCTTTTCCCAACTATGTTGAAGTCATACATTGTGGAATGCAATAAATGATTGATTACTATAAAGGAGCTATGTTACTTAATTATAATGCACCATGAATTAATTTTCAGGTAAAAGTTGGTGGAAGAAACTGGATGAGAACTCCCAAGATGTGATGGAAGTTTTAGAAGATAATAAATTGACAGTAAACAATACTGTTGAGGAGTTTATTGACATGGAAGTTTTGAGGTAACTTATACTTACTAACATCATTTTCACGTCATCCAGAAAGTATCCACGCTTTCATGACTTATGTACCTGCCATGGAACCTTTCTGGTGTGATATTTACTTACTCTATATTATGTACACCATGGGTTTTTCAAGTTAATTTATTCAGGAACAATTCACATTGTGTTTGAAATTATAAATAAATAAGATTAAGACGATAATTAAACCTATTGAACTAACACATTCATAATTACAATAAACAATTTATAAAATAACAAAAAATAAAAAAGTCATTAACATTACAAATTAAACATTCAATACAATTAAAAATTCACTAACATTATAAGTCATCGTCTATCGTCTACAGACATTTCTCCAACAGGAACGCTTTGAGTCTTGACTTAAATGAACTCTTATAAATTATAGTTTTTAAGTCCAATGGCAACCTGTTAAAAATCCGCACTGCTTGATAATTTACACGATGGGTGGTTGTATTACTAAAACTGGTCTTTTAAAGACAATCTTTAGATGAATTGAAGGGAGGAGAGACTGCAGGTAATCCGTGGTGTACAAACGGCTACATACCAAGCTATATATTTCCTTTACCAAACTGTCCATGATCTCGCATTGTTATAGGATTTCCGTACAATGAGAGGTCAGCTTATACTAGAAATTATAGCTTAATATGTACCAATGTGTACCATTTACAGAGGCAGCCCTACCAAATTTTGAAGTGGTGTGAGATCCCAAATTGTTTCCCCTCTAAACACAAAACCTTTGTGTTCCTATGCTATGCAGTTAGTGATGTTATATGGATATTTAAAACAAACCAATTTTTTTTCTGTTTTCAGCCAAGACAAACAGAATTATACTCTTGACCTACCAGAGAGCAGCGATAATGAGTCAATCAACAGCATAGTTCTCCCACAAAGAAGGCTCTTCACACAAAAAGAGAACAAACCTCAAAAGCGGTATGGCCATCTAATAGAAAACAGAGAATCATTGGCCAAACTCCACAAGACCAACACGGCAAACATTGATAAGACAGTAAATGTTGGAACAAGAGAACTCTTTCAAAATGCAAAGAGGTCCAAACCAATATTTCCAGCTGCCCTACTGAATATATCCCCAAATAAAACAGCTGCTGATAAAACTAAGGAAAATGTACTTGCAGATCCTAAACCTCAAGTTAGGAATATCTTTGGTAACCGGCCAGCAAACAAACGAAAGAATATGTTTGCCGACTTCATTGTATCTGAAAGTGAGGATGAAATACCCGAAATTGAACCAAAAGTGTTTGGTTTTCATAAGAAACTTGAACAGAGACGAATTAGTTCGATATCTAAAGGCCGGGATGCATCCCCTGCATCAAGTATTACTACTGACATAGAATTGGACTTTAGGATGCTCCTACCATCCTCGACGATGGTTGAGAATCAACTGGAAGATAATATGTTGGCAGAAAATACACCTATAAAACGAGCTAGGCTCAGTAAACTATCGGAAGCGAAGGAATCTGAAGCAGGAACTTTACAAACAAATACAACTTCTGATAAAACAAAGCAATCCAATAAATCTGTTGCTTCTAAGAATAAGTCTAAAGCTTCACCAGAAATCAAAGACAAATCATTAAACAGTTCAAGGACTACAAGAAGTATGTTGAAGGATGCCTCAAAACGTGACGAAAACGTTAATACTTCCGTAAAACAGGATGCCACAAGCAATAGATCTCGAACTAAAATTCTTTCTGAAGATAATGAGTTAGATGTGAGTAAATCTAAGTCAGATAAACATAACTCCTCACTAAATAAATCTCAGAAACAAAATAAGACAAGGAATACCCCAAAAGCAATAGAAACCGAAATAGAATCTGAAGAAATCGTCGTAAATACTAGAAACAACTTAACACGGGTCATTAACAAATCGACAAATAAAAGTATTTCTAATACTACTGCTACAAATAAAAGTGTAAATGAAAAAGAACGTACAGTTACTCTAAAAGTACATGATAAAGTAAACAAGACTGGTTCAAATGATGTTGAACAAAATGAACAAGATGATGAAAATAATTTTACTTTAGAATATGAAAATGATGAAGTTTTAGAAGAAGCAGAGATCCACAATGACCTCAATGAAAACCAGAAGGAGAATAATGAAAAACATAAAATCGTTGTCTTAGAAAAAGATAGCCAAGAAACTGAAATCAATAAATCAAAGAGTAACAAATCCAGTCCAATTAACAAATCATTTCAACAAAAACCAGCAAAAATTGTTGAAGAGTCGGTAGAATCCCAAACTGAACAATATTCTGCGGTTGATAACGTAGACGGTAATCAAGAACAGGAAACAGACAATTTTAAAAATAAAGATGAAGAGATCAATGAAGAAATTGATGAAGACTCTAATAATAGCCGCGAAGATATGAGTGACGGAAAAGTAATCGAAGAGAATGAACAAGAAAATGAGGTTGAGGTAAACATAAGTCAAGATAATGTAGAAGAAGCAAATGAAAGTGAAGAAAATGAAGAAGAAATGAGTGGAAGTCAAGAAAAAGCAGTGAATGAGAGCCAAGTTGAACATGAAGTAAGCGAAGTTGAAGATCAGGAAGAAGCGAATGAAAGCGATGAAAATGAGGATGAGGCCAATGAAAGTGGTATAAATGAGGATGAAAGCCAAGAGGTAGAAGAGGAAGCTACTGAAAGCCAAGAAACAGAAGAGGAAGCTAATGAAAGTCAAGAAGCAGAAGAGGAAGCTAATCAAAGCCAAGAAGCAGAGGAGGAAGCTAATGAAAGCCAAGAAACAGAAGAGGAAGCTAATGAAAGCCAAGAAGCAGAAGAAGACGCTAATGAAAGCCAAGAAACTGTAGATGATCATGCTTCCGACGAGGAGAACGACGACGGAATGGATGAAGATGAAGACGAAACGGCCAATGAGAGTCAAGTAAATAAATCTTCTGCAAACGTGAGTCAAGAAGTGGAAAATGACGAAGAGGAAAGTCATGAAGTAGTAAGTGAAGCCGAAAACGAGGAAGTTGAAGATGAACAACAAATGGACGATAGTGACGAGGCTGACAACGCAATCGCCAGTGATCCAGAGATATCTGATGACAATCAAGCCGACGAAATGGAACTTGATGGTGACGAAGATCAATCGGATAATGAAAGTGAACAAAACGAACATGAAGAAAGACAGATAGAATCACAGAACGAAATAGAACCAATTGAAGAAATCGAAGAATCGCCAAACGTAACACACGACACCACAGGCAGACACAGAAACAAGCACTTACACAAATCCCCAGAAGTTATCCTACACGATAATAATAATACTAATCAAATGGACTCTTTCACAGCCAAGGGACGCAATACCAGTGTCAGAAAAACTAAAAGCATGATAAAAGATCTCATTATTAAACCAAGCTTAGCACCAGCTAGGGATAGTATAGGCTTTTCCGATGGAACTAGGAACTCAAGCGCAGAAGGATCCGGCTGGGACTCACATAGAACTACCCGCAAAACACTACGACAAACTTTCGGCAAAGACTTTACTCCAAGAAAGTCTTTACGAGCTTTAGTTATGGAGAAATCTGCGAAAAGACAGACTGAACATATGAGTATGCATTCGGAAACTGTGAAGTTTCCTCTAGCAAATTCTACGGAGATGCCTGAGGATTCTAATCATCATGTTGAAGATATTGTGGAGTCCGATCATGAAGTGTCGAGGAGAACACGGCAGACGACGCTAGAAATGTATCTGCAAAAAATTAAGGAGCAGAATATTGAAAAGGATCTTAAAATGGTAAGCTCTATTATAATAATAATAATAGGGAATATGCATGTGCTTCAAATAAGGGTCAAGTATAAACTATATTACTTCAGAATATACTTCATCAATATTTTTGAACAATATTTCATTTTAAGAGAGTAATTAATTTTTAAAAATTGCCTTAAAACTGGGAAATTCAAATACTTGAAAAGCGACGCTATTGGTCATAGCGGATGTGACGTAACAGTCTATGACAACAATCAAAGTGTAAAAATTAAAAAAAAATATATATATAAAAATAAATAACCGAGTACTTAACAACAAAAAGCAAACGTTATTTTAAAAGTTTATATCCGACACCGTGCTCGCTAGCGAAACAGCTGACTAACTGAGAGGAGGGTCGCGCTCGAGGCCGGTCAGGTCACGTCCCGCACTCCCAGGGTGAAATGCTCTTGTAGTAAAATGTAGATTTTATTTTTTTATTTTTAAAGTTGCAATTTTCCATTGATGTAAAGTAGTATATTGATGTATATGCATGTAGTAGTATATTGATGTATATGCATGAAGCATAGTAAATTGATGTAAAGTAAGTAAAGTATTATGTTTACCCTAACACCCTGTATATATGTAAGTCATAAAGTGTATTCTATTCTACATTCAACATAAAAATTTACAAATTCTACATTACAGGAAGCAGAAGTTAGAAACTCATTGAAAACCCCTGTTTCAAATTCACTAAGCCTTTTCAAAGTACCCGATAAGCCGGCTCCACGCCGTCCTAAGCCAACACAGACTAAACCTAAGAAAAAGTTGAAGTCTAACATTCCCTTCGACGTCTATCTTCCTTCAGAGGTGATTGAAGACATGAAGTATAAACCTCCGAAGAGGTTCCGAGCGACCAACGCTTCTTGGATCACGAAGAGACTGTATAAGTTCTTAGAAAATAAGTTGGAAGCCAAGTAAGTGAATACCAGAACATGCATTTTAGGCTTTTTTTAACCGACTTCTTCAATTTGTCTGTTTTTTTGTTTATTTTACGCGATTACTCCCCCAATTATGAATTGATTTTGATGATTCTTTTTTGTTTGGTAGGTCATGCTTCAGAGGTGGTCCCATACATTTTTTATTAACTTTGCTTGTGTAGTTTTTCAGTTAGCATTAATATACGTATTTTTCCCACTTAGTATATTTATATGTAGACAATGTTTTAAGTGCTGGTAGTGGTATCCGAATTTATGTGGGGTAGGTACCACAACTAAAAACAACGAAAAATAAAAACTTTTTACAAAAAAAAAACAAACCAACTTCCAAAAAAAACACTAAAAAAGGGAAAAATAACTTTAATTTCGGAAGTCAGTGTCTATGCTTTTCAATTTTCGTTTTTTGCCACTGACTTCCGAATTAATAGTTATTTTTCACTTTTTTTTTTTTTTTTTGGAAGTCGGTGTTTCGTTTTTTTAAAGTTTTTTTTCTAGCTACGATTGCAACTTCCACTTCAACCAATTATGTTTCTAACCAATCATGCTAGACTGCTAGAGGACTTACATAAACATAACAGGTATATTTAACACATGGAGCAGGATATAGGCTATTTTTCATCCTGGATTGCAGACGAATTCGCGGGGAACAGCTAGTCATTTATAAAGATATATCACATGGGCGAAGCCGCTGGCGAATGCTGGTACTGGATAAAGATTTCATCTATCTATCTAATACTACTTATTTTCAAATATTCACAGATACGACTACAAAGCGCGCGTTCGAACAGAGAAGCTTGTAGAAACGATTTACCACTTCGCTAAAGACCTGCGTCGACACAAATTAGCGCCACCAGACGCCGTTGATGTTCTAAAGCATGAATTCGCCAGGTTAGAAATTGTGCGCACGCACTTTGAGTTCTACGAGTTCTTCAACGAGTATATGCCGAAAGAAGTTCGCATTAAGGTGAGAGGGTGCTTGTTTATAAATTAAATGTTTGTGAATGCGAATCTCCAGTCTTCACTCAAGCCTGACAATAAAGGCAAGAATGAGGTGGGAGCTCTGTTCCTCGTCATTATTCACTTGGTTAATAAAAGCAAGCCAGAGATGAGGAACAATACTTCTCCCGGGAGATAGGATCCGTGGGGTCGCTACTACCCTACAAGTCGCCACATGCTGAGGCGCGGTCGCAGCCCAAGATTTTGAAGGCGGGGGGGTGGTCACCATTGGTGCCGAACTGCCGAGAAATATTTTTATGGACATGGTTACCTAATGATAAGTACTTTAAAAACTATTTTTGTACCTATATGCCCATCGGGGTCACTGTGGCTCAAGTACCTACAGTTTTTAGTTAGTAAAGCACGTAAATCATTGAGACTCGATAGCTTTAATGATTTTGGAGGGGGTCATGACCCCCAGGACCCCCTCGGACCGCGCCTGCACATGCTGCCCTACCTGCACAGATTAGAGTTCGGAGCGCACAAGCCCCACCACGTCGTCAATGTAGAGATACGGCGGCGGGGTAATTACTATTATTTAGTGACTTGTCAATTGCTGTACTGTGTCTACGAAGTTATTACATTTTTTTTCAGGTCATTCCCGATATCGTCAACAAAATAGCTCTTCCCCGGCACGGAGTATTCTCTGATATCCTGGGAGGAAATACAGTACATGAATAACAGTATTTTGTTGTAAGATAGGTAATGAATTTTGTTAATTGGGGGATGCGCTAAGGTAGCCCGCGAAATTCAAATTTTCTTACGTTTTTTTGCAATTTGCAGGTCACCGTAAAAAATATGGCTATACAGGATTAGAATCATTAAAATCACCAATAAAACTCTTTAAGTTAGAATAATCCTCAAATGTCATGATTTCATGAAATAGGATTACGAGAGATGTATTGATGATTTTTATGATTATAATTCTATATAAATATTTGATACGGCAGCGAATCATAATTTAGATCAACATACAACCTAATACTGACGTGCAAATTGCAAAAAACGTAAGAAAATTTGAATTTCGCAGGCTACCCTGTCGCTTTCTCCTTAAGAGCGTGCATTCTGAAAGTGGACAACCCTTTTTACATCTAAAACGGTTACAACATCAAATTCAGTGTTATAATTGCACTTCATTATTAAATATTTTAGGTCACTACACTATACCCCATTTGACATAACAAACCTTTATTTAGATTTTGACTTCTATACCGTTGGAGATGGCATTAAAAGCAAAAAAGGTTACACAATAACAAACTGTCTACTGCAGCTGCCATTTGTCATGCTACCAACGCAATAGAAGACAAAATCGGTTGAACAGACTGTAAAAAAGGTTTATTTAAGTGTCTAATCTTATTTCAAATGGGGTATATTTAGCAGTATGCATAAAAAAGGACAATATTTGATAGCTATTTTTAGAAATGAAATTAAATGGAATAGAATGGAATGAAATGAAATGAAATTTATTGCAAGAATTGTAGTACATTACAGATGGTCGGGTTCTTTAACAATTACTAAAACAATTTGCTAAACCTAGCATGCAAAATTATAGATAAAGTATAATTATATATATATATATAAATTCATGTTTCGAATAAAACGTCAGTAATCTTTAGTTTATAGTAAAATGTCGGTAACCTTTTAAGACTCATTCACAGCATAGAATGCACGCTCTTAATTTTTAATTGATTTTATTATTAAATAATACATATTTGAAGATAACACCTGTATTTTCTTTCTTTCTTCGTCCGAATCAGATTAATGCTGTCAGACGAGTATCTCTTTCCGTGTTCAATTTGACTAATGAAAAAAACCTTATACAAATAACAACCCACTTGCGGAAGCTTTTTTTTTTTTTTTTTTTAAGTGTTTCTAACTGAAAAACGGGAAATAAGCGGTGCAGGGCCGGCCGTTGTGACGAGTCTTGGTGGTCGCTACTATGGCCAGTAGTTAACGACTTTCGGCTGATATACAAGGCGTAATTGAAATACGTGAAAATAACTCGTCATTGTGAACATGAACAACAACAACAACAACAAAAAATCATTGCTCCATAACTCGACAAAATGTATGGAACAACTGATTTTTTCGCGGTTTCGGGGCCCTACCTTTTAACCGCCCGTTTTTATATCGGTTTTCGTGCCCCCAGCGCCTGGCATCGAAAAATCGAAAAATAAATACCTTCAACAAAGATGGTGTGCAATGCGTAATTAAATTAAAAAAATGATTAAATGAAAGTCGTAAATATACGACTCTGGCGAAATGGACACGAAAATATTTGTCGGATAAATCCGTCGTAAGCGGTTAAAAGGTTAATGGTTGTTCGAAATACGAATAGAAGAATTTAAGATATTTCAATTGCACCTTGTAGTTTTTATGAGATAGGCTCCATGTAAAACACTGGTATTCAGCAGCATCCCATTTGACTGGAAGCCGACCCCATCAAAGTTGGGAAAAGGCTATAGGCAGATGATGATGTGGTATTGTGACATTTATGTATGATTTTGGTACTCAATCACTCCCAAATGATTTAGTGATTATTTTTTTCCATCAAGTGCAAACACAACTGGTATAAAATAAAAATCGGAAACTCCGGAATCTAGGACTTGTTTATTTTGAAAATATTAGGATACAAATGTAAACCTATGTTACGAATTACAATACAATGGAGCACCATACACATAAAATTATATTGCAATAATATAGGTACATACAGAGAACATGTTTCAACATAATACAAAAAATACACATCTCACTTACATGACTTACGACTATTATGTATAGAAGGAGAAAGGCGAAGCTTAGTATTAGTTAATCTTCTAATTGGGGCACATCGACTCTAACATTCCTTATACTATATACTTATAATATTGCAAGGCTGGATATTCATTAAACAAAATCAAATGTCAACAAGTATATTACTTAATAAGTATGGGTAATGTATACAGGATCAAAACGGTTCATACATGAATAAAATAATTTTGGGATTATAATATAACTGTGGAAGTCGTTTTTTTTTTTAAATGGAAGTTTACCTTTACGTCCTTTAGTAAAACTTAAGTTTTATAAAGCATAGGTTAGGTAGTAATGACAAAAGGATAAAAAAAACTGTATGCACACATTTAAATCAACTTCCCTAATGGAATTTCTCCCTGTTAGATACGTAAGCAGCACGCGTAGCATAGCCACCATAGAAACGAGTTTTGTCGACGGAGGAATAGACAAAATGGCAGATTGTGCCTGTGAATCTGTAATTTTGTCTATTCTTCCGTCGACAAAACCCGTTTCTATGGTGGTCATGCTAGGCGTGCAGTAGTCAAATAACGGTGCATTGTGCGATACTAATACTTTAACATCTGCTTAGATATCTGTACAATAAAAGTGATTTTGTTCGTGTCCAAAAATAAGCATCTGTACATTTGGATAGTAATGTGATTTTACGAAGCATTTTTGTGAAATGTAATAAGACGCTTACAGACGAGCCTCACTTGAGTAAATGCAAGCGTTATCGTTGACTGATCACAGTTAAGTGGTCGTCTGTAAGCGCCCTAAGTTCTACATTATTTCGCTAAACACGAGAAGAATATTGCAAATTGTGACGTAAGAAAAGGAACATTTGCTATAAATACTAAATTCAATATTGAAAATGCAGTGTTTAAAGTACATTAAGTAGTGAGCATCTATTTGTGACAAGAGTAACTTTGTGTTCAAAATAGTTTTTTAGCTAAAACTGTTTGGCACTACTTCGACAATTTGTACCAAAAGGATTCCAAAATACATAATTTCATTTCTTTAAAGTCAATTAATAAATTTCATTTATAAATTAAAATTACATCATTGATTAATTCACTACCACGGCTCTTCTCACAAAAAGTATAACATTTTCTAAGTACAGCTAAAAAGCTTTAATAAAAATGCAGTCAAAGGTATAATTAAAGCACTCAAATTAAATTGAAGCCTACAGTAAACACTAGTACGTAAAAAGGAGTACATCAAAATATTTACTCAATCTTCAATTTGGCCGAAATGTTGGCGACTCCGATTTTTGTGTTGCCAATTAATATAATACGCTTTAAAACTACAAATGCAGAAATAGTCTTTCATCAAATAATATTAATGCCTAAAATATAAAATTTTCATAAATAAATGGCAGTCTAATGACTCTTAATAAGTCTAATAAATGAACTTAGAAACTAAGCTAGAAAATTACTAACGCAGTTCATAATAAGCTCTTTAAAAATTAATAACTTAACTACATAAATTCAAATTATTGCTTCATATTCAAACAAACGATCGTTAAAGCGATAATAACAATATTTCCAAATAAATCAGATATCACTGAATCTTATAAAGTAGCGAACCTACATCATTTCTTACTAAAAAGTTACTTTTAGTCATTAAAAATATGAACCAATGAAATTCTTTGATCTTGTAACTCGCATTTTTGGGCCAAGAATGTTACCATTATAAAAGCGATAGATATAATAAGTGCCCTTTAGGCCTCGTTCGTTTTTACATCGAAATTCTCTCTGAATATTAATTATTATACTTATCTTAACAAGAAGGAAAATGCATTCCTAATTTTATTGAAAGGCAACAACTATTTAATTATTACAACAAAAAAAGTGTTTTTTTTTTTCGAAAGTCTACTACTGTATCTTTTTTAATAATTTCTTGAATCGGCACTATACGTGCTAAATCTAAGTTATTTTTTATAAAAAAATCTAAATCTATAAAATTCATCCGATCAAAAATTCTGAAAACTCGAAGTCGACTAAAAATTCTTTCTCATCACAGTGTAAATTGCTTCCAATCCTACTGTTTAGTGTTGCCATTATAAAAACTTTTTGAATCCGAAGTTAGAAAATGGACTATTTCAAATTACTAATATTAATTATTAGTTTTAAACTTTATTGAAAATGTTTAAATTGTTTTGAATTCGAATCGAAATAAATGTTAATGGAATCTATCATTAGTCTATTGAATGCTATGTTAGACTTTACTATTTTTAAAACATCATATAATTTTCCGCTCAGACTAGGTAATACGGCCCAAAGACACTAGACTAATGCATTTTCCGCGGTCCCAGACAAATGCAAAAACCACAAATTAAAGTGAGATCGCACACAAAGAGGTTTCTTACATGGATACTTTACCAAGTTGAATAGTTAGAAAAAGCCTGACCGAATTGAAACATGAATTTATTTGAATATTTACGTCTTGTTTCGGCGCGCGATAATGCGAAGGAAGTTTTGAGCCCGACTGGCCACGACAGAAGTCTACATAGACGATTTGTCAAAGCAAATTCTGTTGTATCCAAGTATTCCTTTATTTTTTAATAAGTCTTTATTCTATATCTGGGACCGCTCTTACGCATAGTTTTAATCGATTATACTTCATAAAGTGCGTATAGCATCAGTCCTCGTTAATGTTAATTAATAACACTCTCACATTTAACTCTCATTTTATAGCATTACACTTATTATTAGAATTATCGTACGCTGCACACAAAAGTGGGTAGATTGGTATCGTGGTCTCTTATTCAACATATTACAGATACCAGCACGGTGTTAGAGCTCTCGGCAAAAGTGGTTGAAGATTCGCGCATGTTCCTTTCGCTCATAACGGGGGACGGTGACTGATTGAGTTTTGTGCAATTATCTTTGATTTGGTGCGGAATATCTCAAGACTGTTACCAATTTACCCAAACATGTGTTACATTTAACATATACCATACACAGAAGGTTTACCATCAACTTTTAATATCATTCCGTCTCCAGTTTACACTTTGTAAAATGACGTAATACTGCGAATTAGCAGTAAGTAATTAAGATCATACAGAATAATAATAAAAAATCGTGGTATACATATTACATACTACCTAGAGGAAACATCTGTAAAGCAATGTATAGTTAGTAGTAGTTGTATATCCATAGCTTCTCATATCTTTTGAAAATGGTGTCTTAGCTTTAGAGATTAATTCATTCGTAAAAGAATCGAGTATCACATTGAGCCTTATGATAACATAACACAAAGATTTTACTCAAACCCAATGCGTTCACCTGTACCCGGGTACAGATTGGTGAAACGTTACATAAAATGTAACAAAAATTAGCCGCGCTAATTTACGCATCAAATGTAACATAACGGGGCGAATTTGTTTCAACGTGTGGTACATTTCGCGTTCCGTTATAAGATAAAATCATCTCTCACATAAAATACCACAACTCCCTTCTACAGATATCTCCACCAAGTAATACAAAGCTCACGCTAGCTCCTAGCGCGGCTGGCAGGGCAGCAGCTCCACGTAGTTGGCCGGGAACAGCCCGAACACGCCGTGCGGCCCGAGCCCCTGCCACCAGCCCGCGTCGATCTGTTCTATGTGGGTGATAATGTCGCCCGGGTCGAAAGTGATCTCGGATTCGTCGGCTGGAAGAGATACAATTATGTTTTTAGTTATTTATACAACTGTTATATAATAAGGGGTATTAAAACACGAATGTGGGTTTGATAATAGTATCACATGAGTGTTTTAATACCTAATTATTTACAGTTGCATACAAGACTTTATCTACACCCATGACATGAATCCTCTATAAAAGGTTCTTTGCAAAATTGCAATACTAATATCGAACAAAAATGGAGGGATACGACGCACGTGAATTCGAGTAATAGATGCTTTTTTGTTTTAAATTACGGTGCTTTGTTAGTGAAAGGCGCCTGCATGAAAATGTTCTTTTTTTGAAATGAGTTGCATTATGAAATTTAGTACAACATTATAACACCCGTTTGGATGATATTATGGTTACTTTGACGACAGTAAAACAACCAGTGTTTTAATGTTGGCAATAAGCTAACTGTTTCAGAAACTTTTATAGAGGATTTATAGCATGGGTGTAGATAAAATTACTTCCGAATGATTCGTCGGCTGGAAGAGATTCAATTATGTTTTAATTAATTTGATAAGCGTTTTATAAATAAGTAAATGGTGTTTTTATAACGTAGTAACCACATGGCTGCAGAATGGTGTAAAATAAAAATAAAAAGAATTCTGATCATTATACAATTGTTCTGTTATCTATATTTTTATAACGATACGCTGCGGAAGAGGCGATATTTAATATCAGAAAGCAATGTGGGATAATATTACAATACATAAGGAAAATCATAATAGAGTAATTCAATCTGCTTAGCCTTTTCCTAACTACGTTGAGGTCGACTTCCAGTTTAACCGGATGCAGCTGAATACCAGTATTTTACATGGAGCGACTGCCTATCTGACCTCCACAACCCAGTAACTGGGCACTACGATACCCCTTGGTAAGACTGGTTGTCAGACTTTCGGGCTTCTGACGACCCGTAACGACTCAAAGGTCCACAAATGACAGCCGGGACCAACGGCTTAAGGTTGATGCGCTAGGGTGGCCCGCGAAATTCAAATTTTCTTACGTTTTTTGCAATTTGCAGGTCAGTATTAGGTTGTATGTTGATCTAAATATTATTAGCGGCCGTAACAAATATGGATTTACAGAATTATAAACATTAGAATCAGCAATACAACTCTCTAAGTTCATGTAAGTGTATTGAATGAAAATTTCATGAAATCGTCAGTCAATACACTTACATGAACTTAGAAAGTTGTATTGCTGATTCTAATGTTTATAATTCTGTAAATCCATATTTGTTACGGCCGCTAATAATATTTAGATCAACATACAACCTGATACTGACCTGAAAATTGCAAAAAACGTAAGAAAATTTGAATTTCGCGGGCCACACTGGCGCATCAACCTTAACGTGCTTTCCGAGGCACAGAGGCGTCTCGGCATGTAAAGATGGTCATCCATTCACGGACCAACCCCGGCAAGCGTAGCTTAACCTGATGGATCGACCCATGCGGCTGTTATAACTTAGCCACGAGCTCCTCCACGAGAGACTATCATAATAAAGTAATTATAAGTAAGTAAAAGATATAAAATGTTTATTGTAATATTGATCACATTCCATTCATTGAGCATTCGATAGCATTAGTCAATATTTACATATTTGATTCAGTCAGAGGATGTATTTGGTACAAGATCATTATACAATAATCTATTATGACACTGCTTTAATAGTTATTTATGCAACTGTTATATAATGAGGGGTATTAAAACACGAATGTGTGTTTATCACATGAGTGTTTTAATACCTAATTATTTACAGTTGCATACAAGACTTTATCTACACCCATGATATGAATCCTTTATAAAAGGTACTTTGCAATACTAATATCAACAAAAATGGAGGGATACGACGCACGTGAATTCGAATAACATAGATGTTTTTTTGTTTTAAATTACGGTGCTTTGTTAGTGAAACGCGCCTGCATGACAACGTTCTTTTTTTTAAATGAGTTGTATTATGAAATTTAGTCCAACATTATAACACCAGTTTGGATGATATTATGGTTACTATGACAACACAGTGTTTTAAAGTTCGCAATAAGCTAACTGTTTCAGAAACTTATAGGGATTTCAGGAGTCGGTTTGTAATTTCAAAATAACATGCTTTTTAACGACTTAAAAAAGGAGGAGGTGCTCAATTCCGTCTGTTTGTTTGTTACGCGATTACTCCGTTTTTTTATTTTTAAGTCGGTTTTTTTTTCTTTCTTACCTATGAAAGTATACATCTAAAGTACTTTTTTCTGTATGTTTGTTCCGGTTAATCTCCAAAACCGCTGGACCGATTTTGACGGGACTTCCACCGGCAGATAGCTGGTGTTATAAAGAGCAACTTAGGCTACTACATACTTTTATTGTGGAAAAATAATTAGGGTCCACGCGGGCGATGCCGCGAGTAGCAGCTAGTAATAATATAAAAGCTTCATCACGATCGCATTTCATTCAGTAAGCATAATATTGTATAGTCGTTTGTTTACGTCAATATTGACATATTTTATGTATTCTATTATGAAACTGCTATAACATAAACAATATAAACTCACCGGCTTGGTAGTCATATAACGCTCGCGCGGTGAGACCCGGATCATCGTCTAGATCTTCGTATATCGCGCCTTCGTCTTCCAAACCTTCGGGTGATACATCTGCAATGTAGGAAATATTATTTTAGAGTCCCCGCAGACTACAGACTTTCTATCGGCTATCGGATGACCCCCCTTAATTTTTAACTTTAAATCTGCCTAGCCTTTTCCCAACCATGTTGGGGTCGGCCTCCAGTCTAACCGGATGCAGCTGAATACCAATATTTTACATGGAGCGACTGCCTATCAGACCTCCACAACCCAGTAACTGGGTACTACGATACTCTTTGGTGGTTGTCAAACTTTAATTTTTATAATTTTTTGTTATAGCGGCAATAGAAATACACAACCTGCGAAATCTTCAACTGTCTACCTATTAGGGTTCATGAGATACAGTTCGCTGACAGACAGACGGACGGATAGCGGAGGCTTATTAATAGCACCCTTCGGGTACGAACCCCTAAAAATTGACAATGAAAAAAAATTCAAGTAAAAATTCTCACCATCAAGGGTAGTTCCATTTGTCTCCTTCTTAAAATTAACATTCTCTATGACCGTATTCTGTCTCGACAACTCACTCGTCCTGTCGTTCTCATCGGCGATATTGTTCTTACTATACGGTGACCTTTTAATAGTACTGAATTTATTATCACTATCATCGTCATCATTTTCGTTCGAACTGGAATATGAAGCGTCAAACATATCATTTTCTAGAATATTCTGTTTTATCATTGGCTCACTTTGCTTCAAGGGCTCAATGTCCCTATATGAGTTTTCTTGCTTTGTCTCAGCGTAATTAATGGCACTGAATGAGCTTGCTTCGTTCTCCGTAGAAGGACTCAAATCTGCTGCATCTATTATTGGTTCATATTGTATCTGTGATGGGGTCTCTAAGCTCATTTTTATCTTGTCTATGTTCTTCAGAGGGCTGGTCTTGGGTTCTTCGGTATCTGGTATCGGTATCGGTTTCGGTTCTGGTTTGCTTGGTGACTTGATTGGTGACGCTTGTGGGGACTGCGCTTGAGTGAATGTGTTTATACGTTGCGCTATTACGGAACTCCGGATTGGTTTCTCGGGCGTGTTTGAGTTTGGTCTGTGGAGTTTACAAAGATTATAATGAATATTGGGATTATGTTGATCGGGATTACATTTACTGGGAGTTTGTAAGACCTTTATTTTATTTTGAGGGTGGGAAATCGTCAATTTACTTCCCCCGCTCTAGGCGGAGCGGGAGGGCATGTCAGACTTTTACCGACTAAAACCCACTCGTGTTCCTTCAGTTGCCTGTTGCCAAGGGCCCCGGTATCCCTTTCAACTTTCCCGAAGCCCTGGCAGGCATCGGCCCTAGCGGACCCCGTCAAATGTGCTGACATGTCTTTGAGGCGCGCGTGGAACACCACGCGCCGTCGCCCTGGGCCTGATCCTTATCATTATATCTATCCATACATCCATACGCCGAACAGAACCCTGGCGCCTGCAGTGAAGGCCTCTATGAGTTGCCTGGCCTCGACTGAACGTTGTCGTTTAAAGGCCTGCACCGAGTTTCTGAACTAAGTGGTGTAGGGAGATGAGAAGAATATTCCGACCTGGTGCCACCCAGCTGTCCTTGTGCCAAGTTCTGCTGGAACAGTGCCCTGGCTGCAGCTGTAGAGGCTCCTATGAGTTGCCTCGCCTCGGCTGAGCGTTGTCGTCGCAGCGCCTCGCTTGCACTCACACCTGCACCCGAGGCAGGAGCCTCTGGGCTAAGTGGCCTGGGGATAAAGAAGGAGATATGATACAGAATCAATTTTGCAAAAAAATAAGATATATGCTTCTTACTATAACAATGCTAAATAATGAATCTCGTTGCAAAACTGACATATTATTTTCAAGCTAAACTTTACTGGAATTAGTGATCCTTTTTTTTGAGGGTGGTAAATCATCAAATGACCTCTCCCGCTCTGGGCGGAGCGGAAGGGCGTGTCAGACTTTTACTGACTAAAACCCACCCGTGTTCCTTCAGTTGCCTGTTGCCAAGGTCCCGGTATCGCTTTCGGACTTTCCCGCAATCCTGGCAGGCATCGATCCTAGCGGACCGCGCCAATTGTGCTGACATCTCTTTGAGGCGCGCGTGGAACACGACGCGCCATCGACCCGGGCCTGGTCCTTATCGGACGGCGAGCTACCCATTGCTCGCCGTCCAATAACACTTCGCCTGTCCTGGGAATCGAACCCAGGGCCTCATGCTCAGCAGTAGCGCTTGTGACCAATAGACCAACGAGTCGGGTACAAGGTGGCAAGAATTTACTCACTTCTCTTTTTCCGCTTTCGCTCTCCTTTCCGCTTCAAGTTCATCTCTTCTCCTGGCGAGTTCCTCTGCTTTCCTCTTCTCCTGAAATTACACAATTTAATCATTATATTGATTTCAAGACTAAATTAACACAAAAACACAACGTCCGATCAATGACAATAAAACCGCCGTGTTTTCTGTTGCTGGTTTGGTCGTTACGGGTCAGAAGCCCGAAAGTCTGACAACCATTTACCAAGGGGTATCTTATTACCCAGAAACTGGGTTGTGGAGGTCAGATAGGCAGTCGCTTCATGTAAAATACTGGTATTCAGCTGCATCCGGTTAGACTGGAAGCCGACGCCAATATAGTTGGGAAAAGGCTAGGCAGATTGATTGTTTTCTGTTACTGGCAATATTTTAATCTATCCATCTATCTGCTTTGCAACTTGTTCTTTTTTTAAACCCGGCTTTATAAAAAAAAAAACGAAATTACAGTTTACTTTTAGAATGTTTGTAAATATGTGAGCACCATGTATCTACCACATAATTAATTTACTTGTCATTGCTCCATTTATAATTCTTTTTACCTTTTGTGGTACAGTAATCCTATTTTAGGTGCATCGTCTTCACATATAATTATATAAATGATGTATACAAAATATTATAAAACATTTTTAAAAGAATAACGGTGGAGTTTCTTGCCCATTCTTCTCCTTACGAAAACTACCCCTTGGAAGGGGCAACTACAATCAGTTCTATTTCTGTTTTTGACGTTCAAAAGTGCCTTTTATGTGCCTAATTGAAATAAATTATTTGAGTTTGACAGCTTTTTAGGGAAGATAGCGATTTACTCAACTTCTAAAACACTTTCTAATGCTAAACAGAGATATAAAGAATTCTAACATACCTCATCTCTTCGTTTCCTCTCGGCTTCCACTCGCTTCTTCTCTTCTTGTTCCTCTTTCAGCCAAAACTGGTCCCTTTCTTTAGAATTTATTTCTTGAACTGAAACAACGGATTGTTAATCTTTAAATCCTAACTAATATTATAAATGCGAAAGTGAGTTTGTTTCTTTGTTTGTTACGCTTTCACGCTAAACGGATGAAATTTGGCACAGGGGTAGACCATGACCTGGAATAGGACATAGGACTTTTTATCCCGATATACCCGCGGGTGAAACCGCGAGGCGCAGCTAGTATTATTATAAATCGAAGTCGCTTTTCGTGTTTGCCTGTATGTCCACGTTGTTCTTTTACCACGCAACAGTTTTTGATGAGGTTTTCACTATCGTTTAGAGAATTTATTCCGGAAGGTTTATGTGTATAATAAGTTCATGTAACTTTAATACCGATGATACGAAATCGCGATGTTTTTTCAAGTCGTACAAACCGTGCGAAACAGGGGCAGGTCGCTAGAAACTATTATAATTCTAAAAACTAAATACAAACACTTGATGAAACAATCTTACAACAAAATATTCTTGAAACATAGTATTTGATGAACCAACACCAAATAATAATTTATGGTTGATGAACAATAACATTTTAATTTTTTGTAATAGAAACGCATAACAATATTCAGTAAGTACAATCCATACTAATATTATAAATTCGAAAGTAACTATCTGTCTGTCTGTGTGTTACCTTTTCACGCCTAAACCACTGAATGGATTTCAACACTGGGGAAGGACATAGGCTACTGGCTCACATAGGCTTTTATTGATAAACCGCGTGGGCGAAGCCGCGGACGGAAGCTAGTGAAATATAAGTTACGATAGGACGAGAGAAGTCAGTTGCCACGTTTATGTAAGTATGTAGTATAAGTACCTATCCATGGTGCGTAGATCACATACTGTTACACGCTACTCGATTGCGTGATCCCATATAATAGAGGGATTATAAATAATTAATCCACGGCTTTGTAACTAACACCGGCACGGCCTAGTACGGAATTACAAACTAATTTTCTAAAGTTAAAGTAGCAAGTCTTCTTGTTTAGGGATCTCGCGCACCAGACGGCCACGACCACGACTAGTGGTCGCCGCGACCAGTAAGCGTAGCATGACCACCATAGAAACGGGGGTCGGCCGAGGAATAGACAAATTGACCGTTTGTGATTGTGAATCTGTCATTTTGTCTATTCTTCCGTCGACAAAACCCGTTTCTATTGTGGTCATGCTACGCGTGCTTGTAAACTATAGAAAGCGATACTAATCGCGCACTTGGTCGCAACGGCCAACTAGCTGCAGACCATACGATACTACTAGACGGACACGACCGGAGTCATGGCCGTCTAGTGCGCGAGATCCCAACAGGAATGGTTTATTTATCAAATCAAGGGAGTTGAATCGAAAACACCAGTAAACGGAAGAAAAAGTGTGGTAATTTTTTCTTCCTTCCAGGAATTTTTACACCCTGAATAAACATACAATAAGACATTTTTGTATGTTTATTCAGGGTGTAAAAAATCACGAAGCCGTCGTCTATGCATTGTGTACATCAAACCAAGAAACTTTGTGTAAAAATAATTGTTGGAAAACGACCTTTATTTTAAAAAATTAGCTGTTTACGGTAGTGCGCAATGTCACGCACACAAAATAATGTGCTTACGTGTGTAACCGTACAGGGATGGTGGGAGTATTTAAAGTTAAGTAAATTAGTAACATTTAATACTTGTTTTCGGAAATCGTCAAAAAAATTTGGAACTTCCGTAACCAAACGGTTCCCAGGTATGGTCGAGTACAAAAAACATGATCATAATAATATCGGGAAAAACAAGTGACTCTCGGTTTCGTTAAGGGTATTTTTGTACTTTAATGTTAAATAAATATATTATTATAAAATATCCTCCATGGCACAATACCTCTTCGCAAACTATTCTTCCGTTTTCTAATTTCCTCCGCGCCTTTCCTCGTCATTTTCACAAAAATAACCACGTTTCAAACCACTATAGTATTAAATAACCACAATCTTGCGTACGCGCACATCGCACTGTTACAATTGCAAAGCGTTTCTTGTTTATATTTACAATTTAAAACTGATGCAGAATGGTAAATAGATCCTTTGTGGTGTGATATTGTTATTGAAGTTATTGTAAACATGAGTGGTGGTATGATGTTATGTCAAGACAATTTTAATAACTGGAAATGGTATTTATTGATTCATTTTAAGGTGGCATATTTTTGTCGACATTGATTAAATAACCCTCTCATTTGCTTCGCCATAGTCGGATAAATAGCATAACATAAGAATAATCAGCCTATAGGCTATAAAATTCCCAATAGTGGGATTCAGGCCTTCTCCCTGTGAGAGGGACTGACCTATACTCCACTACGCGGGCGCAGTGCGGCTTTTTTTTTGTTCTAGGACATGCTGGTTTCTTCACGATGATGGCTAAGTAATAACAGCCGCATCCGATCCGTCAGGTCAAGCTACGCTTGCCGGGGTTGGTCCGCGGATGGGTGACCATCTTTACATACCGAGACTCCTCCGTGCCTCGGAAAGCAAGTTAAGTCGTTGGTCCCGGCTGTCATTCGTGGATCTTCGACAGTCGTTACGGGTCGTCAGAAGCCCGAAAGTCTGACGACCAGTCTTACCAAGGGGTAATCATCGTATTACCCAGTTACTGGGTTGTGGAGGTCAGATAGGTAGTCGCTCCATGTAAAATACTGGTATTCAGTTGCATCCGGTTAGACTGGAAGCCGACCCCAACATAATTGGGAAAAGGCTAGGCAGATTGATTGATAGTTTTCCTTCACTGTTTTAAAGCAGTGATATTGAAATAAATTGTACAATATACAGGGTGTAAGGGTAAACACCATTGTCACTCAAACCATGGGTAGTTGACTTAAATATAAAAATAAATTACCGAGTAACAATAAAAAAAACGTTATTTTCATTAAAAGATTTTTAAAAGTTTCTATGTGTGTGCTCGCTAGCGAAACAGCTGACTGACTGAGGGAGGGGTCGCGCTCGTGGCCCTTCAGGTCACGTCCCGCGCCACCCACTCGTGTTGAGACACAAGTTCGTTGCCTTAGCGCCCTAGGGTGAAATACTCTTGTGGTAAAACGTAGATTTTCCTTTAAAAAAAAAAGTTGTAATTTTCCATTGATTTTACGTTCTATACATGAAACCAAAGCACTGGCTTCAAGGATAACGGTGTTTACCCGAACACCCTGTTTAGTGCAACCTTAATTAAACTTGGAATTCGAGCGGCAGTTACCACTGGTCTCTGTATAAAAACTTTTTACAAAAAAAAAAAAAAAAACTTTAATTTCGGAAGTCGGTGGCAAAAAACGAAAATTGAAAAGCAAAGACACCGACTTCCGAAATTAAAGTTATTCTTCACGTTTTTAGTGTTTTTTTGGAAGTCGGTTGTTTTTTTTTTTTGTAAAAAGTTTTTATTTTTCACTTTTTAGTTGTGGTACCTACCCCACACAAATTCGAATACCACTACCTGCTATGCAAATAACAGTGACGGAGTCAAACAATATATCGTCTACATACACTAAGTGGGAAAAATACGTAATTATTGAAGCTACCTCAAAAACTACGCAAGCGAAGTTAATAAAAATTTGATGGGACCACCTCTGAAGCATGACCTACCAAACAAAAAAAGAATCATCAAAATCGATTCATAATTGGCGGAGTAATGCAGTAACATACACAAAAAAAAAAAAAAAAAAACATACAGACGAATTGAGAACCTCCTCCTTTTTGAAGAAGTCGGTTAAAAATAGAGACGTTCAATCCGGAAACGGAACTTGTCATTTGTAGGCCGTAAAAGATGCTAGAAAAAATGTTATGAGGAGATTGGTTAACTCATTGTTCCATCTAGGAGAGGTTAACGACCGAATCAATTTAGACAAGTTTACTTCGCCGTTTAGTTCACAGGTTACGCAAAGCAAAAATCTTCGCATGGTGGCTGGTAGCTGCTGGATGATAGTTGCCGAGGATCGAGTTATATGGCTAGCAGTGGACTACTTTAGGCAGATGAGAACACTGCACATAACATCTACAGCTCTCTCAGTGGCTTTGATATGATTTGTCGGTCATTTTCTCACACTGTCCTTCCATACCTAATTAATGACACTTTATTTTGGTAATACAGTAAAAGCCAATTATTTGTAAAAGAGTAACAGAGTTTCTTACCGGTTCTTCTCCGTAGGAAACAAACAATTGGAACCGCACACCTAGCTTCCGGCGTTACATAAGTGCCCATGTAGGTTTAAGTGAAATAAAATATTTTTATTTTTGGATTTACTATTTTAAAGAAAGAAAAACATACGCGGCAGTTTTTGGGGACTGCCGATAGAAGTGAAAAGTAAGTAAAATTCATTCATTTCTTCAAGCGTTCGGTGACGATGACGCGAGTTCCATAATTTTCGTTCACCCAAAAAGTGCTCAACGCGCCTAAAGAAGTTTTCACTTCAAAAATACAATCCTCACCTGGATTAACTTTGTGGTAGACCGTTCCAATAGGTCCACTCGGCGGCAATTCCTCTGGCCGACTGGTCTTGAAGTTGAAAGCCGAGCCTGCCTTCGCCAGCTTGTCCTGGATGACCTTCTCGTCCAGGTCATCTTCAGTTCTTGCATGCATGGTCAGGTGGAACCCAGTGAAGAAGTTCGCTACATACTTTATGTGATTCGCGCATGTGCCCTTGCGGACTGTTGGGGCGCCTTCCCCCTGGAAAGTAAGAGAATTTGGTTGAGATGTGTGCAGCTGGTGTAAGATACTAAAAGGTTACAAAAAAGCGTTAGTTAGTTAGTCCTAATATTTAGATGCAGAAAGACCATTTGTATTATAAATGGCCAGATTGTTTTGATGGCTTATTATTGAGGTTTTTGTAAAGGTAAGCTTGATACCAGAAGATCAAAAAACAGTGCTTCTGCTTTATCGCAATAATTATGTTATCGCGGTGGATTTAAACATATCATATCATACTAGCTGCGCGCCGTGGGTTTGGGACCAAACCAGGTCATGATCTATAAATATGCCAATTTTCATCCAAATCAGTTCAGTTGTTTTAGTGTGAAAGCGTAAAAAAAAACTCACTTTCACATTTATAATATTAGTTAGGATCATCACTCCTGTAATGTATTACCCGGTAAGTAGCATAGAATACTTCATTATTTGCCAATCCACACATTTCGACAGTTACTTTATAAGTTCCACTTCCCAGGCAATAGGGGGCGAGATATCTAAAACGGTGTACCCACAGTCTACTCATTAAAAGTTAAGCAACTTTTTTTATTAGAGGGTGGGAATCATCAAATGACTTCTCCTGCTCTGGGCCGCCTGCTCATCGTGTCACACTTTTTTTGACTAAAACCCACCCGTCTTCCTTCAGTTGCCTGTTGCCAAGGGTCCCGGTATCCCTTTCGGACTTTCCCGCAGAAGTTAAGCACACCCTGAGCAGTCGTTCCAGCTAACAATTTAATCACAGACAGATATTTCCCGAGTATATCGTGCCAACAAGAGAGAAGGGAAATTACCTATCCACCTGACATAATCCTCTTACACAATTGACGTAGATAAGTGATATATGTATGTATAGTGTCGAGTATTATAAGCCAATAAGCACAAGGCTAACGTATATGAAAACGATCTCATAATTACTTCATATCTCGCTGTCGTCACAATGTGAACAACCTTATTTATCGGTGCGTTCATCCCTAATGATGAACGGAACTGTTTGCGATATCGACCGTGGGTGCAATGGCACCTCTGTAGGTACTGTAAGGCTATCATACATAGGTACAGTACAATTATTTTCTTAATGTTACCCTCGGCAAACTTCGTGTTTCAGTCGTCGGATTTAGAGATGGGTTGTAACAGGTTAAACACGATATCTGTTATCACTGTGACTGTGACAAAAAAATCACAGCTCCAAATATCTGTTATTAAATCACAGCCTGTTATTTTTGCACGGACGATAAATACGCAGCCCGTTATTTTTGTACAGACGATAAATACGTATTTAAATCTCAATCGAATATCTTCTTTATTTCTTGTGGTTTAAAGTCGAAAATCGTATCTATGTTATAAAATAACAGCCTGTTATTTTTGTACGGATGATAAATACGTATCTAAATCTCAATTGAATATCTTCTTTATTTCTTTTCGTTAAAGTCGAAAATCGTATCCGAAGTTTTAACAGTAACAGCCGCGGTAACAGTCTTGAGGAGCTGTGATTTTAAGTAACAGATATTTTTTATCGTTAGGAGCAACTGTTATCTGCTATTTTTTAATATCTGTGATTTCTATCTGTGACGATAAATATGCCTCACTCCCAGTCGGATTTCTATCAGTTGCCCTTTGTACTTGGTGTAGACCGGACGCTCTCAATCGACTTCAAATCCGACGACTGACGAAATACGAAGTTTGCCGACCGAGAGACATTAAGAAAATAGTTCTACTGTATCAGAATTAACAGTGATATATGAAGTCAACAATCCCCTTATATTTTTATGATTAGTCAATGTTTTAGAAAGACTGCCTCGTTGGTCTAGTGGTGGCAAACGTTGCTGCTAAGCAATGAAGTTCTGGGTTCGATTCCCGGGTCGGACAAAGTGTATTAGGTTTTTTGAATCTGAAATTTGTTAGTAGCAGCCCGGAGTCTGGATTTGTGCCCGGTTGATGGCAATAGACTCACCCTTTATTACATGGGACTAAATCATAACTGACGAAATATTGATAACAACAAATTGATGGCAGAAAAGGGACCAACTTTGACCAACGATGCGCAAAACTCGTTGTTATGAGGTTTACATCAAGTATTGGACGTATTTTACCTAAGAAGATGACGAGGAGCTTGGCTCCTTGATTACGACGGCGTTTTTCAACAAATACAACATAGGCTATGTTTAAAGCAGGTTCAGATAAAGAGTGACGTTAGCAGGCAGGTAGCTGTCGCCAGACTCACTATCACGCCAACACTAGCATGGTTCTTGCTTTGTGTTTAAACTTTTTCGTGCCACTCCTACGTTCCTTTTAATTTTTGGTATTATTAATGATTTTGATTTTATTATTGGTTACTTTGACATTGTTGCTATTAATTATTTTGATATTATTATTATCAAGATTTCCCAAATATAATTTACTCACACTAGTGTGTAATATGTGTGTGTATGTAATTACTAACAATTTGGATTGTATGATCTGTTAAATAAATGATATAATAATAATACAGTCAAGCAAAGGTAGCCGTTGGCGCCACTACAGTCACCCTAAAAACCTACTTTGATAGAAATCATTGGTTTCGATTTCGCTTTGTATCATAAATCAGCTTGCAGGCGTAGTTACCTAACAACGCTGCAAGACACACCAGTGAACGCTTGTAAAAATAACTACATTTCGTAAATATTTCCTCTATCTATCATAATTAACTTAGTTTTCCTTTTTGTGGTCACAATATTTAGTAATATTGTATTTTTAGGCAAGGTAATTTACCTACCTATGTTACCATATGGTTGTCACTTGATTTATTATGAGAGTATTCTTTTCAATTTAGTCTTACCCAAAGGGTATCGTGTTACCCAGTAACAGGGTTGTAGAGGACAGATAGGCAGTCGCTCCATGTAAAACACTGGTATTCAACTACAGCCATTTGCACTGAAAGCCGAACCCAACATAGTTGGGAAAAGGCTAGGTGATGAGTATTATTTTTAATTTCTAGTATGAATGTGGTTGCATAAAGGAGTAGGGTAAAACCATAGATATAAGAAAGAAGGGTAATACCAAAGAAACGATGGATCGACAGTGTGAAAGATGATATGGCTAGAAAGGTCTACCGAGATGACGACTAATAGAGAAGTATGGAAGAATAAAAACATTTTACAAAAAAAACAACCGACTTCCAAAAAAAACACAAAAAAAGTGAAAAGTAACTTTAATTTGGGAAGTCGGTGTCTTTGCCTTTTAATTTTCGTTTTATGCCACCGACTTCCGAAACTCTCCAACTGATTTGCAAAATGGTGATGCTGATGAATCCAGCATAATCTCTCGCTGATCACAACCACTGATTGCAGTGACTGGAGGGCCTATGTTCATTCGTGAACGCTAGATATCGAGACCATAAGCAAAATGGAGGAAAGGCAGGGGAAGCCCAAAGAAACGATTGATGAGATGGGACTGCGTGACAAATGATATGGATAGAAAGGGGGTGTCTACCGCGTTGACGATGTCTACTGTATTAGTTACAGAAGTATGGAAGAAAAAGACATGTTGCAGCAACTTATAAACTGGGATAAGGACAGGAAAATGATGATAGTATTTAAAGCCTCAAGCAGTCCAGTCTTACCAAAGGGTATCGTGTTACCCAGTTACTGGGTTGTGTAGGTCAGATAGGCAGTCGCTCCATGTAAAATACTGGTATTCAGCTGCATCCGGTTAGACTGGAAGTCAAACCCAACATAGTTGGGAAAAGGCTAGGCAGATTGATTGATTTCAAGCCTCAAGCATTACGAAATTTAGAACTACTCAACACTCAAAACGGTGAAGGAAAACATCGTGAAGAAATCGGCATGTCCTTGAACCAAAAATTCAAAGACATATGACATCCACCCTTATGAATTTTGGGCCACTCCCTCTCAAAGAGAGGAGGCACATTATAGGCTAATTATGCATAAGCTAGACGTAAACATTTAAGGTCTTCTGATCTGCCATGAAGGCTGCTGAAGTTATTTACAGCCAAGCATAAACCTCTAACAGTCCCTAACGAGACACAATAGAATTTTAATTGTTATTGGCCTTTAAAAGGTCAATTAACAGTTGAGCGGATAACAGCATAGTTTATGTATGTTAGTGGTATACATATAAAATGGACAATAATGTTATCATCCTATTTTATATCCTTAGTTACAATAATTTTTCGATTTATTTATACATTTTCCTTAGCAAAACTGTTGTGATTATAATAATTATTATGTTGTAGGTAATAATTAAAATGAATTTATTAGTAAGTATGAAAAGTACCTCAAAATTATGTTAACCATGCTATACATAATAAGTCAAGTGTTAAATAAACACAAAAAAGCATTCAGTTTTGTAAAAGTAAAAGTGAATGCGCAGAATACATTGTTTAGTTTAGATTTTTAAATTCCCGATGGAAAAACCCAATAACACTTTACCCGACCCGGGAATCAAACCCAGGACCTCAAGCTTACAGAGCTATTTAATTAAGACCAGCCTTTAATAAAAAGACTAGTTTCAATATAACCAAAACTTAAGGATTTCATTATCAGTCGTCAATTCCAATCTACCTTAGTCATGAAGCCCTTGATAGATAACATTTACCATTTCATTAGACAACAGCCACACTTATCTAAGATATTCAAATGAAACATGTTACTCAGACAAAACATAAGGCTTATATTGAAATAACATGCTTTATCTTAAGAAAACAAAACACTACTATCAGTTGTTATCTTATCTACTCACTTGCCAGTTTATAAGCACATATTTAGATATGCTTCCATTTGTTTGGTCCACTTTGAGGAATGCATATTGTATTTTGCCGCTGTTAAACTCGTTCAGAAGTTCATCGATGCCTCCGTCACCTTTGTCAATATATTTTAAGTCATTTGATTGACCATCATAGCCAAATAAGGCCCTGGAAAGAGGAAAAGAAGTTACTATTTTGACTAAAGTTTTTGTAAATCTGTCAAAGGAGTTGGTCATTCAGGAAAATGAGACTAGTTGCCCGGTACAAAGCTTAGTAGGTTTCTATAAAGAAGAATGGGCAAGAAACTCCATGGACACTCTTGCATGGACTCTTGGAAGTCCAAATTGTTACCAATCTTGTTGCTTAGCTCATCATTTCACAACAACTCATAAGCAGGGACTTGAAAAGTTACTCAAAATGTCAGTATGATAACGTTACGTTACGGTATGTATAGTTCCAGTAACCTTTTCGAACGAATTTCTTGGAAATTCAACTTAAATCTATTGGAACGAAATCTTCAACTGTTAATTGAGTTACAATCCGGGTGGAATAGTAGAAATGATTGTTACTGGAACTATATGTAACAGTATTTTATAACATTTTAAGTCCCTGCGCATAAGCCTTTAAGCTCCAATTCCTTTTTATTTCATCTATATCTTGTTTATAAAATCAGCCTCATATACCAGGGCTAAAAGATATCCTATGTTTTGTAAGTATCTCTGTTTTCATTCATCATAACATTGAATGTTTTGAAACTGATGCAAGATATGAATGATTAATATGGGTGTGTGTCATGATTAGATAATCTAAGTTGAAATAGGCTATTTATTTAATCATCCTGCGTACTATAATGATTTCGATATGGACTGGATTATAATTCCATGTATCTCAGTTTATCCATACTAAACTTTGTTGTAGATTAAGAAGGAAATGATATTGAAGTATTTTATCTCATAACATTGCAGTAATTTGTACTTTTTTTGTGCAGTATGTGAATGATACATCAATCTATTTTTTTTTTGGTGGACATAATCTACATAGACTTATTAGCAGAGTTGTGGAGATTTTAAAACTCAAATTATAAGCCCTAACTGATAAAAAATATCTGTAAATGAGTTTGATTGCATATAATTTACATGCAACACTTGATTGCAAATAAAGGAGTGGTACCAGCTTGTGGTAGGGTTACATGCTAATTGAAAAAATCAGGGCAACAACCAAACTAACAACTTTTTCGAATTGAACGTTTTCACAAGTTTCATTACAGCCGCTTTTGGTAAATGGAACGCAAGCGCATGTGAATGCACTGCTTATTACTCCAATCTATTGTCATCACATATAAGGACCAATGTAAACGCCACGCTAATTAATTCAATTCATCATTTTAATCAACGGCGGCTGTTTATTTAATTTCCCTAGCAAGTAGGTCGGCGATACGAAGATTTTGGACTCACCAGTTGGTATCAGTTTTCTCGTCTAATACGTCCTTCCACCCAGCGACTAACGCCTGCTTGTGTTTATCTAAATTTATGGCCATTTTACATTATTTGTACTAACTCCTACGCGAAATAAAGAAGCCGAATTGTAGGAAAAAAGCAAAATAAAACGCCGATAAATCGCCTGACTCACAACAATTTTTGCCACAGATTAAAAATCTGAAAAGGTTTTTGAACTTTGTGACAGCCAGAATAAGGTGTTGCCATATCAAATAAATCAAGCTAATCGAACCTTTTTGCAATAATAGTATACCAAATCCAAAAATAAACGTTTTTGAAGTAGGTGCTGCACGCTTTAATTTATATTTTTAGTAAATTATTATGTCTCAGCATTAAATATCGTCTAAAATGGAGATAGCAAAGGAAACATATTCAAAATCAAAACATAACAATAAAACGCCTAGCAAAAATGTGATCCACTTTACTTTCACGGAAACAATCCATCTTGCTCATATATTATTCACAGGCATCCTCAAGATTCCCCCTCTCATATTTTAAACTATAAGATTTATTAGCCATTCATGTCTGCCGTTCCCACGTACTTCAACAATCTTGTATTTCCCCTTGCGCGCGCATTCTATTTTATAAGCAAGCCCTTAACACCGTGGGTATCGCAGAAACTTTCATTCATAACAAGCGGCATTCGGTAGTCACGACAGAGATCGCTTGGTGGACAAACGCCGCGACAAATTCACCATGACTTATTTTCGTCAAACATACATAAACTGATTAAAAATGTGGGTAGACGTGAGTGCGCGCGAAAAACAAAATTACACCACACAAACAAACGGATCTTTTATTCCTGGGTGAGTGGATGTTGTTTTGTTTGCTTGTTAGGGAAAATATTGGAGGGAAAGTGCGTTCTGTGAGCACGGCACCTAAATATTATCGTGTGTAGTAAAAATTTATTCTGACGTCAACGTTTTTTTTGTTAGAGCCTTTGAGGTAGTAATTGTGATGTTAACATTAGTTAGCTACGGTTTGCATAATGTTTGCCATACTGTATCTAGGTTACACTACACAGCCGAAACGAAACAAGAAAGAGTTTTGGCGCTGATCACAAAAGTAGGTTATAAAACCTCTTCAATTTAAGACCCTGAGAGATAGTGATGAATGTATTATTTAAGATTTAAGGATAAGTACCTACCTACTAAGTTATGCACGTTACTTTTTCCATATTTTTATTAAGTAAAAAAAGAAAAAGTTTTCTATTTGTTTCTGCATCAGCCCTTTCGACAAGGAGCCCTATGAGAGCCTCTTCGGGTATTGTTTTCTTATTAGTAGGTAGTTATTGTGTTATGTGTGAAGTCAACAATCCTGAAATGGAAACAACATTACATTAACCTAAAACTTATGGCGTGAAGTTTACGATTATTTTTAACCGACTTCTTCAAAAAGGACGAGGTTCTCAATTCGTCTGTACCTATGTTTTTTTTTAAATAGGTACCTATTAAACTATTTACAAAAAAAAACACAAAAAAGTGGAAAATAACTTTAATTTCGGAAGTCGGTGGCTTTGCTTTTCAATTTTCGTTTTTGCCACCGACTTCCGAAATTAAAGTTATTTTTCACTTTTTTTGTAAAAAGTTTTTATCTTCAATTACCTATTTACTCTTATATGGTACCTAAGTACCTAATATACTTATCATAAATAAATACAATTATATAACAATTAGTTACACTTCATAAGGTCTTATTATTCGAAAGGTACCTGATCGATATTCCCGCTGGTTCCGGGAAAGGCAAAATAAAAATAGCGCAAAGCAGCAGTTTGTTCGCAGTTTTCTTGGAAATTACAAACAAGGAGAATTTTCCACAGGATAGGTACCTAAAGTACCTATAATTTACTTTCCCTTCAATTGGACCAGGGAGTTCTCCTAAAAAAAGATTTATTTATTTAAACATATACTTACTAGGTAGCTTTTGCCCACGACTTTGTCTGCGATACATGATGAAAAGTAGCCTATGTCCTTCTCCAGGTAAAGGTCTACCTACCTGTGCCAAATTTCATCGAAATCCGTTCAGCCGTTTTAGCTTGAAAGCGTAACAAACAAATAAACAAACAAACTCACTTTCGCATTTATAATATTAATTAGGATATTTACCTACTTTATTGTACACATTACAAAAAGAAAAATGTATACAGAAAAAAAAAGTATGTACCTAAAGTTTTAAAGTTCTTCAGTTTAGTAAGTTAGTATCTATTCTGTACCTGCTGAAATGTACCTACCCCGGAAAGCACGTTTAGCCGTTGATGTTGATCCCGGCTGTCATTCGTAGATCTTTGACAGTCTTTACGGGTAGTCAGACGCCCAGAAGTTTGACAAACCAACCAGCCTTACCAAATTAGGTAGGTATAGGTACCTATCTATCGTGTTACCCAGTAGGTAACTGGGTTGTGGAGGTGAGGTAGGCAATGGCTTCATGTAAAATAGGTAGGTACTGGTTAAATATTTAGCTGCATCCGTTTAGACTGGAAGCCGACCCCAACATAGTTGGGAAAGGCTAGGCAGATTGATTTTTGAAATATAGGCTGATTTCTTATACCTAGACTTTGCCAATTCTCTGGACATGATCACGACACGACTAGGTAGCTGCTGCATCGTTGCCGGTGTCGACAAATGACAATCCGTTTGCCGGTTGACGTCAGGCGCGTTCCGAGGGAGGGGGTGGTCCTGGGGGTCATGACCCCCCCCAAAATCATTCAAGCTGTCGAGAGGCTGAATGATTTACATGCTTTACTAACTAAAAACTGTACTTGGTACTTGAGCGCCACAGTGACCCCAAGTGACTACAAAAAAAGTTTTTAGAGTAGTATCAATAGGTAACCATTTCCCTAAAAATATCCCTTGGTACCAATGGTGGCCCAAAATTTTGGGCTGCGCCTGGTTGACCTTCATCTGTTATTTCACCTTCGTGTGTAGTTATTAGGACAGCAGTTAAGTACCTACTCATTAACAGCTAGCAATATGCATTAGGTACTAGCGCTTTATAAGGATGCTAACATTCAGCTGATGGCTAGATAGCTATACGATAATACGACAATAAAAGTCAACGAGTCCCGGGACTGCCTGCACCCACGCCAGTCTAACTATCATTAATTTACAGCACTTAGTTTTCATAAAATATTTTTTTCAAACAAATAACAAAAAACCGGCCAAGTGCGAGTCGGACTAGGTAGCATTATCTATAAAAACGGCAAAAAGTCATGTCTGTTGTATTTGTATGGGAGCCCTTAAATATTTCTCTTATTTTAATTTAATTATTTATTTTTAAAGTGATTATATAACTGAATATTTCAAGCGTCTACCTGTTGCCGCTATCAATATCGAGCAAAAAAATCTTTGTTGTATGGAGCCCCATTAAATATTTATTTTATTTTGTTTTTTAGTATTTGTGTTTATAGCGGCAACAGAAATACATCATTTGTGAAAATTTCAACTGTCTAACTATAAAGGCTCGTGCAAAGAGACGCGATATCGCGTCTGTTTGCAAGAGCCTTAACGGTTCATGAGATACAGCCTGGTGACAGACAGACAGACAGCGGAGTCTTAGTAATAGGGTCCCGTTTTACCCTTTGGGTACGGAACCCTAACAAAACGAAACGAAACTGTAATTTTTCCTCCAACATTACCTAAGTAAAGTCTGTCGCGTGCCCAGAATGCCTATTAATAAAAAAATCTATGAAATTCTTTACAAATGCCTTTTTAAGTTTCTTCGCTAAAATATGAAAGAGAATTACCTATTTATAACTAACAAATTATTCGCGAAACTTTAATGTAGGTATGGCTAAATTAGAAAAAATGCGATGTGATAAAAATAATCAGGGATTCCTTCGGAAAAGTTACCAAATACTATACTACAGCTTGTAGGAGCAGAAGTTAGCCTTGTACGATTATTGTATAGCATAATCAGCCTATATTGTTCCCGCTGCTGGGAGTTTTGGGACACAGGCCTCCTCTGGGAGTGGGCAGTGCCCGTAATCAATCACGCGGGCCCAGTGCGGGTTGAAGTTAATATAATTATGTCACATGTCATCGTATTTTTGGTTCTAGGACAGGCCAGTTTCGTCACGATGTTTTCCTTCACCGTTTTAAGAGCAGTGGTGATGAAGTAATTTACACAAAGTAAAGCGCTAGTCTGGGTTCGCCGAGTACCTACCTATTGTATTGTATATTTGCTTGTAGTACCTAGGTATAGGTACTAATCGAACAATTTCAGTAGGTATCCAAAAGAACAATAGTTGTGGTCTTTTGTGTAGGTAGCTTCTCTTAGTTAGGTGGCCAAAAACCACACGCAAGACTTACGAGTCGAGTATAGCAGTCCAATGCTTGACTATAAGGTACCTTTGAGGACAACAAAGGAGTCCACCTCGGCGTTCCAAGGGATCCCCAATTTTACTGGAACTTCATTCATACTAATCATCAAGCTTCCTAGCTGTGCTACAAAGGTATAAGTCCTGAATCCATGATTATATTGAAATTACTATTTTATTTTTGTAAAGGCTTTGTTCACAACAACCGGCCATTTATGTTAAGTCTCGATTTTTTTTTTTACTTATATAAGCACCGGCCATGTCCTAGAACCAAAAATTCGAAGACATGTGCCATCTACCAACCCGCACTGGGCCCGCGTGGTGGATTACGGCCCGCTCCCTCTCACAGAGAGGAGGCCTGTGTCCCAGCAGTGGGAACGTTATAGGCTGATTATGATTATGAACTTATATAAGTAGGTAAGTAAGTAGGTACCTATTGTTATGTACGGAAATGAACCAAAATAGAGAGGGCCTTGTTACCCGATTGCGGACGGAATTCAAAGGTCATGCTTATCGTTAGGATTCGCGTTTTGGCATGAAAATATACTTAATCGGTATCATAACAGGTTAGTATTCGGTGAGGGTGACTTTCGGAACTTCAAGGTCTTCCTTATAATCTGGTATCACATGATCGGGAAGCCAGATAGCATGACATTCGGGGTATTATTAGATAACAAATGAATACTGGTTTCTGTCTTGTGTTAGGCTTGTTTTGGTGACTTCAAATTACCCTTTGTTTTCAAAAACCCGACAGCGATGAAAAGGGATGATTCCGGTCTCGGGTACCTTTGATCTTGGCACCTAGATGAGTGCATGTGCGATTAGCATGGTACCTACATTCACGCAGAGGCGGCGTTAGACGTGGGTGACGTGGGCCACCGACTACGGCCTCGCGGTCCGAGGGGCCTCGCACCTCGAAGGTTTATGCATTGCTTAAAAACCATGAACGCGACGAAAAGGTCTTCACAAACCCGCAATATTTTTGAACGGCCTATCCTATATCTGGCAGAATAGAGGGGGGGGGGGGGGGGTTGCGATCTCTTAGTTCTCAAAGTTTTCTGCATAGCTGTGCGAGGGCCCCCGCATTTAGTTTGGGCCCCCTACAGGATTCAGGCCTAAATATGACAGCCTCAACTGTTTTTATTTGTCTTCTTGCTCCAATAGAGGACCTGGCCCACATAGATCATGCCCCGCCACTGCATACACGTACGCGGTACGCCGCAAATGACACTGTAATTTTGAGGGTAGTTTAGAAGATTACGTTCCTCTAATGTTCTTGATAAGCTTTATAAGAGATCCAGTAAAGTTAATAATAGGCGTATAACACCAAGAATAAATGAAAATGCTGTTCATTATTATCTTCTTGGCCTTGTCCAGCGCCCTAGCTCTGGATCAGGGTCAAGCGAGATTGTCTTCAAAATTTTTTTTTCTCTGGATATTGTTTTTCGCCTTTGGCTGTTTGGCGCACCTTGCCACCTGGTGCCTAGAACGAACGCTCCTCTCGTTCTACGCCAGAACCGGCGCTGCCCTTGTCCCTTGGTAGGTACCTACTTAATATAAATGAAAATTGAAAAAAACTACAGAAAAAAAAAGAATTCTCATCCATCTGGAAATCATATTCAAAACATAACCAAGACAGTTAGGTATAATATAATAATTATGTTTCTAAATAACAAAGCTAACAGAGCTAATAAAACGTAATATTTTACTAGTCTTTGACTAAACAATGGCTGGCAGGTTTTACTTCTTCTTAAATAAAGAAGACATCTATTTCTAGTCACGCTACATATGAATTCAAATAACTGTGAAGAACAATGGGAGTTAATTGCAAGATAAATTGCAGTTTTATGACAACACGTAAAGATTATAAAAGACTGGTGAGGTGGCCAAGGGCTTCATTTGTATTTCAAATCTTCAATGAATAATGCATCCGACACGCAAATCATTGGAGGGCGTACAAGGCGAAAAGAAACGACTTGGTAACTGGCCTTTTCAAAACTAGGGCATCCCCATTATCTTTGTACACACCTCTTCATAAATGACATAAGAGCAATAATTTTCTATTGTGCCTGCAGTGTGGCGATCAGTGTTAATAAAAGCAAATTGGCAAGAGCATCTAACGCGTAGGTGGAGGATACCACTGCCCAAGTGCCCATCCTCTCGACCTTAACCCTAGAATCTTAGATTATAAAATGACATTAGCCTAGAAGAGTCTATGTATTTCTACGAGAATTACTTATGTATCTTTTTCAGCTTTATTCACACATGTTTCGGATCCGTCTCCAGGCCATCCAGATCTTAGATTTTTATGTGAAAGCATGCTTTGAATTTGGAACACTGACAGCCCAGATACCAACGGTTCCTGCGACCCAGAATCCGAAAACTGTCTACAGTCAGACACAAAAAGATGTAGGTATACACGGACAAGGAACCATTTTATTGTCAACAACCTTTGTTCCATAACAGTGTTTCCAGTGTAGTACAAATTATCAAAACAAAGTAAACATTTTGTCTCAAAACATCTATACACTCAAGCATCCGAACTTGGCCTCAATTCCGCAAGGTTTTATGACATTTTGTTTTTTGAGTGTGGGAAATCATCAAATTTCTTCTCCCGCTCTGGGCGGAGCGGAAGGGCGTGTCAGACTTTTACTGACTAAAACCCACCCGTGTTCCTTCAGTTGCCTGTTGCCAAGGTCCTGGTATCCCTTTCGGACTTTCCCGCAACCCTGGCAGGAAGGTCTTAGGACCGGGTATTGTAGGTAGGTATTGTCTATATCCTTCATACACTTGCCAACTGCCTCTTACTTTTCAATAAGACATCCACGTCCAAAAATATAAACGTGTAATTTTTACATCCCACGAATGCTGCTAGAACTCATTGTATTGATCAGGAAATGTTTTCTCAACGGAGAAAGTAGATACATACTCGTATAAATTGCCGTCACGGTGTTTACCAATACGACTTACTGATGAGCTGAGCTGGCTAAACATGGTAATTTGAATTCTTATACTGTGATCTGACGAGTTTTATTTGACAGGGAAAACTTGTGCTGGTTTTTTATATACCTTGGCCGATTTTAGCATAGTGAAACATTAAGTTGCTCTAGACCAGTGGTCGGCAAACTCGTTCGTGAATAGAGCCCGATATTAAACGACTAAGATTTCTTATGAGAGCCAATCCTGTGTCCAAACGTCAGAATAGTAAACTTTTCTCAATCAATCCTCTTTCACTCCACAACGCTTGCTAATATTAACTTGCCCTAGGTGCCTTCATCATCATCATCATAGCGGCTGATAATAATATGATGAAGGCAATTTCTTACTTATTAACAATCTTGGAAAACTTTGAAAGGACAGTAAATGATTAATTATCGATGTCCTGTAAATTTTTGGTGAAAATAATCCAATTCCGGTACTAATATTTTAAATGTGAAAGTGAGTTTGTTTGGTACGCTTTCACGCTAAAACAGCTGAACGGATTTGGATGAAATTTGGCACAGGGGTAGAAAATGACCTGGAATAGGACATAGGATACTTTTTTTATCCTAATATTCCCACGGGAACGAGATTTACGCGGGTGAAACTGCGGGGCGCTGCTACTTCGGAAATAAATCTTTGAAATATAGTTTGAATGCTGTAGACCGTTAAAAATACTCAAAGACCTAGGTTTTGGCAAGTTTTCCTTGTTCTTCCTAAGTTCTATAGACTAGATAGAGGTTAGAGGTAGGTTGGTAGGGCCTGTTTTCAAATATCATGGGTTTGTTTTTAGTTTTATCTATTACGCTCAGTCTTGGCGCTCTCAGGGGATAGGATATGTACGAACAACAAGCATTGGAACTTTGCGATATATATTATATATCCCCCTCCTAATTAATCTACTACTTAGTAAGGGAACGGGAAGTTGCACTTTGGATTAAAACTTCACTAAGGACTGACAACATACCGTTCAAAACGTTATCTCAAAATTTAAATACTTTTGCAGTATTTAACATGTGAATATTCATGACCTGCTGAATTATATCGTTGGCACGAGCAGAGCACTAAAAGTTTAGTTAGATGGTAATCTAAACGATTTCGTCCACGAGTTGACAAAGTTGAAAAGTTAGAATTTTAGAAGTTTTAGCATAGATTTCTAATCAATCTTCGGTTGATATACTGGGTGTTACGGTAGACACCGTTATCCTTGAAACTAGTGGTTTGGTGTCACCTATTATACTTTTTCTATGGGACCAACCATGAAATCGCGAAAAAAATCAGTTATTCCATACATTTGTGTTCACTTAAATCAACAAAATGTATGGAGCAGATGTTTTTTTTTTTGCGATTTCTATGCTGGTCCCGTAGAAAAAGTATATAACACCAAACCACTAGTTTCAAGGATAACGGTGTCTTTCCTAACACCCTGTATAACGCTATCGCTTTCGCTATGCTATGTAGTAGGTATTGGATACTTTTTCTCAACAAATGCTTTGTTTATCCAATGGAGAAAAAATGAGAGTATTCAGCCAGTTCATGCATAATATCTAGTACGCATTGGTTCAATTGCTCTGCAATCGTGGCAATATTGAATATGAGTTTATGGGTTGGTGCGTAGTTAGGTACTTTTATTGAAATTGGATTGTGGTTTGCCAATTGAATCCATGGTATACATAAGGGTATAATTATGTTTGTCTGTTTGGTTGTTTTCACAGCTAAACTGCTTAACAAATTTTATCCAGAACGATAAAAAAAATGATATACAGGTAAAGGCAGAGTTCGTTTTGAATTTATCCGAAAGTTCAGAAATCGGTTACTATTTTTGTAAAGCTAATTACAAAACCTTAGCAATTTGTCTACAATCTCTTCGCCACGTTCTGGTGGCACAGCTGGCTAATCTCCAAAACCACTATCTAATCTAGTTAAACCTATTCTTTGGGAAGGTTACCGTGCTAATACTGCTAATTAACACGTAGTTACAACTAAGGATTCATTTGTTAAATATAAAAGTACCTATCTATGTATTTGGGCGTAGGTAGGTACAGTCCAGCCAGCCTCAAATCACACGAATCTGTTTGATTTATGTCCTAACACGTGTGACATCGGATTTTTAATTTGTCTGTCTGTGATGGATGTCTTGTTTATACCTTTGTAGTTGACTTTTTTATCATAGTTGGGTTTTAGTTTTTAACCGACTTCTTCAAAAAGGAGGAGGTTCTCAATTCGTCTGTACGTTTTTTTTTGTATGTTTGTTACGCGATTACTCCACCAATTATGAATCGATTTTGATGATTCTTTTTTTGTATGGTAGGTCATGCTTCCGAGGTGGTCCCATATAAATTTTATTGACTTTGCTTGCGTAGTTTTTGAGTTAGCTTCAATATTACGTATTTTTCCCACTTAGTTTATCTAGATGATACATTCATTTACTTCACTGTTATTTACATCAGCTAGTGGAATTCGTATTTGTGTGGGGTAGGTACCACAACTTAACAATGAAAAATAAAAAAAAATTACAAAAAAAAAACAACTTCCAAAAAATACACTCAAAACTGAAAAATAACTTTAATTTCTTTTGTAAAGCAAAGTCACCGACTTCCGAAATTAAAGTTATTTTTCAGTTTTGAGTGTTTTTTTTCGAAGTCGGTTTTTTTTTTTTGTAAAAAGTTTTATAACTTTTATTTTTTAACATTCTCAAACTATCAAAGATTAATTTCTTGGCCATGATTGACGACCGAATTTACTTAGTTAAGTTATTATTATTAATTTATTACAGACAACAAAAACAAGGCATTTAAGTTAATAGGTTCACTCAGCTCAGCTTATTTCCGGCATCGTTGCTTAGTAAGCGGGAATGTCCGATGGGAAAATATGATAGTGCTATCGGCTTTAGCCTTGTTTCCACTTAATTTTTGTATGTGGTAATACGTTATCTGCTCGATTTTTGTGCTAGCAATATTGTGTTACCAATTACCAACAAATACGGCCGTTACTAAATAATAAGAAAACAAGATTTGTCCTTCATTACTTGCCCTTCATTTTTATATTCCCTGAAGCACTAACTTATATTCAGCAAATATTTTCCAAGCATCGAATCTTTTATTATAACGACATCTTGAATTTAGGAATGTCTAGGAATTGAAACTGGATTTACTCCAGGGAATAACATTTTATTGAAGTAACTGAACTTTCAAAAGTAATCCAAAATACATTCGAAGACGTCAAATTGCAAAGGTTGTTTTGTTTAGGACCTATAAAGTGAAAAATTGTTTTTACTTAGGATACCCCATTTGAAATAAGATTAGACATTAAAACAAACCCTTTTACAGTCTGTTCACACGATTTTGACTTCTATACCGTAGGTATAAGGATAGCATTAAAAGCAAAAATAGTTACCTACACAATACCAACTATCTACTGCGGCTGCCATTTGTCATGCCACCAACGCAATAGAATTCAAAATCGGTTGAACGGAACGTAAAAAAGGCTTATCTATACGTCTAATCGTATTTCAAATGGAGTTTAGGTCGTTTTAAGAAAATTGGTTCTGAATTTCTCTAACATGTTCAGCAGACACCTGCTACAGGAGGTAGGTACGTAATAATTGCTGTTAAGGCTAAGGCAGACTATTACGCGACCCTAATAGAATGAATGCTATGGAAATTGTTCCACATTCTATGAAAACTTCGTTGATCTTCTATATTCTATGTAAACTTCATGGAAATTGTTCCACCAGAATCGCGTCGCACCGTCGCCTCACGCCTGTCTGCTGGAGCCTTCATACAAAAATCCAATATTATGAAAATACATGAAAGAAACGGGATATTTTTGCTATCTTTTCCAGAGTTAGTTCCATGAAAAAGTTCATATTCATGAGTATTTTACCCCCTGAAACATTTGCGAATACTTAGGTAGGTACTTATAAATAAGCCTGCGGTGCGGTCCCTGGGAGGAAATAATATTTTTATTGATCTCAATATTATCTAATATCAAATACTTAGTATAAACTAAGAGAAAGTGATGTCCAAGAAGCGAAAACGGTATCAACGATAAAATCTCAAACAATATCTACTTGTCCGATACTTTTCGATGATAGTGAAAACTCTCTTATTGTTCTCAGACTTGATTCGCACGGATTGTTTAACACGACTATTTTGTGAATGTGGCACAAATCAATGCAAGTAATTATGAATCTTTTTGTGATAGAAATAGGGGTTAATTGAGCTTGTGGCTGGTGGTTAAAAGTACGGTGGTAGTTAATGGGTCGCATAATTAAACTATAGTCAATTAACTGTTGACATGTACTTACAGAGCCTTTTGATTAGGTGCTTAAAGAGCTTGAAATAATAGGGCCAAGCGAACAGAATGTGGTTCCCTTAGGGGGATGCGTCAAGGTAGGAACCCCGCGAAATTCAAATTTTCTTACGATTTTTGCAAATTGCAGGTCAGTATCAGGTTGTATGTTGATCTAAATAAGATTTGCGGCCGTAACAAATATGGATTTACAGAATTATAATCATTAGAATCAGCAATACAACTCTCTCTCGGTAAAGCTTAAGGTGGATGCGCTGACGTAGTCCACGGAATTCAATTTTTCTTACGTTTTTTGCAATTTGTAGTCAGTGACAGATTGTATCTTGATTAAAATATGATTCGCGACCGTAACAAATATGGCTTGACAGAATTATAATCATTAGAATCAACAATACAACTCCATATGTTCGTAAAAGTGCTAAATGTAATGATTTCATGAAATAGTCATTAAATGCACTGACTGAATAGTCACTTATTGCACCTGACCGCAGTGTCTAGATCACTGTCCGGTTGTATGTTGATTAAAATATGATCCGTCGGCCGAAACTACGAATAGAGTGTTCTTGAAACCTGGCGTTTACTCCCCAAGCACGAGCTTAGAGAGTAGACCTGAAGCTGGGCTGAAGTTTCCAAATGACGCCGACGGTTTCAAGAACTCTCGTATCCCCGCGATGTGCTCTACGTGCCTAGACTAGATTTAGCCAATCCAATGTTTGATATAAAAACTAAATCTATTTTTCTTGAAGAACATTTGCGAGATCTAAATGTTTTTCCACGAAAAGTTATTTTATTTATTTAAACATCTAGGGAGTTTTACATAGGTAGATTGCGTCTAGATCTTGATTTAGTAGGTAAAGCTTAAGGCGGATGCGCGTAGTCCACGAAATTCATTTTTTCTTATGTTTTTTGCATTTTGCAGTTAGTGTCAGATTGTATTTTGATTAATTAAAATATAATTCGCGACCGTAACCCCCTCGGCACCGGCATTCTGAGTTTCTGTCAACCATCAAGGGAAAAAAAGCCTGAGTTTGTGTATGTAGCATACAGCTTAGCGTTAAATATTATATTAATTAAGTATATTACTTATTACAATAGGTACTACTCAGACAGTCCTAATGGTATATCGACAAATTTATCATTAAGTACAAGAGTGGGTAGTTGTTGATTTACAGTTAACTTGCCCGAATAAGACATGGATTTTTAAAAAGGCTGTAATGATTAAACTGCAGGTGCTACGCAGTGGCGGATTTGCCCTAAGGCCTAGTAGGCCCGGGCCTAGGGCGGCCAGATATTAGGGGCGGCAAATCGTGACAAAAAAATCACTGATGATAGCAAGAAATAAATCAAATGCACCTAAATATTTAAAAGGCTGCGCATATTATGGCGGGCCGCACTGCACCGCAACGTATAGCAATAATCTTCCTACCTAAATTTTTTTTTTACGTGTATAAAAATATAATAATAATAAATAAATAAGTAATTATTTCGTATATAAAATATTTCGTACTTGTAATATAAGTGATAAAACAGTTTTAAATGTTTTATTTTATTGTGCAATTAACCCTTAAACCTCGGAATATATTACAAATTAGTAGCTATTATAGTAAATATTTCTGATTTCGATTTATATAAAAGTTGGCAATAAAGTTAATTCATTATGTACCTAGTCTATATGATGGGTGCTGAAAAAGGGGCGGTACATGGCCTGGGGCCTAGAGTGGCCAAGACTGCAAATCCGCCACTGGTGCTACGCTACATCGGATTCGATTCCAGTCTTCAAGTTCTGAATCGAAATGAATGGTTAAATTGAAATTTATTGGTACCTACAAATAAGAATCAAATTAACAGTTATATCTACTACTAGCTGCGCCCCACGGTTCCACCCGCGTAAGTCTCGATCCCGTGGGAATATCGGGATAAAAGTATCCTATGTGTTAATCCAGGTTATAAACTATCTGTTTGCCAAATTTCATCCAAATCTATTCAGCCGTTTTTGCGTGATTGAGTAACAAACATCCAAACACAGAAACTCACAAACTTTCACATTTATAATATTAGTAGGATTCAAAATCGCTTGAAGATGTCGGCAATATCTAACTGCTGTGAGATAACATTGGTTGGTCATTAATTATGTAGAATCAAAATGACACCGGTAAAATTAAGCAATTCTATCTTTTTAGTTGAAAACTTTAAAGGAGAGGTCATCTCATCTTCCCGCCATCCTCATCTTGATGACATTTCGTGTCATCATTTTTGTCACAGAAGGTTTACGTAGTGTTTGCCGCGGTGCATTGTCTACTTTTGCAACTCATCATCGATGCAATGCACCCATTTTTTCCAACGACCCTGAAATTATACAATTATGAGCATTCATCGATTGAGCACTTAGAGAATATAACAGTGTTTATACTCTCTAAATTTGAGCATGGGCGTCCAGCCCTTTCTTTACAAGATAAAGCGTGAACACATGTAATAATACGGTCAGACCACAAACCCCAATGCTTTCATATCTACCATAGTGCGGTATTTGGGTCATGGTCACTTACCTGACCTAGGTCTGACCTGACCAACCCTGCTCATCGACTCACCGCAGACCAGCTGGCAGCAACTCATGCATGTCAGAACTCATTTAAAACAAAACTTTTTCAATTCACCCCAAAAAAGGAATTATGATTTATGTTTCGATTTCATCAAATTAGTTAATCGATCCAACCTTGAAAACAATAAATCGAATCGGGAAATCGATTGCCACGATTATAACCTTCGATTGTACGCCCTATTCCATGTTATTCCATGTATGTGAATTATGAAGATTATTTACGTGAGTACCTACCTAAGTTCATTTTGGAACTTCCATGCCAAACCACGCCGGTGGAAAACTCCTATCTAACATTCTTTGATTTTGTTTATGGCGAACGGGCGCGCACTGTAGAATGAAATAGAGATTTTCCACGTTTTCAAACTCACAGTGCTGTATTTTCTAACATAGGTTTGTAAAACTGAAATTTAGTTGACCTAGATAAAGTGCAACGTAACCAAATCCCAGCTAAATCTTCAGCAGGATAAATAAGTAGTTGATACTTGATACACATCACTGTAGCGTAAAATCTCATCTCTATGCTTCACTTTTTCTATAATACTGTGCGTTTGCACTGGCGAAAAATTCACAACAATTTTTTTTGAAATTAAACACTGACAGAAAATAGAGATTTCATCATGTTTTGTTGTGGATGTTTCGCCAGAGCAAACGCACAGTAAAGCCCGTCTCTGCAAAACAACAACAAATTACCTAACTAATTTATCTGTGGACACTCTTGGAAATAGTTTAATTAAACGTTAATCTGAATGACTCAGACGAACCCCACTCATGCCGCAAAAGTACCCATTGACTAAACAATTTATATGGCACAGGACCATGCAACTTCCAACAAAGAAACTAACTCCACTGCCACTGCTAACTGAAAATCAATGCTCTTCTTTATTCATGATACAATCAAAAAGTAGGTAATTAAAAACAATAGCGAAATTATCACGATATCAGCTAACAAAACCTTAAAATGTACCAGTTACGATAGTATCAGGTTCGACGTAGGAAGGCCGCATGCCGCACGCCGTCGTACCAGGCACATTTTGATATCTTGGTTTCTTGCTGGTATACGTATAAGATATATACCACCTACTCACCTATATTTTATAGCGCTAAACGGGTCATAGTGTCGTGATCAAAGCTCGTTTGTTTGGATTCGCTAACAGCTGTTTTCCTTTGATACTACTAAGATAGGTACTGGGGAAGTTTTAATAAACACTTTTCAAGTTTCTGCTCAGGCACTGGTTTAACGGTGCAATCAATTTCATTGGTAGGTACCGCTTTTATTAATAGGTAGACTAGAATGATACTGGTAAAAAAATAATACAGGGTGTAAGGGTAAACACCGTTGTCACTCAAACCATGGGTCGACTAAATATAAAAATAAATGACCGAGTAACAACAAAAAAAAACTTTATTTTTATTTAAAAAAATTAAAACGTTGCTATCCGACACCGTGTTCGCTAGCGAAACAGCTGACTGACTGAGGGAGGGGTAGCGCTCGCGGCCCGTCAGGTCAGTCAAGTCCCGCGCCCCCCACCCGTGTTGAGACGCAACCTAGCGCATAAGTTAAAGGGTGAAATACTCCAGTGGTAAAATATAAATATATAAAAAAAACCTCTTAATTTTCCATTGATTTTATGTTCTATAAATGAAACCAAACCACTGGTTTCACGGTGTAAACCCTAATACCCTGTAGGCTGTAGGTAGGCAAATGGAGAGTAACTGGATTGCTAGGTACCTAAGTAAGCAATGCATTGTGCATCGGGCTCGACCCAGTTCACTTCAATTGCCTTTTGCTATACTCAGGAAAACATCGTTAGGAAACCGACATGACCCAAAACTAAAATTTTGGGTAATGTCTTCATAACGAAGACTTAAGTATTCGACTTCTACTAACCTTCAGAGTAATTTTTGTAGGTACTCGTTGTTGATCAGACGAATTTTTCAAACCTATGAATTTATGAAGCAATGGATTATCAATATACTTAAAAACTCCTGAATTGTGATTCAAAGTGTGTTACGTGATTAGGGTGCTGCACAGGGCCCACGAGGGTGATTAGGGCCCACTCGCTCCCACAGAGAAGAGGCTTGAGTCCCAGCAGTGACTCCTATGTGAAACAGCAGTTTCAGCAGGCTAATGTTTGACCACGAACCTTATTTCCACGTTTTTCCCTGATTTCTTTTCTTCTTCAGAGAGCAAAATCACTAAACGACTAAGCTCGCGACAATCTAAGAAGTCCGTTTTGACAGCTATACAAATAGTTTGAAGTAGAGATTTAAAAAAAAACAGATTCTCGAGACATATCGATTAAACATACTTAGAGAGTTTATAATCGACGACTTATCTACATTGCTTAAAATTGATTATCAAGGCATTATAACGTTTTATTACAACGTACGAGAGCGAAACGTCAAAACGGACTTCTTAGATTGTCGCGAGTATAAAAATGAAAGATTACTTCTAGCGATACACCAACCACAGAGACACGAAGACTGCGAAGTAGAACAAGTGAACAACACAACCGCGGAATTATCTGAATTTGCGGAAAACGGAAATAAACAAAACTGACCGTGAGATAATATAAAGTTACATGATTCCGTTGCATCATGTCATAATCAATGGTCAAACAAAAGCCAAAACACCTAACACCTAGGCAATATTTCCAAAACACGGAGGTAATGTAAACGGCGCTGATGATAAAAGTTGATGTAGTATGGCGTGAGAAAGCCTAACGACTTAGATTTTTTTCCGACTCGGTATTATGTTCGCCAAACAATGGACGTCTCGGTAGTTATTCTACTTTCGATGGCATGTTTTGTGGGTTTAGTGGATGCAACATTCAGCAAGAAGCGATGTCTTCTCCATTCAAAGAAATGTAAGTAGTCATGTTATTTATTTATTTAACAGACAAGAAGAAAAGGAAAAACGTACAAAGGTGACGCTTATTTCTAAAGAAATCTCTTCCAGCACACCTGCGATAGGAAAGTAGATAAGACATGTAGACATCGTGTGTAAAATTCGTGAGAAAGTAAAATACATATAATCAAAACAATTCACTTAATAAACTAAAACAAATAATATGATTATACACTTACATACAAATATACATACATACCTACTTCAGAAATATATATCTTTAATTATGATGTAATTAAGAAATATATACATACGCAACTATGACGAAGTGGAAAGATAGTGGTGCCGATTCCCTTGTTCACAAACTAAACTAAATTTAAGTTCAGTGCATCTTTTTCTTTCTATTTCATTAAGAAAAGGACAGAAGATCAATTTTAGTTTAGTCCTGTCAAACTGTCACTACTCCAAACAAGTTTAGACGCGATTAAAAACTTGCCTACTAAAATTACGTCAATTTATGTCAGGCGCTGATTAATTTACAGGACTAAACTAAAATTTATCTTCTGTCCTTTTCATTATGAAATAGAAAGAAAAAGATGCACTGAACTTAAATTTAGTTTAGTTTTTGTACAAGGGAATCGGCACCATTGTTCTTTCAATCTTCTTTTAAACACTGCAACAGTTTGGCAGTCCCTAATGTCAGGCAGGCGGAAGGGTATTCCATAACCGCACCGTGTGCACAGTGAAGGAGTAGGAGTAGAAATCAGTGGAATGGGGAGGGGACGAAGATTTCTAAGATGGGACCTGCAAGGCGCATCAGAAGGACGGGCACAAATGTTTTAATATTTAAAAACCTGGGCAATCAAATTTATAAAAGGTGTTACGGTTGATCATGTAACCCTTTCACCTGTTTTACAGTCAGCTCAGACCATAGATCACGCAGACAAACCGGCAAAATGCTCGAACGAAATAAGTATCCGCGTGCATCAAAAAAAGAGGAGGTGGTCTGACTCTGTACCTTTGTATTTATTTTGATAGGTTAGATAATCTTTATGTTCATCGATAATGTCATCAATATTGTGGACAGATTTTGAAAATTCTTTCCCTTTAGCTTCCTTCAACAGATCTAAAGACACCTGCCTACTTCCAAAATTTAAGTACTTAATTTTTCCCTTTGTAGTGTTTTTAAAACCTCATTTTATCTATGAGAGCATTGAAAACATCAAAGATTGATAGATAGTTACATTACTGATATTAGTTACTGATATTACAGCACGCTACACGATAGGAAGTGAACAAAGTCACCTACGAATATGGCGTCCCGCAGGGCAATATCTTCGGCCCCGCTAACATTGTGATGTAATCCATAAATTATGTAATCGTTATTACGGAGGCTTCTCTTTTCGAAGAGACCATTTCGTCTTCAAGTGAGATGATTGCAGCAGGCAGCACCTCCATTCCACCGATCAGCGAGCAGCAGATACTTCTGTGATAATATTATTATGAAGAGGCATGGTACCACAACTAGTAAGATTTGGAATGGACCTACTACTGCAATATTCTTCTATCATTTCAGGCGTAGACCACTGTCCGCGTAACATGCATGCTTACCACACGCGGTGCGATGGCGAAACGATGTCTCAACGTACTTGTAGCAGCCCTGAAACATACGTTTTAGGTACTTACTAAGTTATTTTATTTGTATCTTAATAACTCTAGGATTGAATTCAAGTCTCCCCCAAAATCAGAACTTAAAAAAACGATTACGAAACGGAATCGATAAAAATCGTTGTCATTGAAACCGCTGCGTTATTAATAAGCCCGATTGTAACATAAGTATGGTTATTGTGTCACTTTAGATTTAACAACATTTTTAATTACTATAGTTTGGCTGAGACCACTTTTTCGCGCCTTATGAATGCGTGGCGAGACGGGGCCAGTGCAGGCTGTTCATTCAGCAATGACCACAGCGCGGAGCGCGGCATCCTGCCCACCGCTCATTGGTCAACGCTGCCCCTCGCCTCGCCGCGCATTCCTAAGGCGCGGAGCAGCGGCCCGGTCAGACGTACCTATAGGTACTCCATTTGTCGTTTAGAAGTCAAAATCGGTTGAACGGACTGTAAAAAGGTTTGTTTAAATCTAATCTTATTTCAAATGGAGTATGGTAGACAATTTATTTTCCCAGTCACTTGTACTAGTTGACTATCAGACTAAACTACCTAGTAAAAAGAAGTAACCATTGATTGCTAAAAAACAATGAAGGAAAAAACTTGGGGAAACCAGACAGTAGGTACCTACGTATGTAAAATCTTCCAACGTGCCCTTGGACCATTAGTGGATTACGGCACACTCTCTAGTGTTTAGTAGGCATTACTGCATAAGTAATGACTGCAGGCATCTGTCCTAGATGTTTCAAGTACCTACCTTACATTATTACAGGCTACACATGCGGTTGGTCTCGATGTGACTGCAACGGTAATCAGGCACTGGACGAAGAACACGGTGATTGCGTCGATTACTTCAATTGCCCCGCAGAAATGTCGAAGAAGGCCAAGAGACGAAAAAGGAGAAAGAAGGCATTCCGTGTAAACAAAGTTAAACCTTCAGATTTGAGGCCGGATCCGGCGCTTGATCACATAAGAACAGAAACAAGAGGCTGATTTTTTCTTAATTTTAAATGTCATAATTATTGCCTTTATTCTAATAATTCAAAGGAGGTACATGGGTTGTTACAAAAAAAAACGCGAGCATTCTTTTTTGTTTAATTTATTTGGATGAATTCAAAATTGCAAATTGATCAAACTTTCGATTGTTACCAAACAACTTAGGTAGATAGGTACGGAATAAATTTCTCAACTTTACAGTGATAGATATTTAACCAATACCAACAGCTGTAGGTCAATGCTTTAATTCCATTCTACGTATAACTCCAACCCATCATCATTTCCTAATATAGCGGATGGAGAATGGAGAAGGATAGGATGGAGTAACCCTAACCCTATCTATCTCTATCTATCGCATGAGGCGGTAAAGTGATATTACACGTCTCTGGAAACACTTAAACTCAACCCCCAATAATAACAATTCAAATTTCTTACTCAGAACAAACTACTCGTAATTTAACTTTCCATTTTGGTGTCACTTTTAATCTTTTGCAATATAAATAACAAAGCTTCAAAGAGCATTTAAAGCTATTCTGTAGGCGAAATTAAAATGAGCAGTTCTTTAAGCTGAACTGTCAAAATTACAGCAGCCACCAAAGGCTCTTCGAAGGGCTGCATGCGCGGCTTTCGTGGCATTTAGATATCAAAAGTGTAACGCGAGAACTCTAACAAACTAAATAAATTAAATAAAGTTGTTCCGCGAGCATTACCACGGCTTAGAAAGAGCACGACTGCGCAGCGGCTCTCTATCTCGCTCGCTCCTATTGTTTCACCTACTTATGGGGCTCGCTCGCTAGATAAGAAAATCGCCTATTGGTCCGTAGGTCGGGTGGGAGAAGTTGGACATCGCGTCGTCAGGCTACAACACCGAAAGTAATGAATCGCTTGAAGTATCTACTTTCTGAGTAGGTATTATAAAAAGCCCGTCGCTGTTGCTAGCAGAGAGTTTTAGTTCTGATCACCGACGGGAACAGACGTAAAGACGTGCCTACGTACTATATACTTACGCATCCTCCGCGACTCTCGCGATATTATAAGTTTGTTGTGTATTTTAGTACCTAAGTTCATTGTAATAAACGATATTTAATGTACCCGCATTAAAAAAGTCATTTATTCAAACTAGGCTGAGAATCAGCACTTTTCGAACGTCAAAATTACTTAAGATTCAAAATTACATAAGACAGTCAAAATTACAGAAGAAAATCTAATGGCGCAAATACTAAAGAAAGACCTTATCACCTCCTCATCAATGCTGTTACTTAATTGCGTAACACATTTTCGTAAACGATTAAGACTAATCCGTTTCATTTTGACGGTTCAACCACATTTATTGCGTTATTTACGTTGTTAATCAGATTTTTTTTCCTTTTGAACTTATGGTGCTATTGAATAGTTTTGATATTGCAAATCCATTATTTGCAATATCAAAACTATTCAGATTGTCATTGATCGTGTATTACACAATTAGGGTGCATGTCTTGACTACGGTCAAAAAGTGGTCCCTCAGGGGTCACTATTGCGATCAACAGCATCCTGTGATGAAAAGATCTGTTGGGCTTCAACCTCATTATCTTTCCGCCCACGTTTCCAGTGAACAAAGAGTTTTTCAATAATAATCACCTGAGTTTTCAAAAATAATTTCTGCATTGTACACCAAGACAATGAAACAACCAGTCAACTTGCGGAGGATAGCAAAACAAGCTATTGTAAGTCTGTGTTCATTTTCTTTGAAGACTGTCGGTGGTGTAGACGCTATGCAACATATTCTGGTCATTCTGTGCTTCTTGCATATCATAGAGTCTGTATACTATGGCAAAGTTGGTACAAGAGGCTGCTTAATGTTCAATGGGACTTGTAAGTAGAACCTTTTTTTTTGTTTTTTTTTTTTATTATCACTCACTTGGGCTTATCGCCACCACGTCGTCTTTATCAAGCGTGGTGATTGTGATCAATGCTTATGCCTTCTCTATAAGGTCTTTTCCCTGTACTGGGACAATAAAAAGCTGGCATTATCACGTAGGCTTAGCCTGCGGACCCGGCCTGAAGCTTAGGACTTAGCGTAGAAATAAACTGCTTATCTAAGGGCGAATTTCACCACTTGAACGCGATCAGCACATCTAAATTGCGATCGAGAGCTGTCAATGTCATGTATATTGGGAAATATTGACACTGACAGCTCTTGAACTCAGTAATGGGCTGATCAGCTGATCGCGTTCAGTTTCATTGGTGAAATCAGCCCATAATAGTTGAGCAGTTCATAGGAACCCAAGTCTGCACTGCTAGGTAAGTAGTTTTATAAATGTTTCTTTTAACTTTTCTTAGATGATTGACAAGTTACAAAAACGTACCTAACTACCACTGAAAAGCTATGCTGGTGCATCGCGTCAAGCGCTCAACGGTCCTTGTTCGTAAGCGCTCAACGGTTTTTTTTTTTTTTCGAGTGAAATTTTTTTATGCTCAATCTACGAATCCATACATTTGGCGGGTTAATAGGTTAAGTTAGAGTGTGCGCCACGAAAATCCGGCGGAAAATTGTGGAACTACATTTTTTTTAATGCAATGACTTAGACACTAGCGCCGCGTCAAAAGGACTTCAGTGGTGGGCGTTACTCTAAAAACTAAATTGACCAAGAGGCCCTACAAAGCATTTTTTTTTCTAATAGATTTCTATTAGAAATAATATATAATAATATGAATAATAATAGAGCGCTTTGTCACTCATACCTGTGTATGTCGATAGTCTTTTTCTAAAGCCCGTAATTATACACATGCCTGTAACTGGCACAAAAATAAGCAAGTAGCTTGCATGCCATCGTGCTTTCACCGATCAGACAGAAGTTGTTATGGCTCAATGGCATGCAAGCTACTCGCATACTTCTGTGCAAGTTACAGGCATGTATATTAAGGCTCCCGCAGACAGGCGCGACGCGACTCTGGTGGATCAAATTTCTATGAAAACTTTATGGAAATTGTTCTACCGGTGTCGCGTCGCGCCTGTCAGCGGGAGCCTTTACGGGCTTAACGCTCAGTGTGTCTTATTAACGGTCGGGTTCAATAGAGTTCCATCAAAGCAGCAGCCTATTCACAAATACCTACTTATCTTTTTTTTATAAAATACAGGTGTCATCAAATGCCCAGACTCTATGCACCGAGTAAACAGCGAATGTCGCCCGACTCCGTCGCAACGCACTTGCGACGAACCAGTCGCAACATCCATGGGCATCATCTGCGACTGGTCGCGGTGCGATTGCGACTTCCCCCTCGTCCTACACCTTGCGTCTGGCTATTGCTTTTTATATGAAGATTGTCCGTGATCGAATCAAGGAATTTCATTCGTTATTGGAATGGAAAATTAGGAATTGATGCGTTTATGAGAAATAAATTGAGATTTTTTGCAGATTGATTTTTTTATTTACCATTTTTATATTCCCTTGCTGGATATTGGTGAATGGTGATCAATAAAAATCACTCGAAATCAGGAGGAGCTCGTGGCTAAGTAATAACAGCCGCTCGGGTCGATCCATCAGGTTAAGCTACGCTTGCCGGGGTTGGTCCGTGGATGGGTGACCATTTACACATATCAAGACTCCTCCGTGCCTCGGAAAGCACGTTAAGCCGTTGGTCCCGGCTGTCATTTGTGGATCTTTGACAGTCGTTACGAATCGTCAGAAGCCCGAAAGTCTGACAACCAGTCTAACCAAAGGGTATCGTATTACCCAGTTACTGGGTTGTGGAGGTCAGATAGGCAGTCGCTCCATGTAAAATACTGGTATTCAGCTGCATCCGATTAGACCCCAACATAGTTGGAAAAGGCTAGGCAGATTGATTGGTGATCAATAAAATTTTTATCTGGGATTTCAAATCGAAAACCCTCAATGCTCTAGAATTACCTAATAATCCCCTTGATAGGCCTACACAGGTTTGATCAGAGATTAGGGAGGATTAAGCAGTTTTTGTACCTACCCACTCAGACCAAATAAAAAACCAAGACAGCGCTGTCAACAGTGACGTGAGGCCGGTTTCGTAAACATGTGAGCACTTAGTGTGGTGTAGTTTGATTGTAAATGTGTGCGTGTGAGCGTGTATGCACAGAGCGGTGGTGTAGTTTAGGCATATTTCACTGTATTGTTAACAGCGCTCTGCCTTGGTTTTTTTAAAGGGTCTTAGCCTACCCATTAGTGTTAATAAAAAGATATTGATTGCAGTTATATTTAAGCTACGAGAAGACACTTAATTGATGCTACCGATCCACCTAATCTAACTCCTTCTTTCGATGCGAAACTTACTAATTGAAAACTCAAACGACTCCCTTATTTAATGCAGAGCACTTTTTAGGAATATTTAGTTACCTATCAAACCTATGTACCTTGATGTCCTAGATCTTACGTTGAACATAAAAAAAATTTGAATCCTAAATCATCATTAAAAGGTACCAACGGTATTCTAAAAAAACGCACACTTACATAACTGCGTTCCATTTCAGGTACACTGGGCACTGTCCTATGCTGAAGTTCCGCTTCGGAAAATGCTACGGGGACAACACAAGGCAAATACTTAGAGAAATACGCTCTAAGGGACTGTTCAAGTAAGTATGATTTATATACGCTTACTATGAAATAATATTGAAAAGAAAAGTATCGATAGAATGGTTATTTTTTCTTAGAAGCCAGTAGAAACATGTAACACTCGTTTGTCGTCTGTTAAAGTACAGGGTGTTAACGAGATTAATTGTCGGTTTCATGTAGAGGTGAGTTACGATAAGTTTTAAGTTGAATTTCCGGCTTGTAAGAAACCATCGTCGCACCCCTGTTGATCGAACTAATGGCATACACTCATTTTATCGATGTATCTGGTAAATAAACATTGGATCTAAAATTTCGATTTCGAGATATGAGAGGCAGAATTTTATATTTGACAAATTGAAGGAAAAGCAGTGGAAATTCCACATTAAACCCACTTTATATACCTCAAGAAAAACTGTTAATATCTCTGATCAGTAAACAAGCTCATGATAACCACGATTGTGAACGTTTGAACAAAATAACAACAACCATTCATAAATCAATCAAATCCGTTGACAATCTTGACATGCAAAGAACCCAAACAAATATTACTTGCTCATATTTCCAACAAGGCTAAAGGCTCGACAGGAGATGACTGCTGACATGAAGACTGACAGAGATGAATGGAAGAAGAATACAATACAGGCAGAAATTGAATGCATGGGCACGAAAAAAAAATCTGTTGTTCGCATAGCTCGTCAAAATGTATTGGTCGTTGCGTATTGTATAACTGTCACTTGCTTCAAGAACGGTGAAGGAAAACATCCTGAGGAAACCGGCCATGCCTGAGAAATATTTCTCGACGGCATGTGAAGCCAAGTCAGAGGCCCAAAGCCGGGATAAAAACTCTGACACCAGCACCCTAATTGCGTTACCACAATTATTCACAATCTGTTTCATTTTGACAGTTCAACAACATTCATTGCAACTTATTTACCTTGTTGATCAGATTTTTTTCGAACTTACAAGCAATGGTTTAGCAATATCCTTCAAAATGATTCAGATTGTGATTGATCATGTGTTTCAATTAGGGACAGTTTTAGTTACGAAAAAGAAAGAAGAAACAGCGGCCGCAGAAGTGTCTTCGAGCTCTCACAATATAAATATCATGGATCTATGTTGAAAGCTAAGAAGGGCCAATGTAAATATTAATGAAATTCTCGTTTCAAAAATCGAATTACTAGTTCAAAGACCTTTGAACTAGTAATTCGATTTTTTACTCTTTGTTTCCTCGGGATTCTGAAGGGAGTGGGGCGTGAAGCCTTTTACGTAAAGCTCTTTGAATTAAGTAATCGAAATACAATCTTGGGATTTTCCATAACAGCTTGATTAAATGTTGTTTTCATTAATAAAATATTTGCTTCCGTGAAGAAATATGCTTGTGTTATTTTGATGAAATGAGGGTGTAGGTACTATAGGTACACCTCTGCCTAACCCTTTGCGGATTACAGGCGTCATGTTATGTTAAACTACCCTCTTTCTAATGCCCGTTTCCACTAACACTAGAAGCACCAAAATGTAATGCTTTATAATAGGTCTTTACCTATGAAATTGCCGTTTTGTATGAAAAAATTTAAACGATTTTTTTTCATGAATTTTTTATTTGTTTTAATCGAAGTAATCACCCATGCAATCAATGCATCTTTGCCATCGCAGTGGCAGTTTATTGATGCCCTTCTTAAAGAAATCAGCTGGACGGGAGGCAACAAATTCTTCAAAGGCATTTTGTACTGCCTCTCGGGTATTGAATTTTTTTCCCGCCAAGAAGTTATCCAAATTCTGGAAAAAGTAGTAGTCTGTAGGCGCAAGGTCTGGTGAGTAGGGCGGATGACGGAGAGCTTCCAACCCCAGTTCTTGCAACTTGGAGACCGTCTGCTGTGCAGTATGAGGTCGCGCGTTGTCGTGCAGGAGCAGCGGAGACGAGCGATTGACCAATGCTGGTTGGAGATGCGCCAGCTTCTCCATCATTGTGTTCAGTTCTTCACAGTACACATCTGCAGTAATGCTCACCCCGTTTGGTAAGAAGCTGTGATGAATCACACCGGCGCTAGACCACCAAACAGTGACCATCACTTTTCTAGGGGTAAGTTTTCGTTTAGGGCATTGTTTAGGTGCTGAACCAGGATCCAACCAACTTGCTGAGCGCTTGCGGTTATCAAACAGAATCCATTTTTCATCGCAGGTAACAATGCGGTTCAAAATTCCTTCATTTGTGTGTCTGTTGAGCAGTGCAAGGCACGTCTCGACGCGTACTTCGCGCTGGCGATCAATTTGACGCAAATGGACCAATATTGTTTTGACGCTAACGTCGAAAGCTGCTGCTAATTCAGCCGTAGATTGTGTATCATCAGCTTCCACAATCGCCTTTAATTCGTCATTGTCGACCAAAGTCTTCGGACGACCGCGAGGTTCATTTTTCAGGTCGAAATTTCCAGAACGGAAGCGAGCAAACCAATAACAGGTGGTGCGTTGGTTTGTAGTGTTAGCTCCGTAAACGTCGTTGATGTTGCGTGCCGCTTGTGCCGCGTTGCTGCCACGACGGTACTCATATTCCATAATTACTCGAATTTTTAACGTATCTATGATGACGAAAAAGATTGAAATGCGATGAAAATGTAACACTAATCAATAAAGAAATGACTACTTTTGGAAAAAAAAATCCATGTTTTTAAAATAAAATTAATTTGAAATTAGAATTCTTAGCCAAACAAAAATTATTTTGATTTGAAATGGCCAGTACTGCAGAACGGCAATTTCATAGGTAAAGACCTAATATTATTGCACATTGTATTCAACTCTCGGTACCAAGCGTTCCAAATCTACAGCACAAGAATAAAAAACCGAGCTAACAATTCGCTTACCTAGTAATATTGTTTGTGATGCCTAGTATTAATGAAAACAGGCAAGACTTTTACAGCAATCTTCATTTTGAAGTCGATTAAAAATAAGCAGAACGGATATTCCTATCAGTAGAACAACTAACTATGTACCTATTTCATATTTTCCAGCAAGCCACTAGAATACCGTCCGCGAGACAACTACGAGCTAAACAACCTCCCGCGCTTCGAGAAGCCCCAGCGAGACGTATACGACGGCATCAGGAACAAAGCCACCGCGCATATGACCGGGTACACCGGATATGTTCCCGGGATGAACTTTAGGTACGTTGTATGTTAAGTGCCTCACTAGGAGGTCAGAACGAATCTTGATATCCATACTTGTATGTCCGTCGAAATGATTAAGTAAGGTACCTATATTAAAAAACTAAAAAACCCGACTACATCAAAAGCATTGACAAGTACCTAAAAAGCGAACTTCAAGATGGGAACAAGATTATGTAGAAAATAAATAGTGTGACAGTGTTCATCACCACTGATCACAAAACGGTGAAGGAAAACATCGCGAGGAAACTGTCAAGCCCTAGAACAAAAATTCGAAGACATGTGACATCTACCAAACCGCACTGGGCCCGCGTGGTGGATAACGCCCCACTGCCTGTCATCAAGAGGAGGCCTGTGTCCCAGCAGTGGGAACGTTATAAGCTGATTATGCACGCAGTCGGTGGCTACCTATGAATTATGTAATTCGCAAACTGACTGGCCAAAAACATACGTACCTAGCCTCCGACAGCGTGTTAAAATTAAAATCCATGGCCCTGTCTTTGTTGTCGTGCAGTCGGGTAAAATAAACTAAGCAGGTTTAGCGTCGCGAAATTCACAATTTGATTAGTCCGAAAGCTTTCATAGTTGCCTACGTTGGAAAACACCTGCCTACAAACATGCGTGCATATGCATGCATTTGTATGGAAAGCAAATAAAGATATGCCTAAATATGAATTTAATATTTGTTACATTCGATATCCGAGTGTCCGACAAAACCGCCTTAAATACAATTAAACAGCTGTAACTTCTTTTTAGCTTAACCGTACAAAACTGACAGAAAATCAATCGTTCATTCGTTACGTAAATGCCAAGGATTATTTTGCATTTAGGATTTACGAGCGACTTAGGGTTGAATTTGGTATCAAGTTCAAAGCAAGAGAGCGTGCAAGGAAAACGTTTACATGATAATTGGTAGTTCTTTACAGTAATGTAATTGCGTCATGCTCAGGAAAGAAAAATATTATATAATAATGTCATGTCTGTGTAGAATCACACGATATTCAGAAGTATAATGGTGAATTGAAAGCCATGAGAATCGCACGAACTTATATGTGACGTCTTTATAATTGTCTGTGCGTACATAAAAATGCCGATAGATAGGCGAGCAAACTCGCGTTGAAGATATTAAAAGTAACAAAATAGAAGAGTACCTAGCGAACGGAATCAATGACAAAATATTTTATTGATTAAAATTTGTAGGTACTAGTAAATTCCACCTAGAAATTTTAATTAAAATACTTGTCTGATTCTTTACAAATTAAATCTGATACGTAAAATAATAATTAAATTACCAGTCATAGAAGATAAGTAGATTAAAATCTCAGATCTAATCGAGGTAAAATCCACATTCATGGTTTATTATATTTCAGTTACGGAAAATCTTATGGACGAACTGCAGACGACTGCATGGCGAATTTCACGGACAGACAACGGGAACTAAGACGTAAAGCGGACCTGAATAGAAGCTACGTTCGATCAAAAAGCGCACCCAAGATGGAAACAGTGCACTCCAGAGACGAAATCCGACGGGACTTGAACAGATTCAGAGAGATCAACAAGTATAAAGGTAAGCTAATATACCTAGAATTTACGAAAGCCTTCGATAGTGTTAGCTACTAGTTAAAGAAAATATATCTAACAGCTGAAAATAAATCGTAGATGCATGAATGCTTTACTGTTAATAGACAGGTAATATTTTCCTAAAATAACGCACATCAAATACGCAGTTTCTTTACTCTTCCTATCATCATCAGGAGTTCCACAAGGCTCTAACTTAGGTCTAGTTTTTACGTATTGTTTTTTTTTGACAGAGAACACAATATCGCCAGAGTTTCCACCGATAGCGGGCTATACTGGCCACATTCCACGAATTAAAGGATCTGAAGCGTCGCTCAGTCAACGATATCACTGTGCAGCAAAACGTGGTCTAGAACTCATCAAAATGGAAAGAGATAACCGCAAAGAGATACAAAACGCCGATACTAACATCAAAGCAATATTGAAAGAAAACGGGAAGAAGTATTCGTATTGGAATTGGGGATAGCATACAGGTAGAAGGATGTTCTTCACCAAGCGACGGTGAACATTCTTCTATAAAAACCGGAACGAACAGTATTTTCTTAGAAGAACTAAAAGGAATTTGAGTCAGTATACTAGATTTGTACGTCCATGTCATAGTCATTGTCCATAGGCCTATTTTTAATGAATGCGTGATTTGAGAAAATATATTTTTATTAGTAATTCTAAATGTTGATGATTTCGCTACGTTCTGTGTTGTGTGAGAATTCCTGAGAAAATGTTATATGTTTTAGAATGAACATTTTGAAGTCATGGTCGACGGAATAATCCTTTTTCAACTGCATAGCATTTGGTGCACAAATAGAGAAAATGCATTCAAAGAGTATTTTGATCATACTTCGAATTTGATTATGCATAGAGTACAAACACTAATAATAGTTTTATTAAGTTTACTGTATATTTTAAAAATAAACTACATAGTAATTGAGTACTAATTTGTTTTATTAATATCATAAATTTAATGAAAATAAACATTTAATTTGATAGACTATCTCAAGGAACAATTTCCAAAAATATACTAATAAGTCAGATATATAAATAGTTACTTTTTGTTTTTTTGGCTTTAGTACAACTGGCCGAAAATATTCAACCTTATGATAATACATTATTATTTTGTTTTAATTTTAGTGTTATGTCATGTTCTACATGAATAATTAAATAACTTAGATAATACTTTATAACTAATTTATGTTTAAGCTGTATTTTAGTGATTCCAGGCTTAGTCAAAATCTCGCTTAGTACAAATTAGATTTTTTTCGAGCAATTGTCATATTAAGCAACAGAAAGCCTAATATACTGCAAAAACCTTAACAGTATAATTCTATTTATCATCATTGCTTTACTACCAAAATACAGCCCAAACACATACAAGGTACATAAACATAAGGCACATACAATATTAACTCTGAACATTCTTACTTAGTTGCCTACATTGAAAATTCGTTGCCATATAGCTACAATTTGTAGAAAAACTAAAAATATTGTTTTATTCAGTTTGTTATTTACTACTGACGAACTATTATAAGTTAATATAAATTATAACTATTTTTTATAACTAAAAAGTTATTATGAAAGAAAACTATGTTTTAAAGACAGCAATACAGTCTATGAAGATATTCTTCTTTTTAAATGCACTTACACGATTTTTTTGTCATTGCCAAAAATGGAAACATTTGATTTCCTATCAATCAAGTCCAATGTTTGTTTTTTATTATGCCAACGGCGAAAAAATAACAATTGACACATAATATAACCACTCCCATGATTACTTAAATCATACCCGCACTTTTCAAAGAGGCTGATGTTTTGTTTGTCAAAAGACTACCAAACTTATAGAATGAACCGTGTCTATGCAACCGTGCCTTGTTTACATTCTCGGCTACACAAGAAAAAACGTACTATAGACAAATTAACTTTCAGGTGACATCTCAACAATCTTACCAGTTCTTTCATCAACACCGTCAACTATCACTGGTTTGTCGTCTTCAACTGTTTTCACATCATTCACTTGTTCCACTCTCTGTACTTCTAATTTTTCTTGTTTCTTATCAGTAGCAAGTTCTAACATTAACGTTTCTAATTTCTGAGCTTTTCTAGTCTCGTTGTGAGTGATAAGAGCACATAAATGTTCTGTTAGTAACTCTTTTTTCTCTTTCTCCTTTTGTAAGTGGATTTTCGCTTGTAGGAATTCCTTTTCGACTTTTAGGTAGTGTTTTCTGGAATTAGAATTGTGTTTATATTAGTATTTGGATATTTGTCGCTGTTTCTAAATTTCAATGGCTCACCGGAAACCGACTGATTGGCGTTGAAGCGAGTACTATTACAACTGCAAATCAATTTTATTTACTACGACATACGGCTGAAATTTGTACTTCATAATAAAAACACGCAAAGCGGCGCGAAGTGTCGTCGAGCGGAGGAGCTCAGAGTCGCACGGAGACTTGGTGCTTGCTTGCAGCTTGGTGAGATCTGCGCGTCTCTCAGTGTGCTTTGCAACCGGGAATCATTAAAAGCGATGATACTAAGATGGGGCGGATCCTGACTTCCCGAGTCCAATGGTAACGCTGCCAGGTTAGGTTTATTACTTCGCCTGGATATAAGCTATTCTAGTGTAGCTTGTACCGACACGAGTAAACGTCTTTCTATGAGTTCAACGACTTTAAAAGGAAATTATTTTCTTGTATAAATGCAGGCTTAAGTCGTGCGTGACTTATGTATTTCCAAACAACGCTAAAAGTGTTAATTGAAGACTAATAGCGCTCATAGTAGATAGACCGTACAGTTTTCATACCCAGGTATTTACCTGGGTGTGAAAACTTATCTTTAAGTTAACTTATTCAAAGAGTATGATTTGTCCTTATAGTTTAAGAGAATCCGCCACTGAAGCAGAAGTAAAACCAGGTCGCGAAGAGTAGACCAACAGAATTTTATGAATTCGAGCTTACCATTCAACTGATACATTATTTTATTTCTGTAAGTAGGTTTGTACAAACACGTTTACACGTCAATAATATTTTTTAAACTAGTTGAGGTCAGTTTTCAGTCACAGTCGCTTTTAAAGTCTAGACATAATCTTGGTCAGATCATGTGATGACCATGTAGATTACCTACTAAAGACCTATTAAGTTGCACGATTACTATACTTATCTACTATTTTTTACAAGAAGACAGGCAGAACAAACCAAGATCCATTACATCTGACCTTACACAACTATGAAGCGACGATAAAGCTATTTAATAAAAATCAAAAATTCATCATAAAATTGTACTCAAGAGTTTCTTAGAAAGGAGCATTAAGGAAGGATTTTCGAGAATTCGAAGATCTCGTGCACTAGACGGCCACGACCACGATTAGTGGTGGCAGCGACCAGCCAAACTATACATAGAAACCGAAAGGAATCTTGGTTGCAACGGCCAATTAGCCGCAGTCCATACAATACCACTAGACGGTCGACTGACTGGAGTCGTGGCCGTCTAGTGCGCGAGATCCCTAATAGGTATGGAATTTGTACATTTTGCCGATGAGCTTGTATAACATAAAAATATAGTATTTATAACTTACTCAGCATCAGCATAACTCAAGCACGCATGATCGATCTTCTGCCGCAATACAGACACATCCTGTGAGAACTGACTGTCCAATACTTGTAGCTCCTTCTTGATTTTCTCTAGCCTCAACACCTCTTCAGTCGTTTGTTTGGTCCTGAAGCATCAAACAATTAACATTTTGTTAATTTGCAAAGGATTCAGGGTATTGCTTCATAGATTGGTGCGAAAACTGGGAGAAATGGGACATAAAAGGCAGGCTTTTGTCGTGTAGGCTACAGTGGGTTGAAAAAGGCCTTGGACAATGACGATTTGAAACTGCAATTTGGAAATAGATCCACTGAAACTGGGAGAAATGGGACGTGAAAGGAAGACTTATGTCCTGCAGGCTGCAGTGGGTTGAAAAAGGCCTAGGATGATAACAATTTGAAACAAAAATGTGGAAACAGATCCTTGAGGTATGATTCCGAACACGACGCAGCAATGTCGCGTAGCATTGCTGCCGTGCATGGAATGTATTCTCAAAATAAACTTATGGAAAATTATGGGGACTATGGCAGCACAGCCGCGTGTCGCGTTGTTCGAAATCATACCTTTATTCACTTTCCACTGTGGAACTAAGAAATGGACTTTTATGAGGGAATCATTTTTGCACACAAAGGACCATATGTCCGTATATTTCTAGGTCAAAATGTATTTTTGCCATCGATGAAACACAGGAGTGGAGATGCTGTAAGGGTCCCCGAAACTATCAATTGCAATTGTAGTAATACTGTCAATCGCTTCAATTGCATTTAGTAGGCGATCAATTTGTGCATCAATGTGTCGTTCGTGATCGTTTCGCGGACCCTTTACAAACTTTATGTTTTTTACATCCACATGTTACCTATCTTTTAGTATCTATGGAACAATTATTGACATAAACATCACCTAGTATCAAACACAAATGACAAACCACTAACCAAATAGTCTTAGTGATGAGATTATAAAACTTATTCATATTAACCATTTTTATAAATAAATTTATTTGTAAACCACAAATAAATATCACTACAGGACATTTGAACTGAATACAGAATACTGAATCATAGGGAGAGATAAAACTCAAAGCCACTTGAATAGATAGCGGGTATTGATAACACGAGATATAGATGACTGAAATGGGCAGTGTATTCTATAGAATAACGATTTCGCATGGATTTATCACATCTTTGTTGCATTCGGCTTGAGTAGGACATGAAAATATCTATAAAAGAGGTCAAAGTGCCATAGCCAATGCGCCAATCTCTCGTTATAAATGCGAAATTTCGACTCGCTTTTATACCTACAGAAAGAAAAAAAAACGTTTATTTGTGACAAACATGACGCTAAGAAAGTACAAATACACGAAAAATAACAAATTGGTGGAAAATATGCGTCACAGTCACGCAAAACGGCCATCGCTCAGCATAATGCTGCGACCCCATGCAAGACAGAGCCCCAGCGTTGGTTTTCAGTGATAGCCACCCAGGGTGTGTAAGGGACATCGACGCAAAAACCGTTACCATGAATTCAGCACATCAAAAATCAGTATCTCTTTTGTATCAAACAGTAGTTTTTTTGTTAATAATAGGCGAGAAATTTATATAGTGGGGGGTGTAGATTCTTGGTTTGAATGCATTCAATTCGCTCCTTACTCCTAAGTCCATGCACCCTGTCTGTTGAATTTGCAAGAGTCGGATAAATACCGGCCGGAGAGAGGACATAAGTTTCGTAAAACAGGAATGGTGGGTAGGTACAGGCCGGCCATATTAGCGGTAAAACCGATGACCGTTAGGCGAACAAGTTTTTGAGTGGAGACCGCGAATCGGCAAACGTAACGTAGGACGCCATCAGGCTAGGTAGTGCATGCAACCTCGTCCTCGAAGACATTCACCTCGATTCTCGGCAACTCTCATCCAACTGGATGAGAGGTGAAGGTATTGCAATTTTTGAGGCCTATGTCCAGCAGTGGACTGCTATAGGCTAATGAGGATGGGTTAGGTACTATTTTATAAGATAGTCCGGCAGTATTAGCAGGCGCAGAAATCTGGTTACTACCTTAAGACCTATTAGTTTAGGAGGGTATGGATTTTCTAGGGCAACCACCGCATAATAATTGATGCAAAATAAGAGATGAGGCAAATGTTGGCTGCAGTTAGTCGAGTTAGATAAATGATAAATTGGCCTCTGCCATTAATGCAACTATTAAACTTAAGATTTCTTTTAAATCATAACTAGCCTGATGGTGACATTTTTCATATCAATATATAAACAGCTGGCATGACAAAAAAAAAATGCTGCAGATACAAAAGAATCTATATCTGAGTTTGGTAATTAATTTTAATACCTACTTATTTGGAAACATTTGACCAAACAACTGTTGACCTAGTTAAACCATTCTATTCACACGTTTTCCCAACTACATACTATCATGGGAAACAAAACTGTGTGTATGCAATTATGAAAGTGCACAATGGCACTATTTCCAACACATTTGGTGCAGGAGTGTCGCTTCTATAAAAAGTTTTATTTAGTTACCGTCATACTTTCAAACTAATATTATTTAAAACAACAAAAATATCTAACCTATCCGCTAGTGCCTTTGCAAGCATCTCCTTCCTCCTCTTATTCTGTTCTTCCATCAGTTTCTGTCGCAGCTGCAGTTCCTGTAACTTCACCCTATGATTCTCCAGCTCATCCTCTGAATAGTTATCAACGCCCCTTACAATGTCCGGCGCTTCATTAATACTGTTCTTCCTATCAAGAACTGGTATATCTGTGTCTTTAAAACTTATAAAGGTATTTTCTGTATCCATTTTATTATTATTAATATTTTCTGTTTCTATACTGTTTTCTTCATAAACATCTGTGTTAATATTATCGTTCTTATCAAGATTTTCTTTATTGTTTTCTGTAGTCATGTCTCGTATTGGTGTTGTTGGTGATCTTAAGCTGAGCTTACATTTATCGAAGGCTATGTTGTCTATAGCATCATCGGAGTTCTGTTTCTGTAATATTGGCAGTTTGTATTGGTTGGGGACTCTTTTTGGCTTGAAGCCAATTTTGTCCAGTTTCTTCACATTTACTGCGTTTATTTGAGGGGCTGAAACAGAAGAAAATATGTAATTGTTGTGTAAGTGTTATATTACTGGTGGTATAGAAATATAATTATTATTTGGTTATGGTTAGGGTTACTGGTTTGTACACACAACTACACATCTAGCTGTACATTTCCAGTATAAGCTGACTTCGCATTGTACGGTAATCCTATACAATGCGAAACCAGCATAAACTGGAAATTTATAGCTTGATGTGTAGCCATGTGTACAAACAAGTAACACTTAAACCACATAATTTAAGTAAGAAAAAAAAAATACATACAGACCAACATAGAACCTCCTCCTTTTTGGAAGTTGGTTAATAAAAACAGGAAATGAAGTATGTTAAAGATTTAAAAATAGATGCAAGTCATAGGCCTATGCTATGCTGCAACATACACAAGACACAAAAGAAATTATTTTGTGTCAGTATACAAGGTAAGGTAAAGTACACGATAACAATCTTGCAGTTCTGAATAATGTAGAATATTATACAAAGAATAATACTGTGTTTTAAAAACACACTTTACTAAGAGCCATTTGTTGTAATAACCACTACTAAATACAATACATAGATTCTCTATCACTGAAGCACCTTGATGATGAGATCATGCATCAAATGATTGGCTCACATTCAGATCTGATTTTTTAATTTAAATATTGGTTGAATATACAGTTTTCATTTTTTGAATCCTTGAATAAAACCTTATCTTTCGCAACTAGTTGCTACGATTTTTTGCTGTAGTTAGGATCTAAACTTATGGGATATTTTAATTGCATCATAATGTGAGATCATCATAGAAAAATGTTATATTACAATTACAATAGTAACAATACAGTATTATCTGGTCTTGTGTTATCAAAACTTTTTCTTCAAGTTTTATATCTTGAGTCTAAAATATAGATTAGTTATTCCACGCCTCCCGGTGCATTTTCTTTGTGAATCTATTTCTTTAACAGTAGTCTTAATTTTTTTTCAGGGTAAACAATTAAAATGAAAAAAACAAGACCAAGCTATCTGCTAGAGCCTTGAATAATTAACTGTGCAATCGTAGTCATGGTATAAGCCTGCGGTATGAACTATTCGCTAAAATTAGTTACGGATAGGATGTATGATGTATATATTTACCGCTGTTTGAGCCAGTTTCACCGGATTTTATTCGTTTCAATTCCTCTTCACTAAAACCCGAGAAAGTCGACATAGTACAAGAATGTCTGAATCACCTTTTCTCATGAATTCTAATTGCCTATATTGTACTGCATAAATAAACACTGTAATTATCCGTTTTTATGAAAACTGCGGTCGCAATTAATGACGTTAACGAACACGGATGGAAC